>CM062826.1:22515620-22535645 GCA_031772345.1 Himalopsyche anomala | reverse complement strand
TAGCTGTAAGCCCGTTGACCTCAACGGGGGGATTTTTGTTGCATTTTTAAGAAGTTAGAAAATTACAAACCTATTTATTGAATAAGCCAGAAATTCTAAAAATAAAATAAATATATCTCGGCGCATATATCGACAGCCCTGCAGTTTATAATTGTAAATTACTTAATTTTTGAAATAATGTTTAAGTTTGCTAATAATCATTTTTCACATGCAAAATGGCATAAATTAATTGCACATTTTATCAAAACAAAATTATCAAAATGTTGACTGATTCTCCAAACAGAACTAGTTTTTTTTAAATATATGTAATGATTTTTACTGAAGTTATTTTATTACACATACTGAAATTATGCTTTCGCCAACAACTAACTATACCACGTATGTACCTAGATTAAAAACAAATCTTGAAATAATTGCGTCTTATATTTATTTTTTGAAAAACATATTTCGCTAGTCAATCGGATTTTGTTATTTTGGTAGCATTTATTTTCATACGATCAAGATGTACTGTGATTTAAAAAGAAAGTTTACAAAAAAAAAAAATGTTATAAACCCAAAAAAAAGCGCTCTAGGCTAGATTCGAACCAGCTTCCTACAGAATACCAGCCGAGCGATTTACCTCTAGGGTACAGTAGAATTGAGAAAAGCTCGTAAAATAAAACATATAATATGCATGCTGTTTTTTAAATGAAAAACGAAAGGTTCCATTTTCAAACGAAATTTAATATATATTATATATTTTCATCGTTTCTGATAATTGTGACGTTAGCTCAGTTGACAAAGAGCTCGGCTAATAATTCATAATTATGGGATCGATCGACGGTCGCGGCGCTTTTTTGTATGAGAATTCAAAATTTCAGCAATTTGATAATTCAACTGTTTATGTATGCATGTGAAGTATGCGTATTTTGGAATTTTTAGAATAATTTAAATGTGTGCTTAATATATATAATTAAATCAGATCGATGCTGACAGTTGTTCGTTTGCCCGAGCGGTAACGATTTCAACTCATAATCCAGAAGCGATGGTTCGAACCACGGCCGCGACGCTTTTTTGTATGAGAATTCAAATTTTTAGCCATTTGATTCGTTTCGTCAAATAACAGTGTATTGGAAAAATATGTCTTTGGTATGAATAAAAAAATGGCGACAGCGCGGCTGGTGAGGAGGGAGGGGGAGGGGCAGGGGGAGGGGAAATCCGGGACAATTTACAGACGGACGGACATTATCGACTATTAATATATAGATTATTGGATACGTACAAAAAAAAATGTGTATCATTTATTTTTTAAATAATATATCTTTTCCACCAAGAAATGACCGCGTACAAAAAAGTTAGTCAAAAATGATTTATTATAAAAGGTTGAATATTTTTCTCATATTTTAATTTTTAAAATCTCCAATGTTAGTCAAGTGTTTTTTTCTGTATGACAGTGCTTCTTAAGCTGGTGGCCGCAGGTTTTCTGTTGGGGTCTTGAAGCACAAATTTAATGAAAAATTATCTCAGAAGTTTAGTTAAGGCAACAGCAAGAATATCCGTCTATCCTGTCTAAAAATAAACCTCGGTAATGCTTATTTGAAACAGCGTTTTCATTACTTTCACTAAAAAAATACCACAGACTATGCCTTTCCACAGGGTAAGTTGTTATGTAAAAACATGCAACCGCCTTAATCCATCTCATTGCATTGTTTTCATAAATTTCATGTGTAGTTTATTTTTTTTAATTATTATATACTTTGTTTATAAGTAATTTCCACTTCATTGTGATAAAATATAAACTACTTAATAATAAATACCAACTTAAATATGTTTTTTGTCTGGGGATTCGTGAATTATTTTTTTCAAATTTATAGGGCCGTGGCTTGAAAATTTTTGGGAAGCACTGTTCTATAAGGCGACAATGTTTGTACAAAATAAAACTGCAAGCACAAGCAGGCGCAAGAAAATCAGATATCATTTCATCTAATTCTTACAATAATTATTTTTGGTGTGAAAAACAATTTTGGAATAAAAGCAGTGCAGCGTCATGGGCATACAAGTAGGAAAACTTTTAAGAACGCACATTTTTAAAAAAAATCCATAACCTGACGTGTGCGAAAATAATTTGAACGTCTCAGAATTCTGCAATATAAATAAAATCGACGATTACGTTCGAAAATAACCTGGAATATTTCTTGTATGCCCGAAGATATATATCATCGCCAAAGGTAGAGCTAGTGTTAGCTGTTAATGGACGTCTTCTTGGAATACAATATCAGCATCAGACATGTACGAGGTAGATGTCTGTTATTAATATTCAACACTGCAGTGAACATCATAAAAATGTACATCGAATTTCCCCGGGGTTTTCTTCTTCCCCAGCGAAAAAAAAAATTCGCTCGTTCCGCAAGAATGATTACTCAATCCTTTCGTTTCTTAAAAGGGTGCAGGTGAGCTATTTTATTTTTAGATGGAACTTGTTTATAAAAATATTGTAAATATGTTGTGCACATTTTTCTATATTTAGTATATTATTATAAAATTCAAAACGATGTTTTGTTACATGAACTTAGTATTTCACTAAATAAAATAAATCTTTCTGAATACCTTGATCGATTGACAAATCGTAGGACTGCCAACATATGATTCAGGGTTCAAATCTCAAATTTATAAATTTGAATAGCTAGCTAGTAATTTAAATTTCCGCAATGAAACGCCTGAAGTTTCCAAGTACCTGTCACTTGTTGGCAACAGTTTAAGCCAGTGGTTTCCAATCTTAATGTTACTACGCCTCCCTTTGAAGAAAAAAATATCTTCGCGCCTCCTCATCCTTTATGTCATAAAGTAATAAAGACACGTTTTAAAGGGTACATACTTCATAATGTTGTAATAAACTGCCTTGAGCTGAGAGCTGAGCCATTCATTCAATCCTTAATAAGCATGGCGTAGCGAGAGCGATGACTCGTCATGTATCAGCCTCATCATTTAGCTTTACTCTTTTCAAAAAATAGAGGTAGTTATTAAGTAACAGACAGTTCTCATAGAACAACTTTAGTTGAGATATACTTCATCGGGAGTCCACATCCTCCACATTGTTGGCCAGCATGAAAACAAAACACAATTCAATATAATTATATAGTATATATTCTGGCAAATCAATTGGTTTTGTATTTGTTAATTTAGTTCTAAAAAATATATGTAAAACTATACATTATGTTATTGTGAAATCTTTTTCTAATGAGTCTATCTTATAACCGTATTCAAACGATGCTGTCAGTCGGATATACAGCCAAACAGGCAGCTAGAGGAAAAAAAACCGACAAGCCCAAAGTTGATACTCGCATTTATTAAATTTTCCGAGCGGTTACAGGCTTTTTGCCGCGGACGGGAAACTTCTAACAGGAAATGCAAACGGATTGACATCACCGGGCGTAAGATATTTCAACACCACCTCAGTGCGGCCCCGTGATAATTTCCGGTGGGCAATTAAAATACGTAATTAGAGATATATTTTTCGGCTTGTGAATTGTATGTTTTTTTATACGAACACTTTTTTTGTACGTACTTCACAATTTTATAATATAAAACATTTTGCTCATTACTAGAATTTTCGAATTATCTATATATATAAAACAAAGTGGGGTTATTTACACCACGTATATCTCGAGAATTAGACCACGGTTTTCAATGATCTTTGCTTTATTAAATTTGTATGGGCCTAGAATAGCAGAATAAGCATTAAAACATCGGAAAAATATCACGAAAAAGAAATTATAAAGAAAATAAATATCTCAGTACAATACGTTTTTTTAAATTTTTCGAATCGAACGCGGAACATGACGTATGCAGTTTATGCTTAATACACTAGGTGGCGTTGGTTGTAAAATTCATTTGTTTCATACTTTGAATTAGAGATGTACCGACGAACTTGGACGAACGTGTCAGAATTTCGAAACTAAATCTTCAATATCCATTTAAAAAAAAAACTTTTAGGAATTTATGTTTCATGTTCATCACCGTCGCTAAAATATATACTGAAATGTGAAAAGACAAATGAAAGTACATAAAATCAGAAAGTATGTAAAAAAAAATCAGTATACTTTTCATGTATATTATATTGTTATTGAATACTATCAAATCATTATTTTATTTTTGATCCCCATCTACAGTCAATCCTGTTTTTATGCAATTTCAAAGTAATGCGGTTTTTTAGAAATGCATTTTTTTAAATGTACCATATTTTACGATGTATAAAAATGTTAAATATTACATTGAGAGCATATATCGTTGTATTTTGGATAGAATAGAGAGAATCATAAACACAACCGACATTTGAAAAAAAATACGATTTCGGACTGTTTAAATCATGTTGCACCTGCCATCGCTGAATTAAGGCCACCTACTTAAGTGTGTTACAGTCGATAAAACCATTGAAACATCGGTAATATCAGCTGAAATGATTACTTTAGCACACGAGCTTGGTGAAGAAAGGCTTGATACCTTTAGCGAAAATTATATCGACGAATTACTTACAGATAAAGCTATAAGTGACAAAGATGTCAATAATTTAAATTTAATTATTGACAAAAAACCAGAATACAATGACGAACTGAAAGAAATTCTGCGATCATTCACTGCGAAAATAATTGAAAAAGGTCTCCGACTTTTCAGTAAATTAGAAGATCATTTCTTTCTAAATGATTCAAATTCTGATCGCGCATTCAAGTTTCAACGATAACTTAAAAAAAATTATATTTGGGTATAACCAGTGCTTTTTTTTGTTGGTGCCGGAACGCACTTTTTTCGAGCATTTTCTAAGAAGGTATATTATTTATTATATATTCGAATATCATTTTGATAGAATTAATGACGGCTTTTCATATAATGCTTAGAAAATAAAACAAAATATACATATTTAAAAATAGAAAAAATAAAATTAAACATTTATTAAAATTTCGAGAAAAAAAGGTGCCGGAACGCCGTTCCGCCGCGTTACAGGGTAAAAAAATCCCTGGGTATAACAAACTGCATAACCAATTAATTATCGAAAAAGAAAATCCGAACAAACTCTGATCACTAATTTTATTGTTAGAAAACGACCATACTATGTGTGGAACATTAAACAAAAAAAATATATTTTTTTCTAATGTAAGATAATCTCATAAATATAATATTGAAGATTTGGAAAATGTTGCGTTTTTTGTTATATTGAGAATTTATATCATTTCGTAATATAAAAATATGAAAATTTAGAATGAACTTTCGTAAAATTATAAAAAAGTATTATTTTAATAATTTTGAAAAGATCCCTGTCACTATGTTGGTGACATGCATTGAGAACAAATTTATCCTAGACCAACACATTCCTTAGCAACGGCCTTTGTTTGACAGTTACTGTCAAACAAAGTAGTCGTTTGTCAACATTGTGAAGATGTAATTTTATTATTTAAAATACAGTGAAATAAAGAGGTACTAGCTATGCCAAGTACTTCTAAACCAATTCGTAAGAGTGCTTGGAATGGTTTTCTAAGAGTCTTTCAGTTCTGTGAACATGAAAAATCTGTAAAAAAAACCAATAATTCCCTTCGGGTCGACATCATTGAATCACTTCGAACTGTCAATGGCGTAGTATGCCCAACATTTTGTGCTGCATGTCAATAGCTCAATTTGCTTAAAAACTATACTCATTGGGACATGACAATCGCTGAAGCAATTGTTTCTGCATCTCCAAGTCAGATACGCACATTATTTGCTATCATTATTTTGATATGCTTCCCATTGAATCTACGAGAACTGTGGAACAAGTACAAGAATGACATGTCCGAAGACACTTTACACCGAATTCGCGTCAGTTCAGGGAATCTCGATCTCGGGGTGAATGAGGAGATACATAACCAGGCGTTGCTTTTGATCGAAGATATGTGTTACCTCATGCGCTGCATGATGCGTCGCCAGATCAAAGAATGAACGACGCTTTCAATCGAGAATCGGAACGTAAACGTGAATATGATCGAGATGCATTGAACCAATCACTTCGAACGAATGTACCTTTGTTGAACCCCCAACAGAAAGTGTACGATACTTTAATGAAGGCAATTGATGAGGGAAATGGAGGTTTATTTTTCCTCCGCATTGGAAGCACTCAACTGAACTATGAAAGATCAGCGCAATGACTCAAAATGTTTTGGAGGCGCAATGATTCTACTATCTGGCGATTTTCGCCAAATACTACCAGTCATTTCAAGATCGACCGATGCCGATGAAATAAACGCTTGCCTTAAAACATCGACTCTGTGGCGCTATGTGAAGAAACTTCAGCTAACGACAAACATGCGAGTTGTATTTCTAAACGAACATCTGCCGCAGATTTCTCCAAGCATTTGCTGACTATCTGTAACGGCCGTGTTCCTGTTGACAAATCGAACGGATTGATTTCGATTCCACCGAATTTTTGCAATTTCGTCTCAACGAAGGACGGCTTCATCAACAAAATGTTCCCAAACATCTAATCACAAAAATCGCAATTGGTCGAGTGAACGAGCAATTCTTGGGGCTAAGAAAAAACATATGGATCATTTAAACTTCACAATTCAAAATCAAATCGTTGATCTACTGCATTACTTTAAATCTATCGACTGTACCACGTGAATAACATCAATGTAATTTAAATACTTTTCATTTTGAATTTTGAACAATTATTGAACTTAATTCATTTTGAGTATTCTTTCAACTGAATTTAATTCAGCCAACACAACATTTATTGATTCTGAGGCGGTACGAAGTTCGTCGGGCCAGCTAGTTTTAAATAAAATAGATGAAAGTTATTATTTTGATATTATACATTACTAATTAAAATAAAAAGAAATCTTTTTATTCGATCATTTGTACTTGTTCTTAGAAGAGGTATACGATATACCATATTAACTAACTTTTTATATTTAATCTTAATTAACAAAAATAATCTCGAATAAAGCTTGTTTCATTTTGCTGATGCGTAATGCTGTTTTTTCTGTGTATATCGAATGTTTGCAGAACCCTTTCAAGTTTTAATAATTAACATTAGAGGTACATATATTGATTTTTTTAAGTTATAGACCATAGGTTCCCAACCTTTTTCGTGTGGTGACCCTTTTTTATAAAATCCATTTGACCAGGGGACCCCCGAGGAATTTGAAATCCTCGATTTGATATACTTATCCCCAGATTGTCTCCGAAACTCCTTTTGTTGTTCAAACCCAAAATCGAAAAAAGTTGGCGACCCCCAGATTGGGAACCCATGTTATAGACTATATAAATTAAAGAGATTTACGGGTAATGTTGCTGATGACTTACTTTTGCACTCACGAATACATGATTTTACAAAATACTAGCAATCGTATCTTTGAATCTAAATGTTCACATTATATTATCAGCCCTCATGAAGGAAAGTGCGTCATGTAGTAAAATGGTAAAACTTTTCTATTGAACTTTTATGTACAATCACTTATTCACTTAGAGTTTTAGTCGATTGCATCTATTTATTTTAGGGATATTACACTATTGTGTGTATTTACTGAGCTCACTTCAATTTGAAAATACTTTAAGACATGTAGAATAATACAACGCATGTAACACATGGCTCACGTCACTTTTCAGGGGCATATATTATACAAAGCGAATCAGTACGATATGTTAATAATTAACTGGTAAAAGTATCCCCTTTTGAGTGTAAAATAAGCACTCCATTTAAGGGTAGTTGTCTGCTTTTACGAGAAAAGCTTCAAACTTTTCCGCTTGTGATATTAAGAGGAATTCTCTCGAAAAGATGTAATCCTTTCCCACCCCTCTGAACACGACAACACGATCTCGCGACTATGTCAAGACCGTATTAGACGAAACAATCCGGCCTACTGTCATGAAAGCATTAACTAAAATCGAATCGGGCATTCGAATATTATGAAAATAAATATGGCGAAAATTCTTAATTGTATTTTTTTTACACATATATTTTCCCAAAGATAAACTAATGGACTGCTAATCTGCTAAAGTGAAAAATAATCAAGATAAAGAAAAAATATATTAATCATACCGTCGAGAGGAATTTATTAATTCTAAAAATACGCTTCGTTACATATTTTAATTAAAAATAAAAGTATCAAAATGTATTCTAGAATTATTATTCAATTCCGTGTTATGGTACAAGTATTAGTATTTTTCAAGAAAAAATCTCAAGTGGAATGAACCGCTTTGCAAATTTAGCAATTTGATACGAATTCGTATGTCGTATATCAAGAACAGTTGTTTAATACAGTGCTTCCTAGATTGGGGGCCGCCGCTGAACATGTTTTGTAGTGAGGAGAGCCGCGGATTATTTTTTTTCAGATTTAGGGGGGCGTGGAATGAAAAAGGTTGGGAAGCACTGGTTTAATAAAGTGTTTTTTATTCATTATTTTAATTTTTCATATTATTTTCGGAAGATACTATAGTGTAGATGTATGGGTCAGTAAACAGCAAGTAATTAATTGATCGATTTTCTTACATCCTTTTCCATTTCTATAACCGATTATTCAACCACCAACTGTTTCATGTTTGCAGCCGCAATTCAATTACCATTTTTATTTGGATATCAAATTTAGGGAGCTTTAAGTTCTAGGACCAGGCCCGTTATCGTCAAAGTTCTTCTAGTCTCCTTCATCGCTGAGGTTTTGATAATTTGCGTTCCATCACTGCCAACGGAAAGGCGCGATCGTTACAGAAGTCAGCAATCCTCAGTGAAGCCAGTTCACGGGAAAACCATATGTAAATCATATAATACACACCTCCCTACATACTATATCCTTACATGTACACACATATGCGCATACTTACGTATACATATACAATACACAAGGAAGTCAACTAAAGAGAGTCATTTTGATGATGCTAAGGGTCGTGTTTAAACGTTATATAAATATTATAAGAAAAATAAAATTTAAAGTGGGTCGCATTGTATTCTCATACCTGTGAAGATAAGAGATCGTTGGGTTATAACGTTTTCTTACCTCGCTGGGAAACTTTTGAGAGATTTCACGAACGAACTCGCTGATGGTAGGTATTTTCAAGTCTCTATAAAGTAGCAAATTGTGCACGTACTATGGCGTACTACATATCTGTCTCAGTGATTTATTTTGAATAATCTGAAGAGTCTTCATAAAAAATAATGAACTTATCGCTTTCATTATTGGCGTGATGCAGCGAACTGATATGTTATCATAAAATATTGTAGGTAATTGAATTCTTAAATGAAATGTGTAATGTTGTTTAACGGTTCCAATTGAAAGAAAAAGGTGCGTTTGTCTTTGACAGCTAATTAAAAGACAACATTAATGAGTTTGCAACGCTATCGAATATTTTTTATTATAATACAAAATCTAGGTTCGTGTTGTATCGTGTTATTTTGCCCACGGTAACCCTTGCAATAAAAACGTTGCCCGCCTTTCTGACATAGGGTCATTCAATCTGAGAAGGAGGTTCGCCAATTTTTGAGAGTCAAATTGAAAAGTGACTTTTATCTGCAGTGCTGTGAAATGGGTGAATACTGAATACGTTTTAATTTAACGAAAACAATACGACAAGCACCGCCCGTAATTAAACAATCAAAGCAAATTGTATTCATGAAAGTATTCAAACCACAGTAAAATAATTTATTTTCGTGCATTTCAGATGCATGGGTACTATGCGTTATTTTGAGTATATAGCTATTATCACTTCATCTGAATCAAACGTCTTTGAATTTTATTAGTCACGAGCGATGAAAACTTTTTAAAGATTCAAATTTATGTATATATCATAACATGGAAGTTCGACTGCCGTTTTGAACGACATTCGCTAATACTTTTACGAAAGTTCATAGTAATGTTATTTATCTTTATTTGCAGCTAATGATAGACGAAAACAGAACGACTTTATATATTTTATAATTTGTATCTAGTTATCCTACTTTATATATTGATGCTCTGAAGTTGAAGAACATTATTAATAAATGTTTTGCTTTTGAGAAGGCGTGTTATATTTTTTTTCAATGTCTCAGTGTTTCATTTTGTAGGTTTAACTCTAAGTAATCGGTTGGCTTACTTATCGTAAAATATACACAGTTGCACTGTATTTTTTTTCATCGTCACATTATGAATATTTTCTGTTTCAAATAAACGAAGTCTGGAATAAAGATTTATTACCATACATATAATAATATAAAGTTAATTATTCTTTTCATCATTTAGTTCTACGTTCTACTAAATATGTGTAGAACTAAAATAATTTTTTCACCTAATTACAATGAAATTCTACTAAGTAAATATCAATTCAATCAATTCTTTATCCGCTTTTATCATAAAAAAACAAAGAAAAAAATACATTTTAAGATATTTATTTTTAGTTTCCATCAAAAAAAGATATGTAAATACTTTATTTAACAAACACAATTTCATAAATATTGTTTCAGAACTCGAAATATATAAAATGTCGAGTAAAATTAAGTGAGTTTCTCGGTAGACATCCGCGTTAATTTGTATTTGATTTTTTAATGTTTCCATATGACTACATTACAAATGCAATCACCTTATAATTCGTGATTCACGTTTTTATACATAAATAAATTTAAATAAAATTAAAAGTTAAAGAAAAACTCGCAGTGTGAAATAAATATTTTTGCGCGTATGGAGTGGGTACTCACTGTAATAAATTATTATAAAACACAAATTACAGTCCTTGAATAAAATACGCGCCAAGTGAGTTTTCTCAAGGCGAGCACATGCCTCCCCATTAGTCATACTCATAAATGTCCCGTGTAAAATGTAAAATATATACGAGGAATGTTTTAGGAGAAAAGTAAGTAGTTACATCTATCTGTTCAAAGCTTGGCCCGCCTTTGCCTATAACAGTATATCATAGGCTCGCCATACAATAACCAATTTTTACAGGTTATTTATTATACATACAAATTTGAAAATAATGAGATTTAAAAAATATATTATAAAACTACCATCAATAATACTTATAGAGGTTAAGAGCTTTGCAGTAGCAATCAAGTCGGTGTGGGCTCAAGTTCCAGTAAGGTCAATATGACTTTTGGATTTTATCCATCTAAATTTGACATCTTAGACGTAGTTTTATAATGTTCCTTCTTCTCGAGTTGATTTAGAGTGACTTTATTCAGAAATTCCGAAATGAATAAGCGGTTAGTTTTGCACATCTTCGTAGAAGATGAGGACAAATAACTATCGTCATCTATCACTTTAAAGGTGTTCACTGTCAATACTTGGTGGAATGGCATTATAATAAAAATAAAAAGATTTTTAGTACTTTTTCCACATAAAATTTATTTGATCAGGACCGAATTCGCTCATCGTGAGCATTATAATTGACATCATTTGCCACTTATATGATTACTGATGATTTTTTAATTGTATGTTATAGGTGTTAAGCATTTTAATTTTGTGTAATTATAATGTAATTTGTAAATCCTTTTCATTGTTAGTAGTTGCTTACACCTTTTATTTCAATTTAATTTGTATAAATAGCACTGTTTATATATTTTTCTTATCAGTTGATAATGCTCGCGATGAGCGAAACCGGTCCTGATCAAATAAATTTTATCTGGAAAAAGTACTAAAAATCCTTTATTATTTTTATTATCGTCATCTAGTTTGAATTTATAATTTCAAAATACATGGCACATTGACTTGCCAAATAATATTATTAAATATCGTCAGTATACTGGCAGAAGACGATAATTAAAAAAAACCTTGTATTGAGATAATTGTCATTTTCGATAATCATGAAATCTAATTATGCACATTACTATTATTATTAATCGATCTAAAAACTTCATTAAATTCGATAATGATTAACGAATTTGATTCACGTATTCAAAGAGTTATTAAAGTTATTTATAATAATTTTTTGTTGCTTAAAATAACTTTAATCGGAATTGACTTTATGTATATTATTGTCGAATTGAGTAAAAATACACAAAAATATGATTGAACTTATTTTTTCAGAAGATACAATGCGTTAAAAGTCATCTAACTCCATTTATAACTCCAAACAGCCGGTTTTTGAATTATCGCCTTCTGCCAGTATGCCGACGATATATGAAAAAGTTTTTTCTAAAAATAAAGGATTATAAGTTGAATACACAAAAGTATTGTTAATTAAACTAACCTCATGTACATAATTCACAAAACAAGATAAAAAAACAAAAACAATAATCAACACAATGCATAATGTGACATGTAAAGATCAGAGGAACTCAAGTGGGTTATCTTATCTATGATTTTTATCACACTGATGACAGCCGAAATTGGTAATGTTATATCCCTTACTACCCCTGGATTAATGTTCTACAATACTAATAATACGTTATACTTCAGATATCTTTTTTGGGTTTTGTTGAAATATTGTCATTTTTCGGTTGCTTATAATGTACATATCGACCGTGGGAAGGAAAAAAGACGTAACTCACAATTAAAAAAAAAAAACAGATTTTTTTCGATAATCACAATGTAGACAACTTGATACACGTTCTTTCAAAAGGACGTATGGTGCAAATGCCGAATTAGTATCTAAATTTAACTTTTAAGTTTGAAAAAAGTTGGGCCTTCAAAAATTGCAAGCAGTAAAAATCTTATACCATTATAAATTATTATTAGATTATTTCAATTCAACACCAGTTTACAAGTCTACTAGTCAGTTACTTTAAGTTTGTGTATATTACGTAATTTACCTATGACCCAAAATCATCATAACAGTGTTTTTGCGCCTCCTGTTAAATTTGGTATGTGTGGGTTACGTACTTTTTCCTTTCCACAGTCGATATGTATATGTGAAGCGAATCTACGTGAGACCTAACGTCGGATTAATAATTATTATATTCAGCTACCGGCGTGAAAATAAATGTAATACTTGCGACAATTAATAGAAGTGATATTTAAGGTTTGCGAAATCGGTCATGATTTTTTTTAAATACATATGTAAAAGTTTTACATTTTTTTAAGCAATGCTATTTTTATTAATATTTATAATTAAACAGTTGTATAAAATTTCAAGCTTATAGTTATACTACAGTAATATTAATTTATAAAGTATTTTCTCATTCAAGTTTTTTACAAATGTGTTAACAAAAAAAAACATTTCATCTTGCATCATTTAGCAACTTTTAACGGATATTAGGTATCACAGAGAGAATGATAAGAAGAAGATGTATAAGACCTGAATAATTGAATATTAGAATTATAAATACTTAATTTTTGAACTGGTAACTAGATTTTTTGTATTCCAATCTATTTGTTTGATTTGCTTTCTTGTCGATTTTAATAAAACATAAAACAAGAGTATTCTTTTAAATTTCATAGTAATATTATAAATAGTTATTTATATTGAATGCATTCAATTGCATACGCATTATTGCATTGCTTATTCAAAGTGTTAATAAGAGAATTTAAAATTCAAGAATCTAATATGTCAAACCTATAGTAACTGTTTTCCGATGTCTTCCATTTGAAAAGATCTCTTTAAAATCATCAGAAATATATTTTTTAAATTCCTCATACTAGTGATGATAGTCAACAAACGAATAAGCCTGTGCTTCAGATTTGCACTGGTTGGAGGAAATTGCACTGTGGAAACGGATATTGCTGTAATCTATGTAAAACAGCGTACAAAAAATTGGAGCGACACGTCGATTTATAAACCAGATGGTTGCGTGATGGTTTATTCAGGGCTGGCCAAACGGTAAATCGCGGTCAGCCAGTCGAATATAGTGACATTAAACAGTATATCGTTTCGGTATTATATTATTGAGTCCCGTCCTCAAATGAACATGTTTATTTTTCTTAAGACACTTGAAGGTGCTTGGTGTAATTGCATCATTAAATTTAAACGATTCAAATTTTTACATTTAGTTGAGTTCAATATTCACGTGATATTTTTTTCTACTATGCCATACACATCTTATATTGTCAAGATATTATTGTAGAATATGTAACTTTAATTATTGCCATAGTTATTCAAATAACTATTCAGAAATTCATGAATTTATTTATTTTAAAAACAGTTACCTCGCAACTACTACCAAAAAAATGACCAGCTCTGAACATATTCCATATAATTTTTGACAGTAGTTTCATGTTTGTCGATTTGTAAAAAAACATTAGAATTGTAAAATTTATACTATTTGTTTTTAACAGTTAAAAGCATTTTTATTCAAGTGTGTTCAACATTTTTGATTGCATACTATAACTAATTGAAGTAAGAATCACAATTCAAATTGACTTATCTTCATTGACTTCTCAAGACTAAACGATAATTAAAGAATATGTCACTGATTATGAAAGTATTTGCAATGTCTTATAAGCTTCTTTACATGTACATATAAATAAAACTGTAAGATAAATTTTTCTTTCAAAAAAGAAATCTTTTTGAAATCTACCAGTTTTTGAACTGCTGCCGCCACAATTGAATGTAATGTTCGACCACTGGAATATATCCGAGACTATGGCAGATTCGGGAAGATAAGGCTAACACGGTAATTTATACGCGTCCAGCTCGTTTGAGCGTTGTAAATAGCTCTTTCGCTATCCAAAATAGACCCTTTATTTGCCCACCTGAATGTGGCCAATATTATAGAAAACGTGAGTATATAAACATAATTTATCGCCAGTATTATATCATTCGCTTACTTGAATGTATGCGTGTGAAATATGTTTTTAGATAAGAATTGAAAGCCGACAAAATTGATCTCACTTACATAATTGATTTAGTACTAACGAAACTTTCACCAAGGAATACCTTAATAAATTGCATAGAGCGAAAAAATCGACAGTCGCCTATACCTAGTGGGTTTTTGTCCCGGGGTCGAATCCTCAAGTGGACACTTTAATAAATTTATGCTTCAATCGATATATAAATTTGCACATCCTATTCTGGAAACAGGCCTCAATAGATGTTTATTTCTGACCGCAGTCTTAAATTTGCACTCATTCTAAAAAAATGTTTTAGTTAAAAGTAAATACGTTATTTTATATTAAACCAAAATTTTCCAGTTTTTTTTTAAATGATTTTAATACTCACCATAAAATCAACCACAAAAAATAAGCAACTAGCGTTTTTTGGAATCATTGCAATTAATTTTAGCTTATAATTAAAATGCGTGGAAGTAAATACTCACTTTATTTCATTACATTGTAGTACATAGCAATGATTAAACGTTTCTGGCAATCATTAGCAAACTTTACCTAATGTACATAAGGAAAACACGTCACCAAATCGTGGACGACTTCGCGCCCGTGTTAATCTTGCTATACAAAAAGTTTAACGCTAGAGCGTGACGGAGTTCACTTGTAAATGACTATTTATCAAATGTAGCAAATATAGACAATTCTTAAGAACAAAAAACTACAATATAAGTGCCTAAATAAAAGTAAAGAAAGGCATCGATATTACAGTAGCGGACTATTAAAATAATAATTATGGCAAAACTGTGCCCACTTCACTAACAAGTTAAATCAGCCAAGGCAGCAATTATAAAAACAAACAAAAAGTGCCCAAATGTCATTATCACAAACGAAACAAAAGCCTTTTCAAGCGAGCGGCGACTAAAAAAATTTGATGAAGTGATCCGTATAAAAAAAAATTGGCACATCCACTGCAGTCATTAGTGAGGATGAGAAGTTATTAAAAGTGGAAAAACGTGCTCTGGAGCGAAATGTGCAACGGTGCGGGAGGTGCCCACTCGAGCGCACAGCCAAATGCATTAAATCGCTGCAAAAATGCATTTGGAGAATCGTATCGAAAATGGAAGGCGAGCCGAGTTGAATACTAAATACAATACAATATATAGGATATCGACTTAGGATAAAAGATGAGAATAGGCCAAAATATAACTAAACCAAGTAGATATAATATATACTTCAAATTGTTTACATTTCTTAGTTTACTTTAGATGCAGAATAACAGTAGTGTTTTTTTTTCAAGATTTATTTATACCCTATCATTCAACTCATCAAGATAATACAGATAAACCTGATTCGCTCAAGAGGCTTACATTTAAACTGAAAACTTGTTTTTTTTTTATTTTCATTTAAATCACCCTTTTCCATGAGTATATTTTTTAATAGTAGGAATATGTTTAAAATTTCTATTTCACACGATACCACTGACGCTTAAAAAATGAAAAGATGATAATATTTTTCAAATAAGAAAACGTTGAGAGCCGATGGCGTCTTGGAAAATGGATTTTTTCCCACGGCTAAACAAAGCAGTAATGCTCGTATTGTATTAACTGTAAAACTAAATGCATAAAAAATGACCTTACAACTAATAATCTAGTTAGTTTATCAGCTTAATGTATTGTTTCAGATTATATACAGTCGTTAAGAACGGTAATCGGAACTAATGAATAAATATAGAACGCTTAGTTAAGAAATAATTGCAATTGTTTAGTTATTAACTATTATTTATGGTAGGAGATAATCGGAACCGGCAAAAAACTCGAATTCCTCTATTAAATCTCTATTGTTTTGATTTATCCGAGAAGTGTTTCGGAACAATTGTATTTGATTATTTTTTGTCGACATCGGTCGTTTATGTTGCATTACATATCGATCGTGGAAGTGCAAAAGAACGTAACCCATACTTTTTTCGATAATCGCAATGTACACATCATAATACACGATCTATCAAAAGGATGTAAAGTAAAAATGCGGAGTAACTGGATGTGTTACGCGGACGAAATCAAAGCGAATTCAAAGCAACTCGGTGTGGCACGAAAATATCAAATGTATATAATATAGAGAGTCGTATACGTGACAAGAATCACGCCGCGATCAGTTTGTTTTTGATTTGCTTTATTTCGCTTTAAACCGCGTTCCAATCGCGTTCGTAGTAAATTCGTCCAAGAAAAACGTAGCGTTAGTGTCTTAGAGTAGCTTTTAAATTCGAAGAAAGAAAGACCTATGAAAAATACGATCGGGAAAAAGAGCTTAAAAAAGGTTTTTCTTAAACAATTTACTAAATTAATAGTAGATTAAGTCAATTTAAAACCATTTTAGCAAGCCCAAAATCATCAAAACACAATTTTTGTGTCTCATGTAAAAAAATATGTGTGGGTTACGTCCTTTTTCCTTTCTAAAGTTGGTAAGATAATATTATCTCATACGACATATTGACACATTTCGGCACACCGACATTCTAAATTATTTAGTTTCCCAGATAACTAAATTTCACGTATTTTTACACGTACATATAATGATAAATCCGACAAGTTGATACAATATCAGTATTTCATAACGAAATACCTACTACCCACGTAAACAAATATGTGTGGACTAGAGTTTAGGTATAAAATATCCAGGACTGCTACTGTCCCGAGCCAAAGTTCCAATGTCTGAAAAGTCTTCGGGTGGAATTTCTAATAACGTCAAAGTTTTCACCCTCGACGATCATATGCCGCGAATGCAATGAACACGCCATCTATCTCCACGACTCGTCGCTTAATACCTGCAATGATTGTGTGGATGTAGGTGCTATAAATATATTTCCATGAAAATATTTCCAATATGATCTCGTTTTTTGTTTTATTTCCTTCGCGAAGTTTTCTCGTATTTATACCATTTGCATCCGGCCGGAACAACGATGCGTCGCGTGTCAATGATTGATGATCGCATCCATTATATCTCCTATCTATATTCTGGCCTGATACAAAATATTTGATCACTGTTAAAAAAAATGTTTTATATTTTTTACATAATTCGACTGTATAAAGACAAAAGTAAATAATTTTCAGTTCTTTTCAAAATATGTAGCTTATTTTGACAATCACAATGTAATCAAATTAAAACACGTTTTATCAAAAGGATTTTAGCTGCAAATGCCGAATAAGTATCTAAGTAAGTTTAAAAAAGAAGGTCTTGTGTAAATTGCGACCAGGAAAAAGGACTTACACAAAGGTTTCTCTTGAGCAGTGTATTAAATTAATGTCAGATTGAGTAAATAAAACACCAATTTATTACAGTCTTCGTACACTTCAATGTTTTGTCTATTTAATAATTTGACTTGAGCGTTTTCTGTACCTCATATAAAATTTATTCTATGTGGATTACATTCTGTTGCCTGCTTGCTTTTAAACTGCTTTCCTGTTAATATCTTAACTAAACAACCTGTATAAACTTATACTATATATATATTCTATATAGACACTTAAAGACACATAACAAACGTATATAACTTATAATTAGATGAAGTGAAAGAAGCTTTTCACGCTTGTTTAAGTTATGTTTATATATTGATATAAGTTTATTTGATTTGACTATTTGATGAACGTTTGAACTAAACGATTCAAATTTATAGGAACTTTAACTATGTTATTTCCATATATATTTCTATTAATTTCTAATTGCTTCAGGGTATTTAATGGGAGTCCTTTGCTAATAATAATGGATCGTTAACACACGAACAACGAAGATTCAATTTAAAGACATATTCACTCTATATATCGCTACTTGAAAACAACAGTAAGATGAAATGAAATAATCGATTTTTGTATAAGTATGACAATTGATTGAAAGGTTAACTAAAAAAATAGGATATTAAAAAAAAGAGATATATTAAAATGAGATTTACATTAATTCATATTGCACTACCACTTCAAATCATTAGTTAGACTAGGGATTACAATACTGGACGAATATATCATTACCTCTATTTCAATATTTTATGTTTGATGATATTATAAAAAATGTTTAAACAAAGCAAAAAAATACGGCCAGTTGGGATTGCAATAGCAGGCGAGTAAATTAAAATTGGGATTTTAAAATTGTGAAATTTTGTATGAAGCACCATCATTAAAAATATTGTATATTATAACATAATCATCAGCAGGTGTTTTTCATAAAATCATTTACGACTTCAAGAAAAAATAATACATCATTGAAAAGCTCATTAATTATGAAACCTGGCAATATTGACACAACTCTTGACAGATTAACATTATTAGAATTCATGTTAAACAATTTTATCGAAATATGTGGTAATTTTTGTAGATTCGAAATTCGAAATTCGATTAAGATTACTTTTCTTTGTCAAAATACTGGCACTTTGTATTTTCGAAACCGATAATTCGGTAATGAAAAAACACTGGAAAAAATACCGGAATTTCGGTTTCGGTTTCGGTAATACCGTTATTGCTTTCTATAAGTGGGATACGTAAGATAATTATAATATAAATAACAATATACAACAAATCTTATTATTTAACTATAATAACTAGCAAAAGAAACAAAATAAAACTATTATGAACGACATATTATATTTTAAATGTATAAAAGAAATCTTTAACCTAAATTGTCTCGAAATATTTTTGGAATATTTTACATATAGTTTCAGTTGATAACGATATTTATTTCATTAAAATTTATTTTGAACAATGAAAAAATGCTGTTAGCAATGGTCAAAAAAGGACGCTTTATGTTCATTTGAAAGATAGATTTATTTTATTGTGATTTAATTAAAATAGCTTCCATATTGCATTAATTAAGGCGAGGTCGAACAGTTTTTTGTATTTGTCTGATCATCAAAATAGTTATTACCGAGAATGCATCTGTTAATTTATTTCATAATAAAATCTTAATTAAAATTCATTGTTGCTACAAATGCTAATAGTATGCTCGAATATATTACCGCTTACATATACCACAGCAGTGCAATAACCTATAAAAAATAAAAATGGCTCGTTCACAACTATAAATGAACAATTATTTATCAAGCCAGTTGATGATCACAATAATATTTCAATGACCATACGACGCATAACACATTCCTGGACCAATCAAATCGAGCCAAATATACTTACTCAAATAAGTAATAATAAAATAACCAGCACTAGATGAAATTGTACAATACGATTATTTCCAGAGGCGACTAAAAAAGTATCATACATTTTTATATAAAAAATGAACATATGTTGATAGTGTAAATGTTTCGTATATATTGTACTAATTGGAAAAAAAACAAAGATATTTATAGTACATAAAA
>CM062826.1:22193044-22515520 GCA_031772345.1 Himalopsyche anomala | reverse complement strand
GTTACTAGTGAGATCATTATTTCTTGATACTTCAATTTATCTCAATCGTTTGATTTTATAAAGATCGATTTATCTTTTTGACTGCATCCAGATGATGATAATGTTTTTATTTGCGTCTTGTTATTTCCAAGTACATCTAAATATACAAAAACTTTTCTGAGATCTTCTTTTGTTCAGTTGTCTTGAGTAAGTATTCGTATTAATACTGAAAGAAAATTCTCACTCTACTATACTTCCGCGTGAACAACAGTACAGCTGTTGGGCTGTATCTTATCTTACCTCACATAAAAAATACGTTTGCAAAAATTGAACAAGTTTTTGAGTAAATAAATAAAATACCTGAGACACAATGGCTCCTTTCCTAAAGTACTGGTCTATTTTCATTTTTCTTCTTCTCGTGGAAACTTTTCGAAAAAATATAAATATATAAGCAAACTCCCGCGATATTGAGTAAGAACACCGAAGCGACCCACTTTCTCGAGAACACGACAATTCAATGAAACGAATGTGAAGAAATCAGTTGTATTTGATTCGTAAATGATTTGAGTAAACGATTTTTTAAAAAATATTTTGAAAACAAATAATGCAGGTGTACACAGGTGTATTATATTCATAAATGTTAGGGTATGATTGAATTACTTATGTAAAATATTTAAATATGAAAACACGTGATGTTTATTTAGTGGTTGCATTCTATCTGTGCTGATTATGGAAACGAATCGTGGTGCCAGTCGTCGTTTTTGAAAACTGTGCACTGAACCGAAAAGATCGATTTTTGCGACGAATATTTGGTGTGAGATAATGCTTTGAATTTACGAAGAATTTGGAGATTAACGTAAGTGGTCATGGTGTCACACGTTCTGTGGATGCCTCTGGAGGGTCTCAAATATGCTTCCGGCGCTAATAAAGTTTGTCGGCTACTAGTTCTCGTCGGAACTCAATGATGATGACACGGAATGAATAATAGGCGGGCGATAAGGCATCTCATAAATACTGCGTGGGAGTTATATGCTTTACGTATAGGTTTATATTTAATCACGATATTACATAGTAACTGTGTAAATCAATAAGAAATATTCGTCAAAAAATAAGCAGTTTGATGAGACTTAATATCATAATCGTTATCAGTCCACATGCTAAAACTCCAACAAGGAGTTTGAAAACGTGATTCATTTAGTGATAATAACTGGTAAGTATACACCAAAATAGCTTTTTTTGAATTTATGTGGTTTAAGTTGATTAACAGGATTAGAAAACAATGTTATTATAATCAGAAACGGTTTACATACCCCCCTATAGTGCGTGTAAAGCAGACGGTTATTTTGTGTAGCGGGACTTACCTAAAACAAAAACAAAAAACATCATTATAAAAATTGGAAACAAAAATAAGCAACAAAAACAAAACCCCCAGTAATTATGAAAACATGCAGATATGTTCTCATTATGAATTTGAATGTAAATATTTCCACGAAATTATTAGCACCAAAAGATTTTTTTTAGTTTCTTTTCAATATACATGTATATTTGGTGTTATTTAATAAATATAAACATGTTTATGCTTTTTAAGAGAAATGAAATTCTAGCAAGGAATATATTTTATATCACTCTAAAAAAAGTACTGTACCATTAGTAAATACTAATTTTATTATTGAAAGCATTTTAGCACTTAACAGCTTATTTCTAATGTCCTTCTGGCTACACTATTAAGTATTAACGGCACGCAAATAAATGTTTGTTTACTTTTAATTATTTGATATGCAATCATTGTAATGTAAAATAATTGAATATAATTCTATGCACACATCTACATTATTGTTCATTGAGTTGTTTGAGTTGATTTGACTGAAAACTATAAAAATTTAGTCTACTTTACATTGAAATCGTTATGGAAAAACATAAAAGTTATTAAGGATTTGGGAAATGATGTTTTGTATTATAACTATAAGTCTATTATTAACACGTGGATTTTAAATTGGTTAATTTCTTAATTTTACAGTTTCTATGTTTTTAAGATAAACATATGTACCCTCATATATTCCAGGTAGTGTATAAATGTTTTTTCTATACCTGTTATAAAAAAAAAACTGTCAAAATTTATAAGTGAAAAGCAGGGCTGTGGAGTCGTTAAAAAATAAGACGGGTTCGACTTTAATTTTTTTTAGGTTAAGTAGCAAGCAATGGCGCAATTTTCGACCCTAGCGATTTGAATACAGTGGAACCACGATCTACCGTTATCGCATTATTCGTTTTCCCGCGTAGATCGTATATTTTACATTGTCCCGTCCAAACACCCATAAGAACGACATTAAATAATACCGCAGTAATCGTTCCCCGATTAACCGATTTCTTCGATCTGTCACGTAAATATTATTCCTCGCATACCGTTTCCCGATTTTTTCTAAGTCACAACTAAAATGCTTCCCCGTAAAAGAAACTAGATCTTGAAATGAGAAACTAAAAATAAGTCAAGACGTTGAAAAAAACTAGTTGAGTTCCGCGAATTCCGCAAGTTTGACGGGTCTTTTTCAAAATTCTGTGACTCAGAAAAGTGTCAAATTGCAAATAGGTAACTAAGTTTGTATTAAGCAATTAAATATGTAGATATTTTTTGATAAAAAAGTGTAATAAATATATATTTTTTAAAATTGAACTTTTATTTTGGTAATTATTTGAAGATTTCTCGCATTATCGATCTTCCGCATTTTTCTGTACACTTCACAGTATGTATACGTTTTTTTAAAGGTCGAAGTTATGATTTTTTTCCAGTCCGACTCTAGTTAAAACAGTCTGAATCCACAACTGCAACTCTGACTTCACAGCCCTGGTAAAAGACGATATTATTGTAAAATTTGCAAACATACTACGTCTCAAAGTTGAAAAAACAAATCTCAAAGAAAAATAATGTTTAAAATAGAGTCTGAGAGCATTTTAAGCAAAGAGAGATGAGATCGCTTCACTTAATTCTGAATAAACGTTGAACGGAGGGAAGGTAATATAATTCAAGAAAAATAATCGTTTCAACATTACGTAATGCTTTATAAATATCCAATATACTAATATTATACCACTTAACGTATTAACCTGAATATAATGCGATGTTTCTTTTATAAAAATATTTTTGAAAAAAAATCATTATTACGCCATATTTTCTGGAGAAAAATAGTGTGTGGCATAAACATGTTTAAAAATTATGAAATTCTTCTCTGACGTGTCGTATTCTAGTTACAGAAAGAACTGTCTGACACGTTTGGGTAAAGTAACACCCCACGTATGTTTATGTTTCGTTGGTGGCTTTAATCGTTTTTATGCAGCAATCTTGCAATCAAAACAAAATTAGTACCAAACCATTAAAATAAATATTATGTTGTCAGTAACTATAGAGAAACGTTGAAACTAGCTGGGTCACGCGCAGCACAAACTTCCAGAGAGCCTTAATCCTGTCTACCACTTCTTCCGACCGGTAAAATTCCTGTATCCTCACTGAGGAATGCTGGCATATCATAGGTGGAAGCAAAGTAATTTTTGGGAGACAAGGAAACATAAAAGTGCCATGTAGCGTTCATATGATTAACATAGGGAGTGAATTTTTTTTTTTTTATGTGAGATTTTGCTTAAAATTCTATTAGAAACTGAAATAAAATGAACAACAATACTTGTTTTCATTGATTCCTTCTACGCACCTTTGGCGGTTTATGTAGTCTTTGATAACGATACTTGTTAGGGGGGGATTTGATTTTATTTACTTTGTGACAATAAACGGTCAATCACGCGTTTCAATTAGTTCATGTTATATAAATTAAGCCAATCCACGCAAAATCGGAATACTAACTGTTTTGTACCTAAAAATTGCACATTTTTTTTATTATTGCGGATCTGTTTGAATTAGGAAGCGATCGAATCACTAACACGTTTTTATTAGTTCATACTTTAAGCTTAGCAGTTTACGTCGAATTAGTCGCTTTTTAAGCTTTAAAGCTAAGTAATCTTTTGCTTAGCAATCAACTGGTCAGTCAATAAGATTCATTTTTTCAATTGAAGATAAAAGATTTTAGGATGGGGTTTGAGATATCTTTTCTCTTTGATTTAATCTTCGTTCAAAATATGTCTGCTTGAGTAATTTCACGTGGTTGAAGAATTTGAACATTTTTTGGATCATTGGTTATCATTCGCAGTTATTTTTTAATTGTTGTTTAACATTAGAAATAATGTCGTAACAACTTATCGTGTCGTTAAATTATTGTATTACGCTAAGTTATTCAACTTTGTTACGGTATAATTTTTGGTTTTCACATCGTTTTATATATGCAGTACAATACAAAAACCTTTTGTTGTCGCGGCTGGAATATGCAATGTGAGATGGTTTTCACATTCATTACACGAAATAGTGCTCACGTTAATCCAGAAGCTATTCTGCTAATTAGAAAGCAGAGCAGCGAACATAAATAATTGACTGTGTGCCAGTGATTTTTTTTATGTAGCGCTCTTATTGTTATATAATTACATACTAATTTGATTACTTTTTACATTAACGAGTACAGCGCGTATGAAAAATAGCATTTATTAAATAATGAAAGATTTTAAGCAATTATCAAGAGCTCTGGTAAGCAAGTATAAGCTATCGGCTCGAAGCTCGACAAAAGCCCATAGAAAATTGCTCCCGACAAAACAATATATCATATAACAAAACATTGACAAAAAACACACAATAAAAAAATTATACGATCTAGAAAAATCTCGCACAAACATAATTTTAACCCCATGATTTAAAGCAATACGATTAATTGAGTTTTTTGTTATTTTTATACATGCAATATCTCTTGTCCCACATATACTGAGAAAAAGTGATTATTTTACTTAAATTATAATTGGATAACGATCAAGATTTTTTTTCAAATGATGAGCTTCGATATAAATAGATTTTATGAAAAAATAGTGACTATTGACAAAAAAGTTTTTTTTCATTAAAAGCATTACAATTTGTATCGTTTGTATTGTTTTATCATGAGTGAAATATTGATCTCAAGCTTGGTTGTTTGTGATGTTATTGTGTTATTATTTTTAAAAACCTGATTCATTCTAACTGTCTTATGTTATGTATTTTTCAATTACAGTAAAACCGTGACAAAGCGTAAAAAATAATCGACTTATTGTAAAAAAGATTAGACTTGTTTAGATCCAATTGTTACCGCTCGTTAATAATGCTCTGCATATCACGTGTGCCGGCTAATGATTTAACGAAAGCGAAGCCACATCGACCCTACCCAAACCGCATGCATATTTTTTTATAAAAAAAAATGATATAAATGTTGCGTTTATTTTCTTACTATTTCGCATTCAAAAAACTTACGACGAAGTTTCGGTTTTATCAGTTAAACACCTCCTCCCCTCGTTCACATCAATCTGTTATATGGAGGTTTTACTGTAATAACCAACGTCTAATAAATCACTTGACGTGGAGCACGCTTTTTCAATTTATAAACGAACAAAAAAGCGGGCAATAATTTTCTTGGCAGTGCGTGTTCTTTGTATTTATAATTGAAGCGTCCAATATCAAACACAACTAAGTCAGTTAGAATTTATTTTGCAGGAGAGCTAAGCAGTTTGTTTGGCTACTTTTCAACGAAATTTTATTGCGTGTTAACTTTTATGACTACGAAAAATCCAGACACTTAACGTCAACTTATTCAAAATTAAACATTTACATTTGATTCGATAAACGTTGCAAGCATTCGATGGTAAAATCATTATTTAAAGATAATTTTCGTAGACTTGTAGTGCGATTTCGATTCTGAGACATAACTGGAGGTATTCAAGTTCCCTATAAGATTGAATAAAAGAGTGTAAGCCGGCAAAAACAAGAACTGGCCGTGTTTGATTCCGAACGCCTCAAATCAAAAAGAACCATACATAAAATTTAAATATAGACCGCAGTGTTATGCGGAGTCTGGTTGGGTCTATTTGTAAATTAAATAGTATTTTACTTATTTTTGACAGACTTGTTAAATGGTATGGTATGACCGGTATGATGTAACAATCAATAATTAAAAAAATAATATATACAACTATTATCTTCATTATAATAAAACCAAAATATCACTGTTTTGGTTCAGATTTTTGTTGTTGCTGTAGAGCTAAAAACAGTGTTAATTTGAGCTTTTTGTAATGAATATATGCAAACAATAATAAGGTTTTAACATTCGAAATTCGAATATTTGTTTTCAAAAAGTAAGTGGAATACTTACAACTTTTCTCGGCTTAAACATTTTCAGTAATTATTAATCTTAAATAACCAATAAATTGTTAAGATATGTGTTCTTATAAAGGCGAAAAACGTGCTATTGCACGTTCGTTATTTCGAAGTAATCAATTTACATTTTATATTAGATTACCTGTTTAAATATAAGAAAGAATAAAAAGTTCATGAAAGTGTCAAACGGAATAAATGTGTAATTCGGAAATATGAATCTTTAATTTAATTCCTTTAATCAGTTATCTTTTAAAGATGCCAATTTGAACATCAATTGAAAAAATCATACCAATATGGTTCGTCTTGGACCACGAAAGATAGTAATAATACATTCTTAATTTCTGTTTGACAATATCGTCTCTAAAGTTTAACAGACATGGTTATTTAAACGAAGTATTTGTAAAATAGCCAACGCAAGAGCAAATAATAATAATTATGTGAAGTGGGCGCGTTCAAATACGAAATAAGACGTTGGGGAAATGTGCAAAGTTTGCTCTGGCAACACTGGTGTCCCCGAATTTCCACTCCTGTATCTTTTCAAGCACAGAAAGGGACCAACTTACATTTCCTAAGGATGCCTGTGTAGTCATTATTAACACACTGCGATCTCCAAAAATGTACGGAGCTTGTTTAGTGTCGAAGGTATGCATATTTGGGAAAGGGGAGATTTTGTGCTTGAAGTTTCTACATCATCAGCGGTAATAATTTAATATAGACATTGAACTCAGCGAAACTATTTCATCCAATAGTTGAGATAGCGAACAGATTAAGTGTGTTTTATAACATAAAATGTACTGATTACGGTAAACGCTAGAAGATCTATTAAGTTTTTTATTACTTTTATCATTAAACAATATTATTAAACGTCTGCACAATTAGTTTTGAAACATTTAGTTCAGTTAAAATATGCACAGAATTAAGTACATCTGAGTAAATAATAACAATCATTTGACCTTTTCAAGCGGCTTACTATTGAAATAAGTGGTAGCTGTCTACGTAAACCGTATGTGCTAAGTGGTCATAAGAAGAGAAGTTATTTGAAGCCCAAAATAATTTGTATGAAAGGGTAATAAAATTGATAGATAGTAAAAGACACACTCTATTCTCGTTTCAAAGCGTCTGGCGGGCGACTGGGAATGACTACGAGGTCGACGCCTTGGCCTCCACTGGTATAGTGAAAAGTATCGTCAAAAGAATAACACAAAAACATGACTAAGATATTTAAAGGTGGTCCAGCAAAACTAATTCAAAGATAAAATATAAACCACAATTCAATTTGTTTATTTATTTCGGAATTCCGAAATGTTACTAAGTAATCAAAAATCGCCAAGGTTTTTAATAAATCAATCATCGTAAAAAAGTTTTTACATATCTTCACATGATTTTTTTTTATTAAGGTACTCATATTAAATAAAATAACTTTATTCAACTTCGTTCGAGTAATAGTCTTCTTTTCTTTTTTTACCACAACATGCCTGCATCTCGCAAGTTCGCAATATATTATGTAATATATGTGGAATTTATTACACTTTGTGTTCAATGACATGAATGTCTACGATGCTAACATAAATGATTTATTTAATTTAACCTCCCACCTAAACTCCTTTTTGTGTATTATCTAAAAAAAAAACTGCCATTTATATTAAACTAGAAATTTGTATAAAAGTTGTGCTATTTTTTTAAACACGATGTTATTCCAACAAGAATTGACACCCTAGAAGTGATTAGCTGACTACTGTTTTTGCTTGACCGTCTTTAAACCTTTTCCCTACACCACAAAGAGGAAAGTTGAGAGAGTGAAAAAATGTTCTAATAAAAGAACAGCTTCTGTTTCGTCGAGAGTTTATATGGTCTACTTGAGAACAGGCGTGGATGGCCAGGACAGATATCTTAATAGGTTTTTTATGATTGACATTTCATTTCTCACGCGCTCGAGACTTCCGATAAGTGAAGATAACATTTCTCGTAACGTTGTACTTTTAGTGATTATATATCATATTATGATGCCATTTTCACTTCAATAAAGTAAGGTTATATTATATATCAGACTGATTCAATATCTTCAAGCAGTTTCCGATTACAAAACGCTTACACGGTACAGTTGAAACCACAACGCTTGGGGCAAAATACTCTGAGGCTTGTATTTCTCACAATATCTGTTGATAGTAAATACTTGAGTTTACTCTCTTGGAACGTTGTTGCAGTAAATTATTTTCAAAGTATGTATACTTTATTTTTGTTTGTAACGTACTATGGAACTTACGTTCAGTATTATGGAAGATTTTTGTAAAACTTAGTTTACAATTAAGTATTAGGTAAAGCTTAGGCAATAAGAGAAAAACAATCATATCAAGAATGCGATAGCATTCACTCTTCAAGAATCTCTGTATGTCTAATAACATTCTGTATTCTGCTTAAAGGTAACAAGGTTTCCAATTTGTTAATCCAAGTCCAATATGGTTAGGAATATTCTCAACTTATACATTGAGAAATCTTCAAACAAATGTCACCACGAAAGCATATACATATAATCAACGACAATTTTAATAGTTAAGAATTATAATAAATGATGAAATAAATGAGCAGCAGGCAATGTTGAGATTATAACTTTATCTTATTAAATACATACATAAATTTTGACGCAGTGCCAGAAGCCGGAAGTAAATATTTCATAGTTTTGCCATTAATTTATTGGAATATGCAAACGAGCAGTATTAAATAACAGCTCTAAACCTTCGTATTGTACTACTTACTTGCTAATTAAAAAATAACAAAATATATTTTACGTAATTAATAGCAACAGTGGAGTAAAATAAAAAATGTCTATTTTGAAAAAAGAATGTCTTTTATTTACTGTGAGCTTAATACCATATAATGAAGCACTGATATATAAAAAATAAAAATGCTTAAATTTTATAGCGATTCGGTTTCATTTATTAAAATTTCCCTGTAGCTTTCTTCAAAGCATCAATAAGATAAGTGAGATAAATAGTCTATAATTATAATCTAGTTTGATTACACACACATAAACCTGAATGTTTAATTATCTCAAAATTAGAATTTTTTATGTATGTGATAGAAGCTTTTTCAAAAACTTCGTATTTAATTTTATTAACGTAAATGCGAACAGCTCAAGCTTTTTTTATAAAGTTAATAGCTAAAATGACTTTATTGGATTATTTTTCAAATATTTATTAAATATATGATATACATTTGAACATTCGTTGTTTTATATAATATTTTTTTCAAGCGTATTTAAAATTTTATGAATATAAATCTATTCACAAATTCAATGAGCATTAAAAAAAATTTGTAAAACTGTCTTATGGACGAATAGACGTTTGAGCTTCAAAAACATCGAAACATTTTTGTTTGGGGGAATTTTTCAGAATGATTACGATGTCCATTAGAACTTTAACCGTTTCTTTGAAACACGCCAACTCTCCAAAATGAAACGATTCCAAAGATGTAACGTCGGTTAGTGAGCGCACATTTAAGGTTTTATTTTGTGCGGAAGAATATAAATTTGGACTCACGAACGAAAGAAAACACAATACTGAAAAATTCTGAAAACCCACAAAAGGCTGTAGAGGTAAATTACAACAAGTAAAGCAATAAAGTCACGACAAAGCCTCACACAATAGATTTTAACGACTCGGTCAAACGAGCTTTTGTTAAGTTTGATGTTCATTAGATTATATTGCCACTGGAATAAGCTCTTTACGTCGAATAAAGTAATTTCGTAACATATGGGTACAATATACTAATTTGACATATGTTTTCAAATTAGCCTACATAAACAAAAAAATAAAAGTTTTAAAATTTTTCGCGTATTGTATTGGTGAAATATTAGTTAGGAGCTGTGTAGAACAACATTCTTAATGGTCAAAATTATAGCTAAGCGTAAAATTCGAGGATATATGTATCACTGCTTTTCTTCAACTATTTGTGTTGCAGAATATTTTTACTCATACTTGAAATGTTTTTATACAATATCACTGGAAAGAGCATCGCGAGGTACGCTACACTATGTCAATATCTCAATTTGACAGACACCGACGTAGTGTAGTTTACCTCTTAAGTACAGATATTATGTTTGAGAAGATAAGGAAACTGTAAGAAATTCATTTTTAAGTACATAAAGGTAAAATCATCTCGCTGACATTTTTAGGGTTGCATTAAAATTAAATATAAATTAATACACCAAATAAGATCGGCAAATGCTAAGCGGTAAAGCCAAAGTGTTTTTAATCCACTGAATGATTGATAATTAAAATAAGCAATGCCAAATAATAAACTATAGTATTTTTTTTTTTAATTCGGTTTATTTCTCAATTTCGACAAAACAAAATATAGCAACGTTGGTTTTATTATTTTTTTTACAGAAAATTTGCTCCTTATGATGAGTATAATTTACTCGTAACTGAATTTATGTACGTAACTTGTAATTAAGAAAATTGGTTGCGTAAGTCACCATTCTTAGCAGAAAGTAAGGTACAAGTGAAAAAAGTTAAATCAGAGAAGATGGGGAAGTGATGAGAGGCACTGAAAACAACACAAACATCCACCGACGCCTTTGGATACAAATATAAAAGTGAATGTATTTGATTAGGGATCTGATCTCAACCCGAGTGGACGACAATTGAACAGCGTTTATCAGATATGTAACATTAAAAAATAATTTGACCAAAGTGTCAATTCGATTATAAAATATACTGGGTTTAATCGCAAAATAATAAAAAAAAATATCTTCAGATCTTTATATAATTTGAAATAGCTATCGACTCTAATCTTACAATTCTTATGGAACTAAAGATTTTAAAACTTTTTATGTTGGTAAAATAAATTGAGTCATATAAAGTAAATGACAAATCAGTCAATACAAATAATTTCGTTATTTCATTTCGTTGAGAAACGCAGAACAGTTATCATCACACCTGATTGTCAAGTTTCACACTGTGAATCATTTCTGGTAAATCGAATCACCGTCTCCACAGTTCGAAACTATTAACTTCATAAATTGCCGCCCAAGTTATAATAATTAATCACGCGGAGTAGTTGGAGGACGGGCGGGTGAATGTGAACGGGTACTCGATCGGCATCTCCACCCCCTAAAGCTTGGCGCTCGCCGCATCTGAGTACCTAGCCGCCCGCCTGAGTGCCGCGGCTGTTCGTGCTTAATTTATGCCAGGCCATAACGAATTTCAGCAATAAGTTGCACAACGCACCCCAAGCTACCCCCATTGAGGTCCTTATAAGAGCTTTGAGACACAAAATTAAAATACTTCATATTTAGACACTTAAAGCGACGCGCATCTTATTCTCTCTTCCAATAGCGTGTATTTTTTTTGACATTGTTTTAAAATAGTAAGGTCTATGAAAATTCGTCAAATTTATTTTTTCGTTCACACCAAACACAAAATGAAAAGTTACAATTTCTTTTCCGACTATAAGTGAATATATGTCACGTTTTTCTGAGAAAACTTATTTTTTAAATTTTAATAGTCGATATAATTTACCTGTGCTAAGGGGTATGGAATTATTAAAACTATGTCATATCTTATTATAATTTTGAAACACAATTAACAATTATTACATTTTATTTATAAGGACTATTTTTTTATTCATTTGCATATTAAAACTTCCTTTTTATATGAATGTAAGACATTTAACTAAAAATAAGTATGATTTAGTGACATGTTTTTTTTTGTAAATTTTCACATAAGCAATTTTATTTTCAATGTTATATAAAAAAATACTTTAATTAGTTGAAGCTTCTAATGAATAATATGATTTTAACTTGTTATAGCTGCATAGCATGTTTTTTTCAGGATTATATATATTTTTTTTGCATACAGAGGCGTTATTAAAACTAACAGTGTCACGAATGAAAGATTTAATTGCGTTTAATATGAGCTGCAATAAAAATTCTTTCATGTTTTAAAACATTGGCACAAACAAAATTTTTCACTCGCTCCTACAAATACGTTAAAAAAGTCGTGTTCTGAGCAATTAACATAAAAACTTACTTCAAGTACTAATGTCTAGCGAAAAGCAAATTCATTTTAATTAAAATTCTCTCTGTAAACACCTTCGCAAAAAAGTAGAAAAATACGCTCTAAAACTTTACATGTATTTATTTTTTAAAAATTATTTTTCTCCATGTGTGATATTGGTACCAGACGGATAAAATGAAGCATCTTAGCATAAGTTCTTTCTACGATAGCTGAATATTATAAAATCACTCAACATACAGTTTCCGGAGATGATAAGGATGATAAAATTGAGCTAAAAATAAATATAAGTGTGGGCTGGCGAACAAAGGTGGAAGTTTTTATATTACTAAAATGTTTGCAAATAAATTTGTAAAAACATTTTTTTTGTTATAGATAAAACCACTTAAAAAAGGAATTTTAAATATTATTAACAGTGTTATCTTTCAATTTATCATGATTAACATTGTTTTGTGAAATCGAATTAATAGCTGCCGTGTTTGCTATACAGGACTATGAAAAATGCCACTTTTGTTACAAACTCAATCTTTTTAATTTAAAAAAAATACACGTAAAAACCGTATTTTAAAAAAAGCTTACCACTATATGCGGAGTTGCCAGCACTATACCATATCTAACTCATTTTCGACAAAACATGGAGACTGCCGTCATTGTTTCTAGATTTGATGAGTTGGTAGGAATGGAAAATAAATGTATGTAAATGTGCGTACGAAGTTTATAGCCGATTGACAACTCAGTCAAATGCCTTTATTGACCATTTGGCCACATATCAATGAAAAAGACGTAGTGCCGAATATTTAGTAAACACTCGTGGAAATACTACTAAACAATAAGGTTATTTTGCTCTTAGAAAGCCCTGAACAAGAAATATTTATGAAATGTCATCTGCAGTTATTTTCTTATACATTTGCTGTATTTATAATAATACACTGTAAAATGAAATATTATGGTCGTTATTTTGACACACCCTTTAAAAAAGCATTTTTTTGAAGTGCACTCAGTTCACTCAGAAAACTCATTTTATTTTAATATGGGTGTATAAAAAGAAGAACAAATAGTGATAAATGAAATAGGGTGGAAACATTTTCATTTAAATTTATTACCCTTCTTTTGTGCTTTAAAGTTTTTGCATTAAATGTGACTGTTTTGGTTCCTTAGATGTGGTGGAAAGAGAAATGGCACTTTTAATCGACATTCAATGAGCGTGACCGAGCCAAAATCCCAATTTTGCCAAAATATTATGTATTTAAAAATAAATTACTCAATAGTTCGTGAAGTAATATTTCATATCATTGTCGGGGTATTTTTAAATTATTTAATATTAACTTTTATAGAACAACACTATAATAAATTAACCGCAAAAAATACCCAAAAAATGTAATACCAACGATAGTTTCAGTACTAAAAACATCCGGTCTAATTAACAGTAAACAATTTTTCTAGCACGCACTCCTAAAAATATGTTCAGAAAAATTGTCTTTAATTATATAAAAAGTTAAACAAAGATATATTTCGTAATTTAGTATTTCGACTGAAGGTACATGTTGGAATTTTAAAATTAAATAAAAGTCGTTTAAATTTTTTATATGTCCATAAATTTTATCAAAAACGACCTGAGATTCGCCTTTCGGCATCGTCATACATTAACGCGCACGATTCAAGGATCAAACTGAAAATGTTACAAATATTTATAAAAAATATTTATAGAGATGTGAATGCATAAATAAAAAGTTCAACACATAGTTTTTCAAAATTTGAAATTTATGTACAAATTGAAAAAACATAAACGTAGGTTTAAAGTGGTTTGGTGTAAAAAAAATAAAGGTCTCGAATATTATTTAAAACCCAAATCACTGAAGTTTATTTAACAAGACACTTCAGTTGCGTGCCATGTTTATTATGGCAGTGGGTAGAATTAAAATAATAAAAATTACCATAATTTTGACATTATTGTGATTAGGCCAAAGTTTCCTTATAAAGATAAATATATTCGTAAATATAGGCCACAGCACAAGCACCAAGCATAACCGAAAATAAGAAATTTTCTTACTTAAGATTTTAAGCACGCGAAATCATAAGCTGTATTTTATACAAAGTTTACATTATCACTTAGCAAGGTTTGTTTCTCTCTCAAGATATTTTATTATTGTTTGAATCAGTAAAATAAACCTAATTAGCAGTTGAGTGGCATCTGAATACACAGCGAGAAATTTACCATTGACAAGTTAAATAATTTACAATTAAGTCAATATAATAATAAATACAGAGAGAAACGCGAAACGTATATTGACTCCTTTTCGTGGAAGATATACCAGCGACATCATTAGTTAATTTAATATAGAAAGTGTATCGTTGTTTCTATTTATTTATTTTATTTTCAAGACGAAACATTGGAATGTTCATAAAAAATAAATAATATTTCCTGTGTCACTTTTAAGTTATTTATTAACGATATCCCCATGTATTCGACAAGCAAATTAATTCAGATAAAATTAATAATTCTGCGGCGGTCCCCAATCTGGGAAGCACTGGGCTTAGACAGTAGTTAAACGTCGGAAAGTTAATATTACATTTAAACTAAAAAAAAAAAACTAAACACGTTTTTTACTGAACAGCCATAAACAGAAATTTTAATTGTTTTACTCATTCAACAAACTGCAGGAAAAATATTTAAAAAAAATAGTTTTAACTAACATAAGAAATAAAAATAGCTAGAAAACTGACATCCCGCCTTGCAGATTTAAAATGGCTTTAGTAAGAAAACAATTTTTTATGATTTAAAAACAAAATAGAAACAATTAATTAAATATTTTTTTTTGTCGTCAGCTCGTAAAACCATTCAGTGTACTCTGAATCACTTTATTAAATTTGGTTGGTTTCGGTTAGCGAGTCATTCTGATGGTAATGCAGGCCACTTTGGTTGTCTGCAACTTTACCACACCTAATTGATTATGTCGAACACACGAACGAAATAGTCGTTTCGTGTGGTCGGCCCGGATGTCAAGATTGAATGGAGTACTACTACAACATCAAATATTACAACTGATTTCCACAACAACAATGAAAAACAAAAAAAATAAAAACAGCGTCCACAAAGAAATCAGCATCGGCAATCTGGACCGGCTTCTCTCATTACAAGCATTATCAACTGATAAGTTAATTAAAAAAGTGAAATAAGTATAAAAATGGTGATTTATATATTAAAAGTAAAAAAGAGTTTCTTTAGTACACAACGTTCGTACTGTATTAAATTTCTTGTAGGAAGAGTTTGATGAAGTCACATAAAAAAATCTTATTCTTAGATATATATACATACTTCATAATGTGTCTTAAGCCATTATCATCTCTCAAGATAATATGTTTAATTTGATTATTTAAGAATTTAACTCTTAAATTTAAAATTAAAATTTAATCTTAAATTTCGAACTTTTGAAATTGTTATAGATTAATAATACTTGGCTTTGTAAGCCGAGCTTGTTGTCTTTAATAATTTCTGAATATGTATTATATTTTTATCGTTATTACTCTTTAGGTTTAGAGCATGGTTTATGAATGATTTTTATAAAATTACGTTTTTAAGGTGAAGCGGAATTATTAAATTCAATTTTTCAAATAAATAAACTTTTCCTGTTAATTTACAATTGAAACATAGTATGGAATATTAACGGTAACACAATTAAAACTATTGCAGGAAAATTAAATCATACATAAGTATTGATTTTGTTTGCTTAAGTCACTTCATTGAGCAAAACGTAGTACATAAATTCAATTTCATGAAATTCTATAAGATTAAAAAATGGCTATATTATACCCAAATCTATATCTTTCAACAACAGTCAACGCTGTAGTCATCAAAACCCAGTGAAGATTTTTAGTTTTTGTACTACTGTTCCGTGTTCGTATTACAGTTTCGTTTTTTATGTTAAAAAAAGATAGCCAGAAATGTCTCAAGAGGATGACATTTGGTTGTGCACAAAATTGACAACGAATAATGGAAAGATTATTTAAGTCGGGAAGTTATTAAAATTACTTTCGTTGACGTCAAGTCGGCAAAGTATTCCCAAAGGAGTGTGATCAGCATCCTATTCGTACTTTATTACAACGTTTATAATCTGGTTCACTCAACTTGCCATCTCGAAAGAGCGAAACATTTAAATATTTATTTGTGTATATGTAACGATATTTTTAGAACGTAGGCAACGACATTAATCGCATTAATTTTTCACATTAAAATCGATTGTGTTTTATTTGTCGTTTCGAAGAGTTAATGGTATACATTTAAATTGTTTATGATTTAATTTTTGATATTGCTTTTGGAAAGCTGTAAGTTTTTCGTGAGAATAATTTTAGGTTATTTTTTTGCAATATATTAAGGTAAATAAATTTGCATAGTCTTTCTAATAAATTTAATTTACTATTAGAAAAAATTATTAAACATAAAATAAGTTATTATTTAGTATAAGGTGTAACAAAAATGAAATATATTCTTTTTTTTTATCAGAATATAAACGAATAAGTAAAGCGTGTCTATGCCTCACTCAATGCCCCTTAAATATAAATAAACGAGGTTTAAATTCGTTGAGAAGTCAAAGACTATATAAAAAGAGTGATGCATTGATGGAAGGACTGCGGCAAAGAAAATGAAAAGGCAATAGAAATAATCCGCCGAGTCCCTAAGCACCCTCTCGCCTTCAAGCCACAGGCCGCAATAAGGGACTTTCTCCGCGAATCACGGCTGTAAAGATTAAAACGCGCTATCATTTCGACCCGGAGAATTTACTGACGGGACTAGATGGTGGGCAATTCTTACTCTTAAAGAACTTCGCAAAAAATATGGGGTCGTTATGTGAACTAAAGAAAAAGGCCTCTCAAAAATGTAACTGATTTTCTCCGTTAAATAGACAATCGAGAAAATTAATACTGTTTTACTGAGTTTTAAAAAAATAATCTATGGTCACTAAAACGTCGTGACTCATAAATGATACGTTTGATAATTATTATAATAGATTTAACAAAATACTGTTTATTTTCTGAAACCCATTAGACTGATGACAAAATAAAAACTGTGTTTATGTAGATCTTTTGACGACCTGCGTGGTCGAATAGTCAACGTCGTTGGCTTGGAACACGTAGGTCACGGGTTCAAATTCCAAAATGGACAGTTTTTATAAATTGATTTTTGAATCGATTTATGGATTTTTGTTCGAAGGCATGGTTGTATGTGGTCTTGAATTCTTCTCTCAAACCCATCCAATTCTAAAAACTGGGCGTAACGAGAGCGATTGTCGAATCGTTTGTCCTGTCCATGACCTTTCTACCCCTACTATATTTGAAAAAGAAGAGAACTTGAGCAACCGAGTAACAACCAGTTCTCTTAGAAACACTGTTGTTAAGAAAAACTTAATAAAGATTCCATATGCTCCACATTGAAAGCAGACGTGTAGAAAAAAAAGGTGTTTGGTAAAGTACTTTTTTACATAGTGAAACAAGCAATTGGAATAATGACTTTAATTAATATAATTATACAAATTAAAGTACCTACAAATAAAATTTGTGTTTAGATGTTTGGCAAATTTTTTCAATAAATCTTTATAGAGTGAAATTAGCAATTTATTAAGAACACAACGATTGTCAAATAGTGTCGATAAGTATTTTGGAATGGCTTAATCGGCGAAAAATCTAAACATTATTTTTTATAGAATACAATGAATCGGTAAAAAATGAGAATTTCTTTTGTTTTTGCTCACTGCGCTTATAACAGTCGTGGCACGAACAGTGTTGCTAATTTAGCTTTATAATATCATGAATGAATTTATTGACATACTGAATATTTTATTTATCTATTATTTATATAAACCTATAAGATAAATAATGTCATAAGCTCAAGATTAAAACTTTTTGACAAAATGAAACATAAAGAAAAATCGGGTATGTGCTAAAATTAGTTTAATTTTGTTAAATATTACGTAAATTTCCCAAAGGTGTAATATTTGGCAAATGGTTTATGTCAATTTTAAGTGATTACGGCAGAAGGGATCAACTGTACAAAAGTTTAGCAAACTTTGCTCAGCTGAGTCAGTAGAATTTTTATTTTTGTCGAACTATTTTTTCATAATTTCTTATGAAGCTATTTTCGATTATTCCTGAAAGCAGATGAAAATTTAGTTATCCAAATTTGATTGAAAACGCCAACAAAACAAATAACACGATCAAAGTAAATATTTATCAAGTAAACAAATTAATCTAGGAGTTTCCCTAATAGAATATTTTAATTAAAGCACAGGATGTTAAAGTAAGCCAAGTAAAACGTAATCGATGTTATGTCAAGTTAACGAAGGTATACCAGAAATTAATTTGATATTAAAGTTACCCGAACTTCTCTGTAACAATATTGAGCCGAGAAACAAAAAGTATCTAATTGCATTTGATCCCTTTTTGACTTTGTAAATAAAGGGAGAATTATCACACAGAAAATACAATTTCATCGAGAGATACAAGTCTGTCAAAGGGGTAAAATAGTTTACCACTATAGGTCAAACTTTCTCGTCGTTCGTTTAAATAAAGGATACGTTGTATAAAAGGTCAATGTGGGGGTTGATTTTAATACTTCAATGGAAAGCTTTGACGAGCTTAAGCAAGTGATGACAAAGTAAAAACTATAATTCCGTACGAAAGCTCAAAGGCCCTCAGTATTAATGTACGGAAGGTAAAGAGGTTACATTGTCATCCTATATCAAATTACTTTGATACATCGATGGGATTTAATATCAAAGTTACAATTCATCTTTGAAACGTGGAAATGTACATATATTTTGTTGTGTAAAATAATTATTTTCTGAAGCCCGATCGTAATTACAATATATATATAAAATACTAATGCTGATATTAAATATAATACTCGATTTAATATTTTGGAATGTTCATTAGAATCTAGAAGCTTATAATTATAGAACTTAAATCAAACAGTTCCGTCTAAGCTCACTGTTGTTTTAGTGGATATTTTTTTATAGGTTATTTTAAAACAATTTATAAAAATTAACAAAACTCACCAAAAAACACTTGCAATGCATATTTATTTTATTAGAATTACTCTAGTACGTGTAGCGAATGGGTATGACTAATCGGATGTAAAAAAAAAAAAACGAAATTATGTTCATCGTTGGCGTTTGACAGATCTTCTATAAGAGCAGTGAACATATGTAGTTGCAATTATTAAATGAAATTTATACCAACCGTAAAAACAGTGCATCATTAGAAAGACCTTGTAATTAGTGTTAGTTAGATCTAGATCTTTATACATTTGAGAATACCCCCCCCTGCCCTCGCCCCGGTGACAAAAACATGTATTACGAAACGTAAGAATTATTTTTTTTCGATAATAATATAAAAGTTTCTCGAACGATATTTTTTTTTATAACGATAAATTAATTTGCATTACAATTGAAAAAAAATACATGCTAACTGTGTTATAACTCGGTTATAAAGTAAAACAACAGCTGAAGAAATTAATATTTATATTCTCAATAAAATAAATTAAAACATATCATTAACAATACAATATTATTTGTCTAAAGCAGTGGCTATTAACCTGAGGCTCTGCGAAGTTAAGCATTTTTTAGGTGTTCGCCTGACACAAGCTTTTCAATATTTTCAAACAACGTGACAAACTAAAGTATAAGAAAATATACCACATACTAATGTAAAAAATTGCAGTGTAAACAAATCTCTAGTAAACAGCTATACGCATGATAGATTATGGGAAACAGTTACCTCGGTTATCTGTTTTTTATAAAGCAAGATGTAACGTTGTCTCGCTAGAGTAGAACAACCAATGAATGCATTGGTCACTTGTGATTCATGCTAGTGCATCAGTGCACTTTTCACCACATCACCAGTAGCGCACAATATATTTAAATATTGTATAAGTATGTAGATGTTTTTTCTATTCAATAAGGAGTTACTTACTGATTTTTTCAAACAGAAAAATATATATTTATTATAATGATTTTATTGTCACACCACACTAGGTGACCATTTCAGTTAAAAGGTTACCGACTACTGATCTAAAATATTACAGAATTAATGAAATCCACAATGGAAATTTCTCCGAATACCACACCAAAATTCTTTTGTCCGCGTATGATCAAATAGCAGGGTGAAATAAACTAGTGCGTAGAAAGGCCATAGAAAATCACATCCCTAATTATCAAAGAACTTCAAAAAGGAATACCTCTATAATTCATGTCAACCCCAGTGTAAAATGCTCCCCATGCAGCATATTTAAAATTAATTGTCAAGTAAGAATATTAATTAAGAAAATTGCCAGACGAAAATAAGTTGAGACACGTTTTCCAAAGTTATTTTAAAATTAATTTAAATCGAAGCTCTGGACGCAGACACGTACTGCAAAGAAAATTCACCAAAGACCACAAATGCATTTTCGCCTTCCAGATTATTCCATTGATAAAATAGTTGAAATAACTGCAAGCCTAGCTCCAAATCACTATGACGCGTGCGGAATGCTTCGCCACGAATATTAACGGCGATCGACAGGGCCGGTGTACCTGCCTGTGTGATGTACATTGTATGCTTCACACCGATCAAGATTTTTTCTAACGGCAATTGATGATAGGTTACTAAATGTGTCATCACATTTTTCAGAAGTTTGTATTCAGTAACACAAAATCTTTTTTTTAAAGAGAGTAAATAAAGTGGCTTTTACACCAACCAAATACGATGCTGAGAATGCACTCGGTCGAACACTAAACAATCCGAACGGAAAGTACAGTACTCAACTTAGAAAACCAACGAGTGAAATGAGCGATCGAGTGAAAAGAAACCGTTTTTATTAACTGGGTTGAGACGCACTTGTTTACGAACTTGGCGTGTTTTAATGGTTAAGAGTTTGTTGACAGCACTGTGCTTACGCAGTAGCTGTTTATTAGTATTTGGAAAACATAAGAATATCAACTTTAGTATACCAGGAATAATTTGAATGACATTATTTTTGGTAAAACTGTTTCAATTTAAAGACTATTCATGTTGGAACGATGTTGAATTTAAAAAAAACGCACAAAAAAATGAACTGACTACTGGAAAACTTGAATGCGCGTAAAACGCCTACTCGGTCAATATTGTTGTTCTGCCGGTGACGCTCGTTATCGCACTCGTTTGGTCTAAGTGAGACGTAAGTATTATCTTATGCTTATGCAAGGATTCGAGACTACTCACCTTAAAAGAAAGGAGAATTTAATTTACTAAAAAATAATATTTAGAAATTCTATTTATCCAGTGAAGTAACACTGTGTGAATAGCGTGATAAGAATTTAATACCTGGTTCGTATTACCCACGATACTTAATAAAATTCCTATGTAACATGCCAAAGAAAAGTGAAACTCGAAATGGATTTTTGGTTTGTTAACCCTGAGGTGGGTTTAAGAGCGTCCGGAATTTCAGAGTACGATATTCCTGTCCAAAACCAAAGTCCCTCCCGCTCTTGAGAATATCGGACCGGTGTCAATTATTATTATGGATAAGCGGCTGGGAGTGGGCGGGATATGCAAATGTGGCAACTTTTTAATGGGCGGCGGCGGCGGTAAGGAGGTGGGCGGCGACGGAATCCCGTTAGGAATAATAATTGACGTTTTATGTCCCCTTTCAGCGGGGGGTACCCAGAAGAATTATTGCAATCAGAGAAATTGAAACAGGCGAAAACAAGCCGACGAGTTTTTTTTTGAGCACCCGCAAAAAACTCGAAACAAAATACGAAGGGGATTTGAAATAGAACAGATTAATAATACTTACAAAATATCAGGCACTGATGGTTGTAATGGAAAAAAAAGAACGACATTATATTGTTGTACTGATCGATTGAATTGATTTGTACTTTTGAGAAGTCCATTATAATAATATACAAAAAAGAAATGTAATCAATTCCTCAATAAAAATATCAAATAGTTAAGCTTTTGAGAATAGTTCTGACGAAAGCTTGGCTTAAATAAAAAGGTTATAAAGTAAATGTTTTATTATACAATTTGAATATAATTTCTGTAATGAAATCGTTTTTACAATTTATTTATGTTTACTAGACACTTTTATGTCGCTATTTAGCTGGAAACAAGCAATATGGATTATTAAAACATAATCACTGCTTACATCTAAAAACTAATCTTCTTAGTGACATTATAATCAAAATTTTCGGAGTAACGAGTTTAACTTTATAGGCTAAAAATATATGAGAAGATAACAAAAAAACGATTAACTCTCTGCAAGCATCATGATTTTCAAAACACTAAAAAACCATTACTTTAAGAATTGAGTGAAGTAATTTTCAAAGGAAACTGAGCCGATGAAAAATTGTCTACTAGAAAATATAAACGGAAAGCCAAGAGACAAGAAAATAATATTTAAAGGCCTCTCTTTAGCCACTGATCAACATCAATTTCCTGTTCTTTTTCGCAAACTCAAAAAGGTAAGCCCGCCTCAGATTTCAAGGAAAATTTATGTTACGTGCACACTGCGGCGAAGCTTTACTCGTTCCGTTGCTTGAATTTGATTTATTATCAAATGTATATAGGTTTTAGATATATTATATACACGCGGTAGGTTAAATTTACAATAATGAAATACAGCAAAAGCTCTTTATTTTCGCATTTTCTTTTACGTTCGAGAATAATAGGTAGAAAAAATAATCCGGAAAATATTGAGCTAAAAGTTATTAAAATATTAATTAAAATACATTTTTGCTAACCGCTCATCGTGTGAATAAACGAATAGTTTATGACAATTAACAATTTATCAGCAATGGGTTGAATAACTTTTTAGGTCAACAGCTGTTGTGTTCCACTACAATAAAACATATTTTAATATACATGAACAAGTGTATACAATTTGAGCCAATAACCATCGTACTCACAAAAACACAAACATTCAATATCATTACCAAACACAAGTATTCGGCAGTAATTTTAAAAAGTTCATATATAAATTTTAGCTTTATATTAAAGATAAAGTATTTTAGTGGCGTTTTAAATATATAACTTCGTTAATGATAATAATTTATTTATTTGGGTTATAATCATTTAAGTAACTGGATTTATTATAACTGGAGTAAAATGAATTTTTAGTTTCCTAAAATACTCTTTAAATTCAGGCAGTTATTCTCAGGCCTGATTTAAATATACGTCAGCTCTGAAACTAATTTACCATCGAGATTACGGTTATTGTAAACTAACTTTAATGTAAGTGTAATTATTTCTCCATAATTTATACATGTAGTTCCATATATCACTTCATCCTGCGTAATCCGTTGTCACCTGAGTAATTGAAATTTAGACAGTTTAACAAAACCTCATATTTAAATTACTATAATTAAATTAACGCAAGCGTAAATAAAAGGGTCACATAATGGCAGACATTTGAATTGATAGCGACAAAACAATTATACTAACTCGGTGTTTATATGAGGAAATTGAAAATGATCCTCCCTCTTTTCGGAGGTGTGCGTATAAATTTTGCGAGCCTGTAATAGAAGCGGGGAAAAAGGAATAATGCCAAATTGTTTGGGATCAGACCCTTTTAAATATAAACCCCCAAAAACTCAAGGATCAGGTGTTACGAATGTAGCTCCAGCGGGTTAATTGCAGCGCATATCCACAGTATTAAGTTAATGCAGAAACAGGATTTCACGGAGCGAATTTTTCGGATAAATTTATAAGATTAATATAACACAGGTAAATAAAACGTGAACGAAAGTATCCTGTTAGATTAGGAGAAAAATTTCGGCATGAGCTTTGAGCTTGTGGGCTTATAAATACATAATAATGATTTAAGGCAAGAACATCGAGATGCAAATTTCTAGCGGCACATGTTTTTTTAGGTATCATTATTACTAACCGCTATCAATCCGCTGTCAGTCGAAAAAAGTGTTGGGTCTCCCATCATTCTACGCCTACTTATTTGACAACATATTGACAACTCATTCTATAAAATTCAGTCATAATAGAGTGCATGTTTAAGAATATTTGTATAGATATGAAATTACCGTTTTATGTGCAACGCTAGAGTATAGGCAATTTGTTTTCTTTTATTACTGCAATGAAGTTTATATGACAGAGTATAATATATGTCCAAAAAACAGGTATGGACTCTTTGTCGCACGTGAAAATTTTACGGTTGTAGGAGTAAAAATAAACTGTTTATCTAGACGAAAGTTACGCGAGAATGAAGTCTTTGAAAGCGTTCAATTTTCGCCTAGAAACCTGAATGAAAAAACTACTTACTATCGTTACCTGTTTCCAAGTGTTCCAAGTTTCCAAGATAAAGGGTTCGTTATGATTATATTGAATACAAGTTTAACGCCGTCTTCGTTCTGGCAAAAATCATTATATCAAAATGGTATATTTTGTAAAATAACGAAATTTATCCTCTAATGCAGTTATAATTATTTTAAAATATTATTTAACTTATGTTAACATACACATGTTTAAAATATGTGATGAACAAATAGATATCGATCTTCTCAACTTTTGTTATTGGACTTAACGTAAAATAAATAAATTAGTATTCAATTACATATTCCAAAACTTAAGCAATAAGGACCGCGGAATTCAAAATACCCATTTGACTACATGTCGATTATATCGTAGGTTAACTAATAGCAAATTTTGCCTTAGCCAAGAATTCGATATTGAAAATACCTCTACAACGTCGAATTGACAGAGTTATCTCACGAGAATATCAAAGGTTCAAACCTCTCGCAGGTCTATGGGTAATAAGACTTACATAATAGGGAAGTTATGCTTACCCGAATATTTCAAGTCATTCCATAATATCGTGTACTCCTAGTTTGACTGTTTCTTGTATGTGACGGAATATTTTATTCAGCGCGCGTGCATCGATAAACCTGATATTACTTTCTACAGGGTTTATTGGAAAGTCTTTACGAACAAACTTTCAGTTTTTAAAAAATGTTTGTATTTCATTCATAACATTAAAAAAAAGCAAGTCATATTTTTTTAACCGGAAAACTTGTAATTACACTGGCGCTAACGGAAAAAAAGATATTAAAATTGTTTTTTACAATAACATAATGAGCAACAATAATGCGTTATGTTTATTAAGTTTTTTTCTACAAGTATTATTGATCTGATGTTTTTTCATATTGACGAAGCTGACTTATAAAGTAATAGTGAAATCGCAGATAACGAGAGATGAACCCATTAATCATTTTCGACTTTTTGTTAGAAGGAAAAACTAACTGTTAAAAGAAGTATACGCTATCATATATAAATTTGCTAGGCATTTTTTAACAAATCATCGAAGTAATTAGCAACATATTTTTATAGCAAAGAGTGTATGATAGGAAATTAATATCTATGCAATCGACATCACTTTACGTGGTGAATGTAAGTTAAATGTTTTAAGTCGATTCGAATGTAAAAAAAATCCAAACAAAACTCGCCAGATGTTTAAAAATAACTTAGGTATATGAATTAAAATTAAGAAGGCGATAATTATGAAGATTAAAAAAAATATTGAAAAATAAATACTGTATCTGAAGAACCAAGTATTTAGTAAACAAATCTGTAAGACGGGAAAACAAAAAATGCCGTATATTGAGGCGCTATAAATTCTAATACACTCACAGAAATTGCGTCTGTAACTAAATTATTCCGACGAAAAAATGGAAATTCCAAGAAAACTTTACTTTGAGATTAGCGCGCAATTACGGTACTTATTTTTTTGTGAAATATTCAATATTCACTTCAAAAAATTCCGACGCAATACTCAGAAACTCCGCTTTCCATTTCGCACATTCAATAAATCGATTACTAGTAAATGTTAGAACAGAAACAGAATCCACCAGGATTTACGGCCAAGCTTCTTCAGTAAGGATTTTGATAAAATGTGAACAAATAACTGTAATATGTTAAGGAGGAAAACTGCAATGTCTTTGATCGGTTGATGTAAATATAAATAAAAAGTGCTCATTAAAAATATTAGTAATTGCGAATGGTTTTTTGAAATATAAGTGTCGGAGAAACTTTTTCGTTCAACTAGACTTTTGAAGAAGATATAAATTATTAAATTGTTTAACTTCAGGTTGGGTGTACGAATCCAAGAATATATTCTATCTATTGTGACATTTGTACCTGTGACGTATTTATTACCCAGAGCGGAAGTGTATATATAAGAAAGAAATATTGAATGCGACTTATTAAGACTTATTCATTTCGTATGTTATTAATGCTGCTTAATGTGTATTTCACTCAATGCGCTGTGATTGTTGCGCTAATGAATTTGTGTTGCTGACCCAAGAAGATGATATTATTCTTAATGAATAGAAAAATATAAAAAAAACGTACAATATGATAAGCAAACATGTAAATATAAAACATGTGAGAATGACCATGTATCATTGTATATTATTATAACATATTACATTATTCATACGTAGATAAAATTGACAATTCAAAACGATTGATATACTCTCTATAATAAATGCCTATGTCGCTCGATAATGATTTGGTTATATCTTATGTTACAATATACCAAACTATAACACTAACTAACAGGTTAATTACGCTATATGGAGACATATGAGAATTGTAAATAATTGCCAACTAGCTGTGACAGCTTGACTATATTGACAGATAGTAAAAACAAGTTTGAAACTAGACTGAATTAATCAACGGCTTAATTTAGTTTTAAAAGCTTTGTTGACTCGTAATTACTGACAATAAGTTACGGTAAAAAGTGCTATAGTGATGTTGTCTAGCGTTTAATTCATCGCAACGTGAAAAGCAATTTGCATTTAAAAAATGAAAGCTTTCTTTTATCATAATTTAATATTTGTATACCGAGTAGCTGAAATCTTTTAGCTTCAGTAAATTGTATTTGACATTATACAACGAAAAAAATAAATAACATCTAAAGCTTATAAATTGTCTGTTTAAATATTTCGTAAAGATGTTTTTTTTTTTAAATAATAAGCATGAGAGAAGAAAATTGTATTATATAATAATTTAAGTTGATATTTATTTAACAACCAACTAACATCGGAAAATCTAGTTAAAGTAAACAAATAAAAAACAATGAATATAATTAAAATTTATCAAAGCTGCTGAGAGAAGTTTTTTTCCTTAATTTGATTTTTTTCTGGAAAAATAAATAATCAGAAAGCAACAGTGAATAAAAAAACCTTTTAGTAAGCCAAAATGGGTAATTCAATTCTAAATTTATGTATATTAAAAAGTGGTTCAAACGATGTGAAAACTATTTTTCATTTCTTTGGAGTTATTATAAAATTATCATGTCATACGATCTTCAATTAACTTAAAGTATAAAGGGCTCTGTGGTTCATGCTTTGACTGGAATACGTATAAAAAAGTAATACATAAATAAAGACTGGAATACATACAAATACAAAAACGAGGCTTTATTAACTTAGCTGAAAATATCTTAAATTTTGATAATTATTATAAAAAATATAGACGAAACCTATCAGTCTATCAGTATGTCGAATTATTAATACAGTATGCGAAAAGAAAATTAATCAATAAATAATTGTATTATCACTTCATGGGAAATTTATACCCTATAAAAAACGATTGTTTAAAAGTGGTTGAAATTAACGATACAAATTGAAGCAAACTTAGTTTAAATTCTCAGTCAATTGTGATTATAATTAAGTCACTTTATATCCCATGTATTTCGATTAAAAATGATACAACCATTTTTGTTATCGGAATTTTTATAAGCAAAGTAATGCTCACGTTTCTTTCTTATAAAATATCCCACAATTCTTCTAAAATATTTAAAACTGGTATAAAAATGGCTAGTTTATCTAAATGAGTATCACTGTCTGGTGACATATGAAAGTAATGTTAATCTACTACTTTATAAAGAAGGTATGCTGATACTTCAGAAAAGCTTTTTTATAATTTAAGATGCTTTATTTGTTGTCCAGATATTCGAGATAAAAAATAGCTTCGTTAATATATACAGCAAACGAAGACACGAAATCAAGTCAAATATTGTTTGGCCAGTAGTGCTATTGATTTTTTTTTTATTTAAACTAAACAAAAAAGCAATTCCAAGTCTGGATCGTTCCTTTGTAAACATCCTGCACAATCAAAAAGGTTGACAAAGCTCCGAGAGGGAACAATTGGATTACCTTTGACAATTTATTGTTTCGACATGTACAAAACAGGTCCCTATTTTCCGTTTCGTCCATCGTGCACAAACGATACCATTTAGTTAGATGTATATATATAAATATGTATGCAAAGCTCTTGGGAGTGTATTCATTAGCTTTGAAGGAAACATAATTCACCTTCCTTCAAGATACCAAACTTCGCGGGAAATTGACAACTTGCAAATTAAAATTCGCCAAGTTTAAGGATAATTAAATTATTTTTTAAGCTGTGCGAGAAATTAAAACATAATTCAACATGAATTTTAAAAAAAATATTCATTTGAAACCTGTTTTTGCTGGTACATAATATTTATTAATTTAATTAAAAATAAAATAGATAAAAAGCAAAAATACAATACAAGTTAATAGAAATAAATATTTTACTAATGTATGTAAAAAAAACACGATAACAACATTATTAATATCGTATTCCAGCAATATAATACCAAGCAAAATTATGACTTTGAAAAATGTTGTTAATTAATATTATAAACGAATCATTCTTTCAGCAGAAAATTGAATTGCATATGTTAATTATTTAGGTTAAAATTCACTTTAGTCGTTCATATCTATAAGAAGTGTGTAAAATTCATAACTATGGTATTTAACTAAATGTGTAACTAAGTATAGCAAACATGATTATAAAAAGGTCTTTAAAATGTATCGCTAATATTTATTTCAATCGTAGGAACAGACTTAATATTACTAAGAAGAACGGGGCGGAATTTATTGACCATCAAGAGTAGAAAATTAAAAGAATATTCGAGAAAAATAATATTTTTTAGTATAGTTGTACGAAATAAAAAAACAATAGCAACATAAAATTTATAATAAAAAAATCTTTATCGAAGGTAAGTCTTTGTTTTTGTTTTGATAAATTAAAATCATAAAAGTTATTTACTAGCAAAAAAATATTTCAAATAAACTGTTTTTTTACTTGCTTTATACATTATTTATTGTATTGTATTCAATTAATAAACAGAGGAACAGGTTTAAAAACAGTTGAAGAAAAAAAATGTATAAAAAATACTTCAGGCATTTATCTGATGACAAACACTGTGAAAAACATGAAAATTGAACAAAATAACTTAGTGGCAATTGAAAACACAATTGGTTTTTATTGGTTGATAAAAAGTTTTCCGTTGTTTTCTTTGTAAGTGTAAACATTATCACCGACTTGTTACATAAATTCACCATGTTATGTAATTCCACAAAATACTATAAAAAATATTTTTAAAATCAGAACATATAAAACATAACAAACGGAAACTCACGAGCTATCATTTATCATTCGTCGAAATGAATTAATGTGTGAAATATTTCGGATGATTTATGTACTAAAAATGCCCATCTTTGATGTACCGTTTTCTGAAATGTGATCGTTATGAAGTTGTCAAACATAATAAAATTATCTACAATACATCGTTATTATATCCTGCACAAATTCAATTGTTTTTTTTTCGTTTTTCGCTAATTAGTAACGGTCGTTTGGCCCCGCTGTCGTATCAATCGTTACCCTCGGCCCCGAACAAAAAAAAACAATACCATTTTTGAAACGTTATCATTTTACCAGAGGCGCGCGTGGTTTGAATATTTTTAATATTATAATAATTCAAGGAATTTTTGATCCAATATTCAAGCTTTCTGGAATGATCAGATTAAGTGATAAATCGAGACTTAATAAATGGCTATCAAGCCAAGTTTCGTTTTATATATAATCTTATATATATATAAATATATGTATGTTCATTTAAAAAATCAGAAACATTACAAAACTTGCTTTATTTGAAGCTAGGTTTTGAGGTAATAAGCTTTTTAAAAGGAGTGCACTTGATAAAAAAAAAGTTTATGATATTTGATAATTAAAAAAAAAAAATAGTTTGTGTTACATGATTAAAATTATGTTATAATGAAGTGACAGAAATACTAATCGTGTCAGTTTATCACCGATTTTGATTTATTTTAAACTCCAGAATTCCGCATGTCCAATTACAGTAAAAAACCACGATACTTCACTGGTTAAAATACCTGAGTGAAACAAAGATTTTCCCGCATAAATGGGCGCACTTTTATTATTTGACCAATGAAATTGAAATGATACAAAGTGGAGAGGGGGTTAAGATATTGTTCGACGCTAATGACCGTGAGGTTTTAAATTCCAATCTTGGCAGGGGAACAAATCCAAACTGGCATTCGAGATCCGGATAAGCTCAAACGATTATTATGGTATAAGATTGGAAAAGTTTAATTAATTCTCATACTTCTCCGCAGTTCGTTAAGAGTCTTATTGCGAAATGAAATTCGTAAAATTTACAGTAAATTTTAAACACCAAATTTAAAAAAAAGATATGCATATAATAAGACGTTAAGAGCTACTTAAAACCGATACTTAAGTCTCATTTTTTTTTTTAATATGGCTATTAAATAGAAACGAGTAAAATAAAATGTAAATAAAATAAAAAAAGAATTATATAGAAAGTGACAAAGTGTGTACAAACGATAGAAAAACATGTATTTTTTTATTTATTTAATGTAAAAAAAACGATTTTTGAACTCATATTTGATTCCATCAAATTTGGACCAGTAAATTGGAATGATTACTTATTTTAATTTCAACGACACAGTTAAAAAATGTTGCAAACACCAAGATATATGTAAAAAAGTATGTTAAACCTTGTTTTTATATCATTGGGTAGTAATGATTTTTACAATTGTCATTTGATAATGAATTGCTTAATTAATTTAGAAAACAACCATACAGTAAAGCAAACGTAAAATTGTATTTACGTCACCCAGAAGCTTAATTTACTTATTGAAGAAAACTGGTTATGTTAACATGATCAAAATTTAGCTTGTTTGTACCTCCGCTATTCGCTTTTGAAAATAACTATCAGCAGTCAAAATACTTTCATAATAATAATTTAATTAATAACAAAAATATTTAATTACATTAGTACTTACGTAATAAAAAAAGAAACGAATGCTTCAATTTAATATATTGATGGATTAAAAAATTATTACCACATGTGTTAAAACAGTACAATCGTACAGTAAAACAATTCACTGTATCAAGACGTTTCAAGCATCTTTACCATTGCTGACACTGTAGAAATGTATACAATAATAAGGTACGGATGACACAAACAAAACGTATAAATGTTATTTTTCCAAATATAATATTATAATATATATCGGGCTCCGTGTGATAAATTTTAAGGATATCGTTTTAAGTGCTATCTTTATAAAAAAAGATAAAACGAGCAACGAGTGCTGCATTGAAAAAACTTCATGTCTCAATTATTTCGCCGCTAAAAATGTACGATGTTTTTCATTTATAAAGTAATGTTAACGTGTTCATAGTAGTAGTCAAAAGATTCCAAATGAATAAAAGCTTTCCTGGTGTGCTCCTTTCAAAGAAAGTGTACATAAAAGCTGATTCAGCAAATGTTTCGCGAAATAATGCTTCCAGATATGGTATCGTCATTATGGCAGATGAAAGGTTAGGCACGATTTGTGCGAACGGTGTGTGATTTAACAGGGAAGAAATTCAGAGTGAAATATCGTTTTTAAAAAATGCGACGAGTAATCGTTGAAACAATGCGATTTTAATAATCAATAGGATAAAATGGAAAAAAAAATCGCATTATATTTCAATCGTTTAATAGCCGATAATAATCGTATTATGCTTTTATCTCTGAAATAAATTTCATCTAACTTATTTGCATGTTGGTAGCATTTATCTGATGAAAAGACGAACAAAAATCTTATAATCAATAAAGGATTACAACATAGTAACAGCACTAATCCCAGCTAAAATATCTACGGCGCAGCACTTAAGTTTATAACGATATTTCAGATGAAAGCTTCTAAGAAGTTAATATTTAAGTTTATGGTTTTTCATTTCATGATTGAATTAACATAAGCATGAATATAATGTAATTTTAAGCAAAATGTAACTGAATTTAATTTTACAAGTTTCCTGAGTAAGAAATTGTCACGTTTCATGAAAGTAATTGAATTTCATACATAAACTGAACTCACAAGTCTAGTATAATGATATATGTCGTGAACTACCGGATTTTGATCACAAGCTCAAATCTTTGAAGCGTTAAATTAAATTTTTAACGAAAGACTGTTAACAAAATTATCCAACCTTCCCCAAACTACCCCACCATACATTTCTTGTAGGGTGTCAGAAAATAACAGTCGTTCATCCATTATATTTAAATGACTACATTATTGCAATAATATAAAAATAAAACACAATTTTACAACAACTAACTGATAATTCTAGCGACGGATAAAAAGCAATCGGACTTTATCATTTTAAAAATTTGAGGAATTACTACAAAAATTTTTAGCAGGATTTATAATTTAAATCATTTCCATCAATAATTAGCAGCTTTATTTCTAAAAGTGTTTATAGCAATGTTTGGAGTGTTTTAAATTTCTTTGTAACATCTAAATAATATAATTGCTATAACACTGTCAAGCAGTTTGGGCATAAAAGTATAAAATCACAACTGTGGCTGAGGAAAATCTACTCTACCGAGTATAAATTGTATGCCATAATATATCAAGGAAACCGTGTAAGGTATTTTAAATGAATTCACGCGAAAGTAATGGCGATATAAATAAAAGCATGTTCAGTGTTTGATATTGTTTACCTACATTGCAATTTCTGTTCTGCCACTTCAGGGAAATAAATAAATGGCTATGCATTCAGGTAACGGTAATGCTTCAAGTTTGAAGTGCCGCCAGTACGCGTCTCGCATGAAAACGTGTACTGAGGGTATGATGTACCATTTCCGAAATCAATTCTGCGCTGTGGCAAGCCACAAACAACGCGGCCACAGCGGCACAAAGGAAATGAAATTATTTTTCCGCAAGCCGCCGGCACCCATCGCCCGTCGTGCACGTCGCGATATTTATTTTCAATTTATTTTTCCAGCCGGCGGTGGGCTGGAGAACAAGGCAGCGGTCAGCCTGCACAAGTCAATCTATGAGAGATGTAAACGAAACTTACTGAAAACCGTAACCGGTAACCGGTAGTTATTGTGCGAAAAAATATTCTAAAACAAGCACAATTTGACGGCTGGATGGTCGAATGGTTGACGTCGTTGAATTCGGTTACGGAGGTGGTAGGTGCCAATTCCAGTACAGACAGTTTTTATAAATTCATTTATGAATTTTTGTGCAAAGCCATGAGTTAAATTTTCTCTTCACCTATCCTATCCTAAAAACGGACATAGCAAGAGCGATTAGCTTACCACTAGTCCTGTCTTATTGCTATCCTTCTATCCACTCTCTCTTTAAAATAAGAATGTCGAAAAACTCCGTAACAAGCAGTTTTCGTAGAAACATTTCTGTTTAGATAAACTCCATTAGGAGTCCACTGGGAGCGAATATGGTTAAAAAAAAAAAATATGCTGAGAACTATTGTAAAACAAATATTATACAGATATTCTAATGCCTTTAATGGATGCAGCGGTAGCTCCGGGGAAAAATATTTTAATTATTACATATATATTTTTTAGTTTGTTGGTATTCACAACCAGCAGAATAAAACAACAAAAAGTTTAAATTAAAAAAAATAAGCAATGCAGTCAGTTTTCAATAATTGTTCATAACATAAAAGTAGAATTATGATCATCGTTAGATTATTTACAAAATTTACGTTTAAGAGTCATTTCAATTATATTATTAATCAATATTATTTTGTATAAAATTTCGACGAATTATATTTTGTATGTAAAGTAATATACTAGCGATTAGATATGTCTAGTGAATTTATGGGTTTCCAGTGTGTCATATACGCCGTTTCGCAAAACCTCTTTGTCTTTCTTGATATAAACTACTCGGGTATAAAATAGGGTGAGCCTTTCGACATCCCTAAAACGTATACCATGTATCTCTATGTAAGTCAGCCCCGTTAAGCCTGAGGGTGTGTTACAAAAAGAAAAGATTTATCGCTAATGGTGTTACTTTTAGAAAAACTGATATTTTCCGAGTATTTTTCAAACATATTTTCAGTGAATTTTGTGAATGGTTGATTATACACAACGTATCTAATTGGATGAGAATATCCTTACAAACTTTTGTAATACGGAAAAAGAGTTTTTTTTTATTGAATTAATCAAAAAAGCATTATTTTATTCAGCATCAGAACTACTATTATGAAAATATGTAAGAGGAACTTAAATACTTAAATAATGGTCGTCTATAGTTTTATGTTTTAAAAACATACTATTTATATTAATCAATGAACTTTACTATTGGTATGAGCTATAAGTATGGAAGTTTAATTTTATTTCGTGTGTGGTTTTTACTGTCTTTTAATGTTTTAACTGGTTACATATAATATTATTAATAATTACTATTTTTGAAATAACATAATTTTTGTGTATTAATTTAACAATTATATGTATATAACAAAAAAGACCGGTTTAGATCATCGCAAGCATTTTCGTTTTAATAAAATGATGTATACATATTTTTTTTATTAATATTATATTTGTAATTAATTATTACCAATAAATTTTCTATACCGTGGAAAAGTCAAAATGAAAGATGACATAATAATGCCGGATGATAACGCTATAAATACAGCTTTATAATTATAGCTTTATCACTAAAGCCTAGAACCATTTACAAGTATCAAGCTATAGTGAGATCTAAGCATTGTAAGAAATAAAAAAATACTATTTTAGTCTGAATATAAGTGAGGTATTTATAAGTTATTATTTCTAGCGATTATTTTCTCATGTCGCTTTGCCCAAATGCTCCAAAGAGGTCTTACTTATAAGACGGCTTATAGTTGTCTTAGTATCGTATATATGTGCATATCTCACGTTGTAACAACATTACTACGATCATCATTGTGTTAATATTAAAAACAAAAGAAATAAAATAAAATAAATATTTATTAACATATCTAAAGTATTTTTGTTAACCCCTTAAATATCATATTTAGGTCGGTTTATATTCTGAGTAGTAAGGTTTATCATAACACGACGTAATACTACAATTTGGTAAAATATTTCGTTTTTCGTTACGCAATATGAATTTGATACTTTGAAGTACTATTACGAACAATGTTTGAGTTAGTTAATCATGCGACGAAAGCACGAGCCCCGGATAAGTGAACTTATTATTCAGACATCGCACTAAGGTCTCACACGTCATAAACATGGCTCCCAGTCTCTGGAGTCTGGACTGATTCAAATTCCCTCATGCACATCGGTTTATTTCCTCAATCCTACGACCGGCCATCGTAAAGCTGGAGTGCTAATGTCCTCAGCTGAATGACTTTCGTTCAGGGGAAAGCAACCTTTTCTTCACCATAAATAATTAGATTGTAAATAAACCGATTTTCTAATACGAAAACAAAATCACTTTCTTTTTAAACACCATTTCAATTTGAACAATATATAAATAATTTTTAAGAATTATTATTCGGGCAGGCAATAAACGTTTGAAAATGAATGCTGCTCAATTAAATAAGCCATTAGTTATAATTTATCAATTAAATTGATTAATGACATGGCATCGTAAAAGATAAAAGTTAAATGTTGCATCTCGGCTAAGGGAAATCTGCCCTGAACATAGAATTCATAGTGGGCCGAAGAAGCTTTACGTAGGATACTATAATGCCACCCTCCCTACAAACAAAAGCTGTCCTAATTTCACAAAGTTTCCATGGAAATCTAAATATTGTGCCTAATTTGATTACATAGCTTTCATTATTTCATTTAATAGAGCTGTTATGTATATTTTCGATGCATTCGACGGTAACTTTGTGAATGTTTGTTTTTAATACAAAATTAAATTTGATAATTATTTTACTCTACATGTTATGTGAAGTAACAAAGTTATCACAATTTTTTTTAATCAGTGATGTAGATATATTTTCAATTGCACACTATATTAATTATTGTTTAATCTGCAGACCGGCTAACTCAAGTTAGGCAAAGTTGTCTATACATAGAAACACTTGATAGTTTAACAATAACACGGAATTAAGCAGAATATAGTCGTGATACCTGCGTGTGCCTTTTATGGATAGAGCAAAATAAGTAAAATAAATGCTTGCTTAATTCATGTAACTGAGAACCGTGATTTTGTGGAATAAGTAGGTATTAAAAAAAATCTTTGCTGTGGTTTAACTATCTATACTTCATTAAAAAACCTTTTAATAATTTTGTACTTTCCAAAGTAAAAGGTTGTTCTACTACTGTTAAGCAGCGAGCCTTCACGATTTGAGATTCGGAAACAATTGGATGTAACGGAAATGGGCGCATTACGAATCCGAGGAAATGATTTCCCGGTCGGGATCCTTCGCGACTGATGGAAGACGGCATTTACCGACGGGCATGCGTAAGTTATGGATAGATTTTACTGTTTTCTAGGACGAAAGTTACGCTAATGATTGTCAATCAAGTAACATCATTTCAGACCCGTATAATATAAACGTCCATCAAATTTCTTGACCTTTTTGTTTTTCAAATGGAATTTCGTTACAGATATTCATTTTTGTTTTTTACAAAAGGTCTTTGCTTAACAGTAGCTGTATCCCGATTCCAATACAGCAGATTGAGATAAGAAAAATAGTGGTGTAAAAGTAATGGCTCTTCGCTACTCGTTAAAATCTTACAAGGGTTTCAAAGATTCGAACTGGAGCGCCAACTAAGTCACATAAATGCACAATACATTAAAAATATCACAAGAATGTGAATACAAAAAAAGTATAATTAATCGTTGTAATTTGTATTGGTCCACCGACACTTATTTAAGATTTAAATAAAACTCTTATAACTGTAAATCAATGATTGATATATTGAAAAATAAATTCTATATTTATAGCTTGTATCGTAATATAGAATAAATGAATACAGAAGTTTTTAAATAAACGTAACATTCTTGCTTAAAAATGAAGACTCAAAAAATGTGTGGCATTTATATAAGCAAGTAAAAAACATTACAACAAATGAGCCCCTGAGAGTTGAAGTGAGCCAAATAGTATTTTAGGAAAAAATGAGTTATATGCGTAATAATATTCTACGTGTTCTAAAGTTCCGCGAAAGTGAAATAAGTTTGTATTGTAATAGTCTGTAATGAAAATATGCAATCCACCAAAACACAAAGTTAAGACGTTATTGTACTTTAAAGTCCAATAAAAGGTTTTACCATTTTACTACTTGCCTCGCTTCACTTCTCGAGGGCTTAAATATCCGTCGAGTGTTTATTTTTATAGGTATTCGAACAAATCGAAATTCACATCTTATACTGACAGATTAAACCGTAAAATACTATAAGAAAGAGATAAGAATTTGCTTTGGATCGATTACGTTTAAGTACTTGAGTTCCGGTGAAAATTCATACGATATTAAAATGGATGGAATGATGAATATCTTTGTAACAAGATTTAAAACAATATCACTAGGCATAAGATACATGTCGTTTAGATGTTTTTGAAGGTAATAACCAGCCAATAAAATTAAACACTACTCCACATTATGCTATGGGAATAAACTAAGAAAAAAAAAAATTTTGTTCATAACATATACGATCCAGAATTGGATTTAGGAGTCCCTTAATAGAAGAATATCAGAATAAGTATTTAAGTGAGGATTAGTTTTTAATGTAATTTTGCTTTACGTAAACAAGTTAGCCGAAAGGGTTGCTGTTTTCTGTCACATATTCATATCTGTGCACATAAATTATATTGAAAATTTTCTTTAAGCTTTTATGGTAAAAAGTTTACTTGGAAAAAAAAAATATAATTTTAATGTTTTCAATCTAGATATATATATATACAAAAACGAATGTTTTTTGCTTGTTCCGTATGAGGCGTTGTGCGGACGCCCGAGAAGGTTTCTAAATAAGTAGAAATCCAGCGGTGGGCTGCCAATACGATAACAATGGGACTCGCTTTGTATTACTCCTATGCAATTTTATGTAATATAATATTGTGTAACCAAAAGCACTTCAATAAACATAATTTAAAAAAATACTTTCTTTATTTGAGTGACATTGCAACGCATGCCGGGTACTAGCTAATCTAACATAAAAGAGATGAGATGTTGTGAAGTTGATAAAGTGTACTTTTTAAATTTCCTTGAATTTGCGACAGTCATTTTTGAAGTGGTTTAAAAATAGAAGATAAATATTGCATCCGTAATAATTAATTTTCTAAATGACTTTCAGGACTTAATGATATTGAATCATTTATCAAACGTAAGTTAAAGGCGTTACCAGCGTCATCACTGGAGTACAGTTATAATATAATATTTTAAATAATAATATAGTAGTCGGTGCACAAATATTATTACACGAATCTGGCGGTGTAATGAACTGGATATGCTTGTCTCAAGTACTGACATAAAATGCGGTAGAGTGTAGCGATATAAAAAATAAACAACACAAAGGAGAGACAAATAATAAGCAAAAAAACAGTATCTGTTAGACAAGACGTTATTGCTCACTCACTAAATAATGCTTAAGTGCAAAGATGAAGAAAGTGCACGCTGTTAAAAGGTGAAGGTAATAGCTATAAATTTGGAAATAGAAAAACAAAAGCATTTTTGTAAATGTCATCTGAGAGATTTATTAAGTCAGTATTAGAAAATACGAAAGCGTTGTTTTATATCGCAAGATATTCTTCTATAAAAGGGGCGCTCTTGAATGCAACCATTTTTTAAATATATTTTGTACATATGTCGTAAAAACAAATAAAAATAAGTTAAATTGATTAGGGATTTCAAATAAGTTTATTGATAATTACACTTTTCATACATTGTCAAATATCGATGTCATTTTATACTTTCGGGTGAAAAATAATCTATTTTTATTTATCATTAAATATCTGTATTATCTACGTAATATATTACGTAAGAAAAGATGACCAGCAATAAGTAATCGACATAAAATAAATATACTCACAGGAATGAGAAATTTTAAAAGTTCCCAATTGCAGCTTGCAAAAATTCACGTAATAAATAATCACGTAAAGTTAAATCTGTTTTTTAAAGCAGAGAGCACACATTTTTTTACATTAGGTTATATTTTAAAAGTCATAAATTAAATACCAAAAAGTAAGCTATCTTACTGGCCATACTAAAGATAGATTAACCTTGATTATAAATCAACCCGTTTTTAAATTTTCCTTTTGGATAAAAAAACATTTCCCTTACCATTATCTTATTATGAAAAATAAAATGCTAATGTCTAACGACAAATATTAATAAAACAAAAACTCCGGATAAGAGTTAAATACGTGTTTAAATATGAAAAGCAGAGATAAAAGAAATCAACTATAAGTAGCTAATTAGATCAGTAAAATTCACTGATAGCTATAGCTTTTTCACCATCGGTCATGAGAGTTCAGTGATATTACAGTATTCAGAATCCTTAATCATATTTTGCGACAAAACATCATCTTCAGTATCGTCCACTTTATATCATATGCAAAAAAAAAACCGGTTTGACAATCAGTCAGCAGTGGAAGTTAATAAAATAATAGTAATTTGTTAGAAGTTTCTGTGCTATGTTTACAGAAATAAATATATAGTGGTATCTGATTGTATATGTATATACAATCTGTTTTTATAGTGTTTCAAATGATGGCGTTATGTCAAATAAGTAATACGTAATAATTGAGTATCTTATAATGTAGATAACTTTTTTTTTATCATACTTTTATATATTTTCGGATTCAATTCATCAGATCATATTTCAATAATCGTTGCCTTAAATGGTGTAAATAAAGAACTAAGCACTGGTAAGGTGTTCGCTGTCAATTCTTGACGAAAAGACATTAAATTAAAAAGGTAAAAAACTTTTTGTATCGATTTCACATTTTTATCGAAGATAAGTGACTGCTTACGCTATACAACATAAACAGAATAAAATGTCACCAATCCTGTATAATGAGTATTGCAAGAAACTGAAGAAAAATAGAGTAGTTATTTTATTGTACTTCACAAAGTGAAAGGGCATGTTATCTAAAAAGCTCATTTTTCAAGCCGGCATTCGGATCCAATTCCCCTTAGTTCACTTTTGCCTCCGTTTCCTTTTACAGCGGACAGCTAACCAAATCACATCTCGGAGCTGCGTGAGCTTTTCTTAAGGCTTTTATGGGAAAGATGCGTTCATGATTCTTAGAACAATGGGGTGAGAGGGCGCCGATGGGCAAACGAGACAAGATATTTAACCTTTTATCTACTATCGTGATGGCGTTAATAAATTTACTGTGAAGAAAAGTTTCATACACAGAGCACAGCTACTGTACATTGGTATTATAAAATTTTCACATAGTAACGATATTATTGGAATTTCAACATAGATATTCGGATATATTTATTGAATATTCAAGAGCAAAATTTTAAAAATTAGAAAAGGTTACGTCAGTGTTTATGGAGAGGCATTGGAACTTGCTGAGTCACTTGCTGCGAATGTCTCCAAAGAGCCTCAATACTTCTTGCCTGTTCTGAAAACGGGTGAGGTATCGTCGACTTGGACTTCTGTAGACATTATATTTAGAAGTTACTTGACTAAACTAAAAAATGCTAGCATGTCACGAGAATAAGCAAAATAACTTGCGGGAGACAGGGAATAACAGACACCTCGTGGCCACACAAGGAGCAAATGTGATCAAAGAAGAAGAAAAGAAATATAATAAAATACAATCTGAAATGTAATAAAAATGTTATTATAAAAAATGTTGAAAAAAGTGATTCATTAAATCATTGCAGTTGTTTTACCGAATCAGAGAGGGAGACCAACAGCATGGAATACAAATCCATTGACCGATCGTGAAATCAATTTTTGTAGTGGTAGTGGTTCGAAATGAAATTAGAAGACTTAAAAGCTTAGAATGTCTCATTTCCTTTTATGAAACAGCTTCGACGGTATATAAGGTAATTTTTTTATTTAAAATTCTTGGTGTGGGTAATATTTATGACCATATTTTTGTTAAGAAAAAAAGATACAGCTTTGAAAGTGTTAGGGAGTCTGCCAACGTTTAGCTACGGATGTTGTTGGCGGGAAGTCTCTCATGGCGAATAGTATATACTTCGATAACTCGGGATGGTGAGATGGCGTGCCATGCCATGGAGCAACATCGCACAATGGGAACGTAAGCTGAGATGGGCGGGTGGGCGGCAATACTTGGCAGCTGTCAGCGGTATGCTATGGCTATTGTTAGGGCAGTTTGTAAAGTCGTCGCAAATGGATCTTGTTTACTTTTGATCGAATTTAATATTTTGTATAAAAAGCGGTATGCTGTGAACACATCATTATAGTTTCGTGTAACACTATTTCAGAAATAGCATTTTTATAATAACAATAAAAACGGGTAATATATGTATGTATACATAGATATAAAACACGCGCTGATTTACAAAAGAACATTTTTATTTAACTTTTTAATCAGTATATAAATAAATCTTTCAATCTTGATTGAATCTCCGTCCAACTAAGTTTGACTGTAGAAAAACCCCCCAAAGAATCAACCCCTGTTCGACGATCGTTAAAAAATGTACAAAATATATTGAAATACCAAAAACCAGATATTTAAGTCACTTTTAGGGTGTTTACTGTCAATACTTGGTGGAAAGGCATTAATTCAAAATAATAGAAGACTCATTTGTACTTATTCCCATTTTTATTAAATAAGATCATTACGGGTTTTGCTCATGACGAGCATTATTAACTGATAATAGAATACAATTCTACAGTGTTTTTTATATTAACCAAAATAACAATGTAAAATTGTATTCTCTTACTAGTTGATAATGCTCATCATGAGTGAAATCGGTCCTGATCGTATTCAATGAAAGTGAGAATTAGTGCAAATGAGTATTTTAATGAGAGAAATTCGGGAATGACGGAACACATCAAGCAGGTAACCTAAGGAGTCAATTGTAATAGGGAGACTTTAGAACACGTGCAGTAGATGCCTCTTAATAAAGTTTCAAGTTTTCTTGCATCCTAGACAAACCGGTTGGATTTCGGAATCCTGAAATACCGCTTGCAATGATCCATAATGAGTAAACATGTATATTTTTCCAGTATAGTGTTCACTGCCAATGTGAAAATATTTAATACTACGTCGTCTCAACAGATTTTTTGCGAGAACTGGTTCTTATTAAGCCGCTTAAGCTTTTTTCATTATGATAACAGAATTTGGAATGAACACAGTCACATGCTCCCATATATGGGAGTGGATTCGTTACAATAATAAGAAAATAACTTATTATTAATAAAAAAGAATGAGACAAATAAATATTGTATATACTTACTTAGAAAAATTAAATGAAAAAATGCAGTAAATAAAAGAAAACATAATACATACGAGATATCAGTTACACTCATTGAAGTATTCTTGCATTAATTTACTTATGAATTTCAATATCATTGGAAAACAATGCTGTACTCGATACATACTCATCAAAAACAATAAATGTAACCTGACGAGAGGCAATGATAAATGAAAGTGTGTTTCAAGGCACTTTCAGAAAGCCCTCCTTGTGCTACATACAACCATCTAAAGCTGCCGTGGTCGCGAAACAAAAGCTTTCAGGATGCTTTCAGTAGTCAGAAACCGTACACAATGATTTATAATTAATTTATATATAGGTGTTGTCATTTTAGAGGTGGAAAAAGTTACGCGACTAATTGATTTATAAACTATGTTTGATTTACAAAATTGGCATTGTTAAAATGTTTAACTAATCTAGTATTATTATATTAGCTTTATATTTTATAATATACATTATACAATATATATATATATATTATTGTTAATATTTATTGAACTATGATTTTTTAAGAATTTTAATCATTTTAGTCTTAGTGTTTCAGACATGATTTTGGATCACATGTAAACATGTAAATAGCACAAATAAGTGACATAATTTACTAATAACATTGCCTAGTAAACATTTTAAGCTCAATTTTTCATTCTTTTTATTGGCATTAAACATTTTTTTAAAAAAATTATTAAAAAACATTTTAAAAAATGCCGTAGAGTGAATGGCGTAGACCTGTTATTAATTCGATTAATGTAGCAGAGAACGATTTGCGCATTCAAAAAAGTTGATTTATGAAACTATCTCAAGTCGCATGTTGTGTTCCACTGGCCAAAATCATTGAACGTGAGATCCAACGCACGAAACAAAAGGCACTTGAGGAGAGGATAATGCTGAGAGTCTACAACAACAGGGCTATTCAACTATGATTTGCAATGTACCTGTGAACCCTGCAACTATGGAACAATGGTCTATGAATAGTGGACCTTTCACTGAATTATCGCGTAGTACCTATTCTATACCAAGTTAATCAATTATATTAACACGAAGCCTCTTATGTTATGTTTTGACATGGCATATATAATTTATTAAGTACACCTTTGATCGATATTTGCGTATATATAATAGTTAAAATGTTAATAAAATCTCATTATTAGATCTCATATATTTCAATAAATAAATCACGTAAATAAGAAGTGAAAAAATTCAAAATTATCGAAAAGACAGTTAAGGTATTTTTATATAACAATGACATAATATGAAATTGGAACAGTCTGTTAAAAATATAAAGAAAATAATTGGTATGTTAATAATATTTTGATTTAATTTTAGTTTTAAAAATTTCTCCTAGAGGATTATCGGAACATAAACAAAAATAAATTGCAGTTTGTTGATTGTATTTTATAAGACGTTAAATCTACTGCCATATAAGTAGTTTTAAATTATTTCCGCCTTCTAAATATTAAGCACACAATTTATCAAAAGAAATTTTCTAAATATTTTTTCGATGCAAAACATAAGACAAGTGATAGGTTAGCAAGCCGCTATTTTCAATGATTTGAAAGGGAATTTGGTGATTTTTCCGTATACGAATGTATATAAATATGTATATTATATCATCTACAGATGTCTTATTTCTAAAAAAGATAAAAAAAATAGTGATGTGAATGTAAACAGGAGAATTCGTGTTCGTAAGAATCAGCTAACTCTTTATGGACTATCTAAATATGCTTTTATCGTATCTAGTAAGCACGACGTGTAGCAAAACAAGAGTACGTATAATTCTAGTAAAACATCGATGTATTTCTTTCAATTGCAGAGAGGTAAGCAAATACAATATGTACATACTGCTCGATAAACGTTGATCCGACGACCCAAAAGCTCCGGGTCGAAGTGCTTTCGCATGACTGCTCTGTAAGGAAAACAGTTTCGCTATACACAGCTGTGACCGGCAGCTAAAGCCGATAAAGCATTTTGATGCTTCTTCCAATATAGTTTCTTTTCTATCATGATCGAGCTGGATTCGAGTCAAGCAGTCGGCAAACATCTTGAGACTGTAAACGAACCAAGGTTCTTAAAAAATGTGCCTTTGTTATAGTAAAAACACAAGAGAGGTTTTAACGTCGAGATAAAGATATCAATGTATATTGAATTCCAAAAGCTAATTAATTCTTTCATTGCATTTACAATACTGCACACATACATGATAAAGAATCTTAGCTTATTTTTTAAATTATAAATAATTTTCATTATTCGATCAACAATGTATTTTACTGATAGGGTTCGTCTTTAAAAACCAAAACGTGTCATACCAAGTGAGACAACATTGAGTGTTTTAATAAATGAATTTCACTCGAAATGTGGAAATATAAGTAATAAAACAAAATCAGATTATATTTCCCAAGACGTTTTCTCTTTAGAATTGTTACACAAAACGATGGGATAAGAAAAGAACTAGCAGAAAGTATATTGCTTTATCTCTTCCTAACTACTACATTGAGCAGATCATAAGCCTATAGAAAGAAGTCCATATAAATTGATGAGTAAACTAACATAGCATGGTATTCGTTTGGGGAGTTGAATCTTTAGCTGCTAAATCGAGTAGGACGAAATCATTAGAGTGCTACCGTTCTACATCATACTAAAAAAATAAAATACAGAAATGTACATTTTAATTAAAAAAAACACTATTGGGTAAAAGATCCATCTATCATATGATATGATAAAGTTAAATAAGCTCAAATTCTAAAGCTTACAAGGCTCGAATGCCAAGTAATTGTAAAACATTATCGCCGTACGCTACAGTCTATTATGTGTTCTCTAACAGGCCATTAGAAAATGCTTTCCCGAGAATGCTTTGCACATGTTCCACAAAGGAAAATAAAGAAAGCAAATAGTTCTTAACAGCATGTTAGATCCTATCAGTATTATTTAAGAATATACATTAGAGCCTTCAAAGAATTTAAAATGAGATGAAAGGTATAATCGTTTAGCGCGTAAACTTTATTTATAAGTATCAATTAAAAATCAACCACTGACTTTTATTAAAGAAATAATCAAAATATGTAACACAAATATTATTATTCATTTAATTGATGTTAAATTCAACTTTAAAAGAACATAAGAAAAAAAAATGGAAAAAGCTGCGGTGATTAACGTTAACGTAGGTATAATATATAATACGTTTCAGTGTTAAAAAATCAACACAAAAAAAACAAAGGGCGTGTTACTTAAATCACAATTTCGTACAAATAATGTATGACGAAGACTTATTTCGTTCAGTCAATAAGTATTTTCAGGCGTGGACAGTGAAATTGAACCTGAAACAATAATTTTAAAAAAATATTCAGAAAATGATTTGTAACAAAGAAATAACTATAACCCTTTTAAAAAATGCTGGGAAGAAATTTAAAAACATCAACAGCCAATAAAATTGCAATCATGGAAATAAGTGTACGAGAAAAGAAACGAATATACACTTAATCTTCCTAACTATTATCTAGGTAATAAACATATCTGTCTGTCACACAAAAACACTATCGTTAATTTATTTCGCTTGACAAATTCGAACGAATGTGGTTATTTCCTTTTCGATATATAAGAAGAGAAAGATACAATCAGAATATCAATTCCAGGCAAACCCGGGTAGTAAAACGGGTTAACAATGAATAATGCATATCATATAAATAATATAAAAAAGCATGCCGATAGCTGAATACATTGTATGAAAAGAGTTTGGAAATCATTTCTAAATCCCAAAATAACGAAACGTTGCTCGCACGTTTCCAGAAAAAAAAAATATCGACTTGATTGGTGTCGGTGAATTGAAATAAAGGTCAGACACAGTTGCTCCAACAGCCATTACAAAATACTGTTCAGAGAAACTTCGTACATGTCCCATATTATAAGTAAAGAAAGGAAGCTGTTCTGTATACAGTTTTCTACGTCCCACGCCACTTGATAGTTTATAGTGTGTGAAAGAATTCAATTAAAAACGTGGGGTATTTTGCAATGAAACCGGACTTCACATATTGCAAGCCATTTTCCGGGAGAGCACTTGCGCGGGTCAATTCCAGCTCACGCTCACTGTATTCAAGTGCGGCGGCCTGGGTATGGACGGTCAAGTACCAATTATGAAATACGTACATACCTACGAGAAAGCTCTTTTTAAGTGAAGATTCGCAAGAGACGAACAAGTATCAAAATCAAATATACGTTCGTAGAAATAAAACACATTTTCTTAGTTCTTTTTCTATCTAGAATTAATGAACATGAACGGTTTCGCTCACGTTGAGCTAAGCCGATTTAAATTTATATTTTACAAAATGGGCAATTAGTTGACACAAAAAATGTGTTTTGTTTTAAAACATATGCACGAATAGTGAAATATATTTTCATTCCAAACGAATACTACATGGAATCTTAAAATAAAGTGTTACTAAATCATATTGAACGATTTCTGATTGTATGTATGTTGCTCAATCTCTCGTATCAGACACGATACGGAAAAATGATGTCTAATAGAGTTGTTTTGATTCTTCATTAGTTATTTATGTTCTCACTCTGTCTGCTTTTCACAAATGAATTTTGAGTGGGAAAGTAACACACTCATATTTCTGTTGTGGTTTGTATTGAACGAGTGACTCTCGTTCAATACAAATATGAAATCGTTTGGATTCTTTTGTTCGCAAAAATGACGCGACGGCTTATGACAAGGGGTGGAATGGGCAGAGTTTACAGTGATGTAGCAATAGTTTCTATCTAAGTGAAATAAAAAATGACGATACATTGATTACAATATTTACGAGGTAAATTCATTTATCTAGTAAAGGAAAAAACTTTTCATTATCTCAAATAAATTCCTGCGATCGTCTCTCGTCAATCAGTTAATAACCAAGACCGTTTTGCAGAGGCAGCGTATAAAGGGAAAACATCTTGGAGTTAGTCCACGCATTTGATTAAAGAACTCAGTAAAGAAAAGATTGCAAAAAACCATTCACTTAATTCACTTGTTTATTAATAATATTATGTTTGAAAATAGGTACCCTTAAAAGACCCTTAAGCTTCAAATCTCTTAAGTCAAGAGCTTTAAAAGACTTTAATTTCTTAAAATGGTATTCGGTTCCGAGCTTACATATTCACACTGTGTAATCGATTTGACTGCAAAATTTTACAAATGAATGAAATGGTAATTGGTTTTGCTAGAAAAATCAATTCAAAACAAATGCTTTCAAATTTCTTTGCAATTAAATGTTTAGAGTACGTTGGTAGTAAAATGTTGTTAAAAACAGGTTTAATAAAACAATGAGCTTTAAAATGGTATCTTATAGAAAATTGGGAATTCTCTGTTCAGCTAGGGTATAGGAGGGTTCAAAAGATGAAGTTAGGAAAATAATACAAATAATAAAAATAAGCGAGAGTTTACGTTGGGGGATTAACAGCTCAACATTAACTATCCGACTTGACTTGATGAACGAGAATAAAATATTCAAAATCCAGTATTGGTATACTTTTAAAGCTAAACAAAGGGTATTAAAATTATATCAGTTTGTTTAATATTTCTAAGCTTAGTAAAAAGATAGCTATCAGCAAACAAAACATTTTTAGTCATTCAGTAAAAACTGTGATTGCATGGTATTTTTTGGGAAATAGTATTATAGTCTTAGATTGAAATCGCAGTAAATTATCAATTTTCCAGGATGTAAATTAAGGCGTGGTTGTCTTTCATTTATAAAGGTATTATAGCCAATGTTCACAGCGTAAATTTCGTTATGAAAATTTTTTTGCAGAGACTGTCAAATACTTTTTCAAGTACGTCTTAAAATTCACGATGAAAGTATAATAATTCTGAACACATTAACAAAGTTCAGGTGGGGTGGCATTTAACTTTCGCATAAAACAATCACGACATTTTTAGCGTAGCCCTGTGTTCAACTTTACGTGGCTTTGCGCTCAACACCCTAATCGTGCCGTGCCGCTCACGACGGCGCCATAAAACGCGATTTTTAAATACCTCTTGCGGGCGTTTAATGTTTAAACATTTTCTAGGTACTCCAGGACCTGATGAGAGCGAGTCGTAATTATAACGCCGAGAAACTGATAAAAAAGATATTCGGACTGTAAGTGTGGGAAAACGCGGAGGAAATAACTTGACTTTTTGCCTTGCTTTATTCCACGGAGTGAAGTAGAAAAGCGTTGTCGAATCTTTATGCTGTTGTAAATATATTTAATTTATCTTTTATTAATTGCCGGGAAAAAAATATCATAATTTTCATACAACTTTTTTATTGTATACATAATAGCATATAAAAGCATCATTTCAAGAATTTTGCGACTTCATACGAAGAGCGAGTAGACTTCAACTTCATAGAAGCATTTCGTGTATTTTGAGGGAATGATTTTATGCATACTTAGGTGCACGAAGTCTTGGGCAGTTACGGCACTGGATACTGCCGTTTAAAATAAACGAAAAAAAAAAAGCAATTGTGTGTGGAAGAGGGCAAATAAAGTTTGTTAGTGTGTTAATTAGAAAATAAATAGAATAGTTATAATTATTTATTAATAAGCTATTTGCTGTTGTATATTGGATACCAACTGCTTTATATCTGGTTTTTATTATGTATCATTTAATAATAATTTATGGCTTCTTCAGTAATTCTACTTCTAGCACTAATTTTAATAGATTTATGACTCTAAAATATTAACGTATAAGAGAGAACTGATAAAATCGCTGACTACATCATTTTATGTTAGATCCAAATCAATTTTTTAAAAATATGTAACAGTATATCTTTTAACATATGTAAACAGTTGTTTACATATGTTACTGGATTGGAATTCAACTAATTGCATTTTTATATCTTCTAGATTCAGTCACATGTATGCATCATAATAGAGACCCTGTCAGGACACAATGTGGACAAAATTGAAATAAAATTTGATTGTCTTTATAACTTATGTATATGATAAATATCGAATGGGTTAAATATTAAATGTGACTTTTTTCGTATGTGCCTTTCCTGGCACCCGTGCTCAAGGTTCGCCAAAGCAGGAGTATTTGACTGAAGATAAGTGTGGTATATTTAAAACGCAATTATATCCCCATGTAACATAAAAATGTAGGCTATGTGCGTGTAAGTGAGTAAGCTTACCAACGGAAAGTGTTTAAAAATTAAATGACGTTTAATCATCCGATTTATCATATTTATGTATTATAAAAATATGAACCATGCTTTTATTTATTTCAATCATGAAACAAATAAATTTTCAACTTTTTCAAAGAACATGATGCAATTACCACAATCCAAACGAACATTTGTTTCAAAATTGGAAAATAATTTTCGAAACATATTGTAATTTTATAAACATTTAAATTCGTCAGACACAACATTAACATTATGCAAAGTTATCGCTACACACCGGTAATCAATAAAAAGCTTGACTATCTAGTAAATTTATTGTGCTGTTTTAAATCCGAGAAAGAAATTCTTTACATTTTTTTTAAATATGGATAGTTTTTTTCATTTTTAAAGATAGTAAAACTAGTAAGTGTGAAATAAATGTTTGATATTATAAAAGTAAAATAACTGTCCTCCGACAGGAAATGGTATTTCAAACCAGATCTTAAAATGTTACAAAAACATTTAATACAGATATGAACTGAGGGAATAATAGAGCCAGCTGCAAAAGTAAATGAACTGATTCTAAGAAAAGTGATTTCCCACTTGAAGTTGGCGACGAGGCAATTCCGTACTACTTGGATCGAACTCCGCGCCAGTCGTTCGAGACGGTATAGATCCGAATTGATATCACCCCAGTTCCTTAACAGAGCTGCAGCATAGTACACTATAATAATTGGCAATAAAGTGAATGGGCAGTAAGCGAAATGAAATGACTTACATCAGATCAATGCAAATTTGACAATAAAGGTGTTTGAAAAAAAATATATGATACATTCTCATTAAAACGAGTTGGATTGTAGTATGTTATTTTCTCTGCTATAAAATTCATATCGAAAAAAAGTTCATTTTAAAGGAACAATTTACAATGAAGTCAAGCATAATTAGAAGGAAATCAAAAATACATAATGTGGTATGAAACAATTCTGAAGAATCTATTATCTGCTATTGACTACAAAGAATCACTTTTCTTTCAGTTTTATTGTATTGCTTGTAGATTGCGGTTTACAATAATGGCACACATTCAAATATCATATGCTACGTTAAATTATTCCTAATTAGATACCGAAAAGTCACAATTTTTCAAAATAAAAGAAGAACATCTAACATGCATTCTCAGAAATATTTCTATAAAATGTTAGTTACGATTGGTGCAGTGTTACAACTCGGATGTGAGTTTTGGAAACAGTAATTTCTTGTTCCGATTAATAATTAGTTAATAAATATTAACTGTATTTTTGATTACTTAATTATACAACAAAGATAGCTTAGTTTGAGCAGAACAACAGGCATATAAAAAAATTATGTGTACAATATATAAATATAAAACACATTCCATCATTTTCATCGAAATGGCATAACTGGTTTTGATTACATAGAAAGAATATTTAACCGAAACATAATTTAAGACTTGTATCATAATTTTATTTTCTTTATGTTAACTGTTCCAAGTATTTTTTAAACTTCAATATTTATAAACATGTCATTAGTTATTTTAGTATTTTTTTAAAATATTATAATCATCAATTATTTTCTGCAAAATTATTTTCCAACTGGAACATAAAAAGTAACGATATCACATAAGCATGAGTTTTTCTTGTGGTTGTAGCAGAGTGCGGGACTGTTCGAGCGAAGAAACGGTGTTCATTACTACGAGGCTGAGGAACACGTCTCGTCGAGGGCGGACGGAGCGGCTGAGTCGGCGGCTCCCGCGGAACTCCACCGTTTAATTAAAGCGTCACCCGCCCACCGGCAGATAGGACGAGCGACGCAGACAGGCATCGCCGCCCTGGCTGCTTGTCTGTCTGTCCGTCGAAAAACTGCAATCCTCCGAGCTGGGAATGTCGTCGGATGCAATTGTCTGAGCATTCCGATAGCGGAGTTGCATTTATGTTTTTGCTGTGTTTCGTGCGAACAGGCAAGAAATAGCTATGTAGCTTAGAGGTCAACAGCTCCTATCGACTCCATCAAATGAACTCTAGCGAATGTTTATTCTGTTTGAATGCTTAACAAAATATTCGATGAATTCAGCGGTGACTACGTGAAAATTCATTACCAACATGAAATTGTAAGTAACAATTTTGGTTTCCCACTGATCATAAAAAACTGTTTGACAAGTGTTTCGCCTACTTGATCAGATACTGCTACTGTTATCGTTTTAGTCTAATCCCTACCCGCGCTCAGTTAAATGAAAAAATCCAATATATTATAAATATCTCACGATAGAATTAGTCTGGAGATGATGCAACGAAGCAAAACGTTTCACACCTAGTTACACAACCAATGAAATGAAAAAGTTTCAATTGATAACATATAAATAACAGAACGAAATGTTAAATTTTTCTTTCTATGAGACGAGTTGTTTTCAAGATTAAGTAAACCATTTGTTATCAATATAATAAGTATTAAGATTAAAATAATATATAAAGTGTTTAAGTTCTACAAATATTATTTGATATATGGTTGATGGTTATTTCTATGATATATAATATTTACAGAGCTAAAATACTTTTATATTTTTTCACCTTATTACAATGAAGTTTTACCAAATAAATGATAATTCGAATCAATATAATATAAAGTCCTAATATCGCATTCAACTAAGTAAATTAAATATGAATTTTGTGAACCTATGTTCACGTCTATACGTGTAGGCTTGGAGAATACTTCAAAACATTTGTAATGTTCGTATGTAGTCAATAGTTATTTAATACATTACCGAAAGAAAATGAACTTGGTCATCTTCTTTCCTATGACAAAGATAAATTCACATCAAATAAATCGAAATAAAATACTTGTTGCAGTATACATTTTTGCAGTTTACATAATATGTTAACCGATTGACCAGCATGCCCGTTTAGATAGAATGGATTTTTTTATGGGACGGTGATTGTAAATAAGGAAACAAACTCTCCTAATAGATGTGGCTATAACAATGTTTGTAAATCTTTTATAAGGAAATTATGAATAACTGTTTTTTCAGACAGATATTAATTTCACTTTTATACAAAAAAAGCTCTTTGTATAATACGAAGGTGATTAAATATTTATATTTTAAATGCAATCTAAGAACATGTTTTTTTTTAAATAATACGAAAACAAGTCTTTTTTTTGTCAAAAAACAGTTTAATAATACCGCTTAACAAAAAGTCGAAATTTTAAATTTTTACTCACTCACAAAGTACGATATTTCAAATGAGATTGAAAAAGACCCTCATTTTGTAGGGAAATTCTCTGTCCGCAATCTGTTTAGTAATGCCGTCATTGAAATAAACCTGCGAAAACTCAAACATTTGTACACAAATATATCTCATAATCCTGGCATATATACATGAAGCGTAATATATGCAAACGATGCCCGCGTTTGTGGACAGGGAGGACACCTCGAGATGACCATATGCATTATGCATATAAAGTTACCTGGATATCGTCTGAATTTTGAAAAGTTTATAGCCCGTATTTTGATACCGCAAATGCCTCGGTGAATCGTGATGTTTATGTTTAGACTTCACAAATGTAGGAAGGTTTTTGTCAGGTTTTGTGAATTAATATTTTATTTTATTGTGGGTACGGAAAATATGAAAAATGCGTTCACTTCATCTTTGGCCTAATATAAGTATTTGAAAACGAAATAGTATAATAAAATGTTTGTGTATTCACCTTTTATCTTTAAAACCGTATCATTTTTGAGTAACCATGTCCATTTCAAACGTGGAGAATATAGAAACATAATAGAGTTTATCTTAACACTTTGATGAGTATCAACGTACCCTTACGTTGGAGTAGCTTGTCATCTATTATCTATTGCCATTCTCATATTTTTTATTGATTTTTTGTTATTTCTTCAGATATGGATACTACACACATCCACCAGTGACTTTTGACCACCACATTATTTTTTATTTTGTAAAGCAAATAACGAAAATGTTTTTAAAAAAGGGTAAAATTTGTAAACAAATCGGTAAGCATATAATATTGAGCGTATAATTATATTTGGGATTGATTCCTTTCTGGAATCGACGTCTGTAGAGCGGCACACATAGACAGATGAGAGCAAAAAAGATCTTGACGCAAAAGCCAAGTAATAGCTTCTAGAAAAATATTCAAAAGTATTACTTTGAACTGTGAACTAGTTTACTTAAAAATATTTACTTCTTGAAATAATAACTAATATTCTTCCCAGATTGGTACGTATTCAAAAAGAAGGTTTTTATATTTTTGTGTGTGGCAATACTACAAATAATCAAAATATACGAAAAAATCCAATTTAGTAAAAATTAACTCAACACTCAAAGGGTTAACAGATATTTTTCCGGAAATGAAATTGCTTGTCACAGCATAATTAAATTCGTACCTCTAAGTAAATTGACAAAATCAAAAAAAAGTATGAAATGCATGAGATTTCTTGACTATGGATAAACAAAATCTGATGTTTTATCGGACATTTGAATACACGAATTAGAGAATCAATATCCGTGACATGCGAATGTTGAATATTCAATTCATTAACCTCGTTTATTGATTGATTGACGATAATAGCTTTTAATTACAGCGCAGGTACTGAAAACAATGTAAAGCGTTGATGAGAATTTAACAGTTGTAAATTATAAACGACTCACTATCGCATATAGCCGTTTATTTAGGTATTTGACAATCCACTTAATTTTAATAAAGCAACGTTTCCACGAATTAATTGCGATCAACTGTTCGTTGGCGATAAGTCTGAATCAGTTCAATTATGTGCTAACGATCAAATTTATTATTTGATCGCGTATCAGCTACTAGCGTTCGGATTACACTAAATTATCATTTAAAACTTTTTAACAGAACATGCACTTTTCTCAGAGATTCTAGAAATAAAAGCAATAGTCAAGTTAAAACATTATTTCTCAATATGTAAGTACAATTTTAAAATATTATATTTCCTTCTTGATTAGTATATTGTACTTTCATTAAAAAAGGAATAATTGTATATAAAAATAACATATTACGTGCTTTTCAAGTAAAAAAGAAAAAAAATGTAATTAAAAATGTTCACATTATTTTGGTAATTATTTTAATATTTTCAAATTTATTTTTGCTCCGAACGATTCTGTGGTACCGTTGATTTTTTTTTTTTTGATGTGTTAAGTACTGTACTTTAACGACGATATGGGTGTCCAATATAACATATGGGCTTTATAACATACGTATGATGTTTACATATTTTTTGTAATTCAAAACAAGCACTACAAAACTAATGGGATATTTGAATATCAGTGTCTATTTCGAGTATAAGTGGTTGTAATTATAAGAGAATTTGCGAGATTTTATGGCCTTCTATTTAGAAAACGATCGATGGCAAATTATATAGGCCACAGATATTTTTCTCTCAGAAAATGGATTTGAAAATGTTTGGTCAATACCTGATTGCACATCTGTACAAGATAATTTTGAGAAAATTTAGTTATGCCTACTAAAATAAAGTCAAAAATGAAAAAGCACTAGTGATTTTTGGACCATATTATACTCTTAATGTGATGGGCGCGGTTGTTCGTGGTTTGAAGAAACCAATACTTCATTATCATACAAGGTAATTTTATCTACATAAACCTTTATTAAATATCTAGTTATATAACTGTCATTATCATTTCTTTATGGAAAGTCATCAAATTAAAAAAAAAGTACAATACCTTTAAGGTATTTTTTTTGTCTGTTGTTTTTAAGTAGAAATACGGTCTTGATTATATCATACAAGTCTGAAATAGAGACTTCTAACTGTGTTTCATTCTGATATTTATGATAAATTTCTACCGAAAGTAACAGAATCTAATTATTAGAAAAATAATAATAAGAAAAACATAAAAAAAAATATTCATTGGAACAAAAATGTTATGACATCAAATATATATATTTTTTTGTTATCCACGTAACAAGACATGTTTTTCTTGATTTATCCGTATATCTGTGGAACGTTTATACTTGTCAACGTCAATATATTTTTCGTTGAAATATTGTAATGATTTTAGTTAAAATAGTTTACTTATGCGGTTGTATATTTCCTAGTGTGAATTTGTGAGCAAACACGTATTATAATTAAGATCGCAGAACCAGTTAAAGAGTATTAATTATTGTCAAATACACAAATAGCGGAAGATTTCAATCAACTGTTTATTTTGTAGAACAAAGTCACATTCAAAGTCTAAATACACTGCCACCTGGTGATTTCTATTATATTATAGTAATATAAACATACAATTCCAATTGGTGTTTTTGCGCGGCAGCTGACTGTAAAGAATGCTAAAGATGGAATTTTAGGTTACAAAAAATAATGATATATCTTGACATAATATATAAAAATGCAGACATTTGATATTGTGGTAGGCGAATGGGAAAACGAGGGCAAGTGTTGCGATTTGCGCCACTTGACTCGAGAGCTGGGAGGCTGGTTTGGAAGTGTTCCAAAAATATTTGCGATCCAATTAGAGCATCGCTATTGTGTAGCGTTGATTTTGTAACGTATCTGTTAATCTTCCCACAATTATTTTGATCGTTTGCATTCTTAATCCCGACGAAGAAGAACTTGTGTGAAATGCGGTGTAGTTATTATAAAAATACAATAAGGTATGCAAATCAGTAAATTATATTGGGAAATTTTATATATTTGTGTTTTATAACGTGGCATAAGTAAAATTTTCATTGTATTTTAAACAGTTATGGGGTGTATTGCTAACACGATTTTTTATTTAACTTATATTCAATCCATATATTTTTTGTTTGATATCTGCATTTGGCGTATCTATTTTCGCAAGGGTGAACCGATACCAAAAAACTTTACTAATAATAGAGAAAACATAAGCATACCTGTTATTATGAAATTTATACGTGTACGTACTTGCTTGCATACCAAAAACCTTCAAAACGTAAGTTTTAAGGCCATGATTTGTGTGTCAGTTCATAACGCATGTATGTTAAACTCTTGCATTCTACCGTGTTGTTGGGTAGCCGGTAAATTGCGCGAATGGAAATTGCTCGAATTACAAATTATTCGAATTGCTTGGTTATTTAAAAGATTTTTCACGACTTTTTCTACGAATTTCATTTTTATCTTGTGCGACACTTGTTTAGAGAGTGAAATATAAAAATAATTTTCGTAAGTATTTATTTTAACCGTGTTCGCTCCAAATGCGGAATATATAATCTTTTAATGGAGTTTATCTCAACAGAAGTGTTTCTACGAGAACTGCTTATTAATTAGTTACTCAAACTGTTTCTATATATTTCCAGAACACATAGAAGACTAGGGCTAAGACAGAACAAACGGACATAACAAACGGAAACAAATTGATTATCTTGTTATTCGAGCAATTTCCATTCGAGCAATTTACCGGGAACCGTGTTGTTGGTATACGGGAGTGAATCATGGCACATGACAAAAACTAAAAAAAACCGTATATGTACTAAGCTTCAAGAATAGATGCTTTCGTCAGATACTCAGGGTGACGTGGTTTGATTTTGAGAGAAACTCACAGATTAGGAGACGTATAGGACAGCTTCCTGTTACTTTTGTGGCCACGAAGAGTCGTAGTAACAGGCAAGACTAAAAAAAATCGCATACATTAACTAAATTCGGCCATTCTTCCTTTCCTTCTTAAACGAATTAACTTATATTTCATTTTGTATTTGGTAAGATTATTAAGTACATTTTTACTTTTCTCAAGTGAACAAATAATTCATAAATGAGGTATATAATATACTTAAAAATAGAAAAAGCGATAATAAATAAAAGAAAACTTTGTTTTAGCAATGAAATAACACTTTACGTGGGCGAAATCGATTTTGTACGATGTAATGTTACTAAAATTTGCCAAGAGGAAGCAAACAAATTTTAAGACTACAATTAAAGGAAATATATTGGGCAGAACCGGAACAATAAAAAAGGGCATCTCAAATAGGTGGGGTAAATTTTTCGGAACTTTTATGAAGCATGACGGAAAAGCGGTTACTTATGTATACATGTATTTGTGGCGATTTATATTGTACGGGTCATTAAATATTGCTTTTTTTACCTAAAGTATGTAATCAGCCAACAAATTATTGATTTATTTGCGAAACTTAATTTTCAGTGTGACATATGAAGGAAACGTAGAACGATTTGTATCATTCATTTTTATCCTTGCACCTTATAAAAATGTTCGCAAATAACACACAATAAAAGAAAAAAGGTATTAACCTACTGTTAAAAATACTTTAGATAAGCTGTTATTTATTTAAGACAAATCAAATCTGACGCTGTTAGCCCGATAAGAAAAATAATCTAAATTTAATATTGGCTTCCCTGGGACTTAAAAGCAGACCAATCTGATCGCTAGGGTACAGTTATTGTCAATAGATCAGAGGTCGATGACAAAAATAAAGAAGTATAACTGTTAATTAGATAACATCACATATCAACACTACGTCAAGGTGAAAAATATTGAATTCAAGTTTGTGTGTACAAAGTGCATACTATTAATTTTTTAGTGCAAAGTGCGAAGCATAAAAAATTTGTGGAAACTTTTTATTCATAGTAATATGATTTGTTTTAGGTTCAATATATTTGTTTTGTAATTTAAGATTTCGACTGAAGGTGCTTGGCGGAGTTTCAATATTAAATTTGAATCGTTCATACTATGTACATTCACACAGATTTTGTCACTAATGACCCGGGTTTCACCTTTCGGCATCTTCAGGCGTTCAAGTCCAAAGATGAACTTGAACTGACGCTTAGTAAATGAATGTTTCGTGTTTATATAAGAAATAAATGTGTCATTGATTTTAAAGCCACTGCTAACGAAAAAGATACGCCCGTGGGAATGTCCACTTTGTCAAAAGACACAATATATGATTTGGAGAATGTGTAAATATATCTAAGATAAATGAAGTATTTAAGTGATATTATATGCGAACGGGATCTGTTTAAACGCAATTTTTGATCGTAGCCTAATATGCGCTAAGCATTTAGCTCAACTCCGACAATGTTTGATTATCATCGTAGAATTAAATGTATCGTTATTTTTTAACCAAAACTATAAGATGTAAGTTTACATGCTGTAAAATAAAACTTCCGACACGCAAAAATAACGCTATGAACAATGAATACATTAACCTGATGTCTTGTATACAACGGTATAGTTTTCACGTCATTTAGTAGGCAACTCAAAAAAACAATGCAATTTTGCCGATTATAATTTATAAAATAAAACAGAGTTCTATTAAAAACTTTAAAAAACAAATATTTTTCACTATTTTTTTTTTGTTTTAAAGGTACTCTACAACTTTTTGAGCTAACGTGCACTTAGAACTTACCGAAAAGAGTAAAATATGCTAAAGGTTATTCAAGTCCGTTGGGAAAAAAGATTTGCTGATTACATTTTTACAAATAAAGCATATTTTTAAATATATTTTAATAATCAGATAATGTTTTTGAAAGTTAATTTTTAATATTAGATGAATTCATAAATGAATACCTGTAGCAGAAGTTATAACAAAGAAATGCCTGTTTTAAGACTTTTGTTTAGGAAAAGCTTTATGTTTAATAATGAAAGTTGTACTGGAATCAAACTTTTCGAACAAACAATTTTAAACAATACTAACATGAAAGTTTTAGATACTTACGAACGATTTGAACAATATTTCGAAATTTTGCGAAATATACAATTTATAATGTTGACGTTTGTTAGCGATATTTTGATATTTATAATAAAACAATAATTGTATTACTTTGCAAATAAACATCGTTACCAAGTGCTATACCAATTAATAAATTTAATGAAATACAATCATACATGCCAGATATCCGAACCGTGACAATTGAACAAACATCATCAATTTGTTACTACACAATTAAAACTGTTTTGATTTTCGTCTATTTTTATCCTAGAATATACAGATCGAAAATCATTAGAGAAACTGCAAAAATGTTAGCACAAACTAACAACATCAGCTGTCGACATTGTTACTTGGCTTAAACAGCGTTCACATTGCAAAATGTGTGACTATTTAGTACGGCTTGTTCAACTCGAACTTTCTTACAGATAGTAGGAATCAATTTCGTAGTAAGGATTTGATATTCCGGTGTGTTTTCCCGGATCTGGGATTTACAAAACGAAACCCTAGAATAATAAAAACCAATGTTCGAAATAACAAAAGACTCGATAGTACGCAACAAATATTATTGTGAAATGGTATTTTATTTAGCTATATTTAATAACATCTCTATTATATGTTTAATAAGTATCATCATTACAAAAAAATATATATTTGATTTAAAAAATCAATGTGAATATTGTCCAATTTTGGAGACTAAATGAATTCAATTATATTTCATTCTCTCGAATACCGGAATTTACAGAGAAGATTATCACATATGATTTGGAGATTGCAACCTCTACATCTAAGCGACTTGAAGCAATATGTTTTTATTTGGTTTTAGTTCAAAACTTTCAAAAGTGACGCAAACGTTAACAGTAGTGAAAACGCAATAATTTAATATAGAGTTGTCAGCTTATTCCCTCTCACAATTCCCCTTTGATACGAAAATACGACTCGCTTATAAATTCATACGTTTTATGCGAAAACTCGACTGATATGAATGCAGCCGGAGTTTCCAGTGGTATTCGCAAATGACTAGCAAAAGGCGATGTGAGAAAACTTCCTATCGTCGAATAAAGTCGTGAATGACGTCTTTAAAACGTCAAGTCGTATAATATTACTACATTCGTTTTTGGTGCCTATATATTAAGAACTTATTGCAGTATGCTAAATAATTCAGTAAGATAAAAGCTATGTATATCTCTTGTTTGTGATAAATTTGATAAAAATATTATTCAAAAAACTATGAAATTATTTTTTTTCAAAAGTGTTATAAGAAAGATTCTGAATACTTTTTATTTCATTGCTCACAGCAAATCATAAAGTAATGAATGATAATACATTTTTTGAATTATTTTTATTTGTTTGAATGCGACACGGCTCAATTATATTATCAAAACCAAAAGGTTCCCCCACCCAACCTGAATGCGCGCATTGCCTAAAATAACCAATTATGTTGCACAACGTTCAGAATATTTTCGAGAAGTAAGTTGATTCAAATATTTAAAAAAAAAGTTAATTTTCCATGAGAAGTTAATATTACATTCCATGTTTTTCTGCTATTTTTTAATGAATCAATTCGTTTGTCGCCCGTTGGATTTAAAGCTTATATGTTAAAATAGTCTATGTATTCCAAAATGATTAAATGTAAAAAATATTTTTACGTTATATGTAAAAAAGGAATAGTACAGATTTTTCATTACAAACCAGACACAGCACAGAGTTTGTGAAATAAATTGAAATTATGCTTAAAGTGTGAACCTTTTAGTTTTGTGGGTCTATTGAGGATTTACAAATATGTACACTTACTATGTGTTGGGAATGAAGTACAGGGAAGAATCCGTTATCTGGCACATGAGAGGGAGACGCTCGACACTTGTTGGTGCCTCAGCGTTGAAACTCAGCGTCCAGAGGGTGCAAGTAATATTTCAATGGAGTTGTCTGTAAGGGAGGAAAATAATACACGGTTAGTTTGAAACGGAAAATAGTGGCGAGCCGTGAAATCACATATTTTAATGTATGTGTAAAAAAATATGTATATATGTATGTATAATACATAGCTCGTTCCCAATGAGATGGATACATGGATATTTTGAGAAATATAATGCAATGGCCGAACAATGGTTGAAATTCGCTTTAGTTTTAGATAGCTAAATGCATCATTAAGAATATATACGCTCTTAATTTTTTTTCAGGTCTTAGCAAGCTCAAAATCTATCTGAATGGAGGTTATACTCAGCGGTGGGCTGCTAATACATTAACAAGGGGCTCGCTTAATATCAAAGTAATTGATCAGTCATATGCAATTATATGCAATACTTTTAAATAAGCAAACGATTGTTACTTAATACACTTAAAATATGCAACAATATGCAGTTTAACATAAACTAATCAATGTAAATGGCTAAAAATGTACTACTGTGTATACTGGAAGCTTTTGTAGATAGTATGTCAGAAATTGCCGTTAAGTACTAGTTTGATATGAGAATGTTGTTTTCTATTAATTTAACAAGGGGCTCGCCGGCCGTGGGAAAATCTAACAAGGGGCTCGCGCGAGCCCTTCCGAGCCCCCTCCAGCCCACCCCTGGTTATACTAATACAATACACAGGTGATGATAAATAACGAGATTGAATCGAGTGATTGACGTCAATATTATAAACATTTAATACAAAGATGATTCAACAGAATTCTCATTTGTATATTCAATAAATTCAAAAACTTAATTTGTAAATATTAAAGAAGTATGTACGTCTACACTAATTAAGTTTGTATTGCCATTTTATTCAAACTGATAGAGTACAGAACAATATATTTTTATTTAACACTGCGATAAAAAATTCCCTATTCCATACACAGAAAATCCCCGCAATAATATCTCTTAATGTTCGCGCTTCATCAGTATTCACGGAAAAGCTTTTACATTACTGATGTACACGTGCTATTCACGTAATAATCATTGGAGCTTTTACGTTGGTAGAAAATATCATATTGGTATAGCGCACTGTTTTCTATTTAGATTTGCTAATTATTTTGAAGATGAGCGCTATTGGCTTTGTTCCATGTTCCATTAAGGATATTTTGAGCTAAAACAGAATAACATTACGATTGTATTCGTAATACTAAAACAATGCTCCATTACACACATTCATGCAGAGTTGTGTATTATTAATTAAAATACTCAAAAAGGAAATGTGTTTCAAGGCCTTACACAAAAAGCAATACGTATTCAAAATATCAACAATAGTCAATAAACGTTTATATCAGTTAACATTAAAATCGTAAAAATATGAACCAAAATAATAATTATACCCGTAGGTTATTTAATCGAAAAAAAACTTTTTATAAAAAATATTGCAACATAAAATAAAATAATTACATATTTTAAAATGATTATTGTAAAATTTTATCAGTTTTTTTGATTTTACGACATGGTCAATAGTAATGTAATGTTAATCATACTGAAAACGAGTTAGCCATGCCTGTTGTGTTCTCGTCTAGTATAGTACAAAAAACCACTAAGCAATTAAGTTAAATTGTAGTGTAAGATTTAAATAACAATCAACTATAATTACTCCATTCAATATTTTGGTGAAAATTCATGATTGACAAAATTTACCTATTAATCGTAATAAGCTGAATAAAAATGCTGACTTATTGTTAGAATTGAGAAAATATTATGTTCATAATCATTAACTGCGTGATGCCTTCCAATGATGAGGTTATGTAAATTATGTAAAAAACATTTTATTTTGCTTGCTTATTGAAAGTTTTTAAACAATTTAAAAAAATTACCAAAAGTCACCAAAAATCCCCAAGGCCAGCTTAAGTTGAAAAAGCATCATGAATACCAATTTTTTAGATAGCAAAAGTCAAATTAATTAAAAAAAATATTTAACATTGAAAACGTTTCAATTAGAAATTTGATAATCAAAGAGAAACTATAACCGCCATAAACTTTTCAAATATTAATACAACACAATATTCCTTTGTACTCTATTTCCACACATTTTCATTTCAATTTGTTTTTGTATTATATTTCTTATCAGTTAAAAACGCTCACCATGAATGAGCAAACCCGGTCCTTAACTTTTTAAATAAAGTACAATGAAATATTGTGTTTTATTAATATAATGACTTTCCACCAAGTATTGACAGTAAACACCCTAAAATTGAACATTTCAAATAATCACAGTAAACGTTAGTGCTATTAAAAAAGTAATTTTGGTCACGATACAAATAATGAGAAGCATCTGATATCATCAATATTCAATTTATCTATGAAGAGATAAAGATGTTTATTATAAGCTTTTATGCCACAAATAAGTAAGAAATTTGCTAAAACGAAGTTTTTATTCTGTTACAGCCAGTTTGCTAAAATTATTTTTCGTAACAAAAAAATAAATATCGGTGTTACGGATTTTTAAAGATTTCGAGCGTTGCTTGTTTGTCAAAGGGTCGAGTGTAATCCAGATTGTGTAACCAGACTCCTGGAGATTTCCTTTGTAAAATTATTTCTAAATAAGCCTGAAGTAAGCTAGCCACTCACAAAGGGAAGCACGCTATTGAGAAGAAAATTTCTGAAGTGGTATCGAAAAAAAACACGTCGCCGGAAAAGCAATGCAATTTACCCTGGCTGTTTTCATTGATAACAATCTACAAAGCAAAATGATTTATAACAGATATGCAGTAAATTAATTAAATTAAGTCGTTATATTATTATTCTGAGATTAAATGAACTTTGTTAAATACACTAAATGCATATTTATTTTCAATATGAAACAAAAGACCCTGAGAAAAATGATGATATATTACATGATGTACTTAATACTTCAAACATATTATTATATCCATTAAAAAAATATGTTTACACATTTTTATTATGGATTTTAACCAGTGAAAGAGAATTGACCAGTAAGTTGTAATAACGAGTTTTATATGATTTTAAATTGTTATAACATTGTAGAATTAAATAAAACGATTTAAAATGGTGGCACCCAAAATATGAAGTCAAAAAGAAAATGTCCAGTGGTGTTTAAATTATTATTTGTATTATGAGTTATGTCCGAATATTTAAGTTTGACCTTTATTTGCCTCTTAATATTATATCTTCAAAAGAATGTTCATATATGTATAGTACATTCAAAATTTAACAAAACTAAAGCTAAGCTTTGCGATCATTAACAAAAGTAGCCATGTACGTTTATTGTAGTCGCCAAGGAGACAATTATAGCCTCTCACACTCTTCGAATGAAAATATGAATTATAGTAAGTTTAATAAAATACGTAAAATTTTATACAACATTGCATTAATCTTATATATATATATAAATTTATTTTATTTCTATTGTGAGTATATTATTTGAGAGAACATACTATGATTTGAAAGATATATTCACTTCACCTACATGAAAATGGTTGTTAAGCTTTTGCAAAAGAAGGTCTTGTCATAGCAAAGATTGTTGACCCGTTTGCTAGCATTTAAATTAATTTAGTGATTATGATAAAATAAATTATGTTTGACAATTTCAATGAAATAAATCAGTACGGACAGAATTACAAGGGATACAAGGAATCCTTAAAATATTGTTGGTGAGAGCCACTGAAAAAGACACTAAATACTACATTCTTAATAATCTTGACAAAAGTTTTTGTTCATGCACAAAAGCACACAGGCACTTGGATGTAAATGGACTGTAAGCTTTCAGTTGGCAGCCATTGTTCGGTGCTTACTATCAGAACAATGAAAGAAGAAGGTTTTTCCTAAGCGAAAGACTTGAGAGCTTAGATTTTTTTAACGAGAAACTTGCGTTTCAAGACACAATAACATATTGTGTGCAATGTCTTGTGCACGAATACAAAGAGCTTTCGTATTGAAAACTTGCGTTCTTACTATAATTAATATAATATGTGTGAAATTGCCGTATATGTATCTATTGGGCTTTCCTACCCGAGGTCACGGATTCGTATACGGAAATGGAGAATTTCATTTATTGATTTTTGTATGTCTGTTATAATTTCGTATCTCATAATAGCCCATCTCTTATCCGATAAAAAACGATTTTAAGTTCTTTCGTTTGATCATCTTTCGATATGTTTTAACAGAAGAACATGCAAGTTGCGCATTTGACGTAAGAGTGCTAACAAATAACATAATGAAAATAAATTCTTTAGACGTATTTCATGCGTCGGCAGCTAACGTGATTACTTAACTAATCTAAGCTTTTAAATCTGTATCGATAAATCGATTCTGGGGTAATTTCATGCGAGTATCGCAAATTTTGAAAATTGCACGACCCGAGTATTTCTCAATTATTGATTATATTTTATTCATTTAAAACTAATCATGGATACAATTCTTTAAATACATGACAAATGAGGTAAAACGCATTACATATTGTGTGAGGTATGCGATAACTTTTGGTCTCAGTTATTATACCCGACTAACACAAAATACAATTAGCGTGTTACTTTTACATCACATTGAATTTACTATTATTACTTACTACAAGCGCAAAGAGGAAAGTTAATAATGTCAAATATCATCGATGTAAATACATTACTTATGCTTATACCCACGTATCACGTAATGGGAGTATAATTTAGCAGACAAGGTTTTGGTTTGCGCAGAAAAGCATTTTCTTGGAGTGGGCCTCCGTCGTTCAGCTATAAGTGTAATAATAAGAGATTGTACGGCAACGAGTGCCTATCCACAGATAGCGCAAACAAAATGTGTAAACACTGAGCATACAGCGCAATTGGAATAATACCAGTGGCGTGAATTTGATATTGAGAAACAGAGAAAATGCAACAATATTATTTTAGATGAATTTCGCGGTAACGTTGTGGAAAATCATTTTTAAAATAAAATAAAATTTGATAACATTTTTATTCCACTTGCGTCATCATACAGAGCATCGCATTCTATACGAATAAACAAAAAACGATTTCGATTCATATTATATAAATTACAAATTAAGTAGAGTATTTTTTCATTTATATTGGATACAGGGGGGTACGATAAAGGAATGACAGTAGTAATTGCAAATTAATTACTTATATTAAGTACGGTAAATCCCAGTGGAAATACAATCAACAATGACGATTCTCTATATTATTTACTAATATTTCATTTTTAAAAATGATTTCAATAATCTCCAAGAACTTCAAGTTATTCATCATAAGCCGTTTATTATTTACTAGATGGAGTATTTCAACGTTTTTGTTTTTATTGAAATCGTGATAATATTCTATCAAATGATTCGCAAACTATAAACAAGTGGTGCTTTTAAGACTTATGTGTTCTTTAATTCTTACATTAAAGTTTCAGTCTACATAAGCAGCTTGACAGTCTTGACAGGTTAAACGGTAGATATCTCTCTAAGAAAATGATTCTTACTTATATTTATTATTTAATACAAGTTTTTCTATTTTGATAATGCTTCTTTAAAAGGTGAAACACGCGTCACAATTTGTAACACAAGAACTGAAGTTACAATGAAATTTAATTTGATATTATTACAATATTTAATTAAGATCCGAGACGTTACGGGTAGGGACTACTATCCCGGGATTCCGTCTAATTTCCCGATCCCGAAATCCAAAAACGAGTCACAATAAAAACGAGTCGCCGAAACTTTTCTTAAATTATACACCGTTTCACGTTGAGTGCCCAATCCCGGGATTGAAAATTTATCAATCCCAAAATCCCAGGATCACAAAAAGGCTCCGAGATTGGATACCCTAGTTACGGGTCGTCAGTAAATGTCGTCAAACTGGTATTATTTTTTCTCAGTTCATTGTCCTACAATAATTAACAGATATGTCTCTTTTTATTTTTACAAATATTGTAAAATTTATATGTATATTAATTTATTTATTTATATAATGTGTATTTTGTGGAGCTGCATTTTCTGATACCCTTTAATGTTCTTCGTCACGAATCATCACGTTATATTATCAAAGTACTATTGAGAAAGTCAAGTAATTAATTATAGAAAACCCAAACTAAAATGCTCAAGAGACCAATTAAAAGGACAACAGACAGCCAGTTACCGACAACAAATAAATTTGGTTTATGTGGCATGTAGAGTAGATAATTGGTATTTGAAAAGTACATCATTATTTCAAAGCATTCATTAGTAAGCTGTTAGAGGGCATTTGCTAAATAAACAATTCATTAATTATCTATTGAAATGTTTACTAACTTTTTCCTAAAAGTTGAAGACATTTTTATATTTAAAAAAAAAACAGTTCTTTCTTAGAATTCAGAAGGATAAGAAGAAAGATTGAATAGTTTATTGATCTTAATTAACGTACTTTCATGCTTTCGCAAAATATTTTTTTTTTGTTTTAATAGAATTTAAATTAGAATTTAATGTGCACTTCCAAACACAGATAATGTTTTTTAATTTAAAATTTCGACTGAAGGTGCTTGGTGGAATTTCAATATTAAATTTGAAATGTTCAAATTACGTACATTCACAAGTTTTTTTCAGTAAGTTAAGTTTCAGTTTAAGTTCATCTGTGCGCTTAAACGCCTGAAGATGCCGAAAGACGAAACCCGGGTCGTTAGTGATAAAACTTGTGTGAATGTACATAATTTGAAAGATTCAAATTTAACAGAACATGTTAACAAAGGATAGTATATATTCATTTTAAACTATTGGGTCTACTAATCTAAACTTTCCAATAGGGGTCGGTCATAATGAATAAATGAGAAATGCGACAGAAAGCGATTGAAACCACAAGTTCCACACTAGCCATAAACTTGTATTTTTACTTACTCCCACCGAAAAAAGGTAGATTGAATAATATCTCTTATGAGTCCATATGCCGCACACTGAGAGTGGACATGGCGACAAAATTGCTGACGCGAAAATTGATGTAAATGATGACTTTATATTATTTTAATATTATGTCAGTATTCGACTGTCAAAGCATTAAAATACTTACAAATGTAACGAAAATTGTGAGCTAAGGCACGCCTAATGCCGTAATATAATGACGCATCGGTAACCTCGGCACTCTGCGATGAGAATGCAGTCGGAATCTGTTTTGAGAGGTTAAGTGATAAACTGTCGACAGCTGCATCGAGCATACGCATTCAGTACTGTTCTAAGTAAAATAAGATTATTCGATTGAATTTATAAATAATCATGTCATTAAAGTTGCAAATATAAAATATTGCATATAAAAATGGCATTTATATTTGTACGTATTATGTTATATCACATCACTTTTTTCAGCACTTAAAAATCTTTGTAAAAAAATATTCTTTTCAGTAACAAAACATAGTGATTCGCTGCAGTTTTGGCGGAGAAAAAGAAGTCAAAATTGAAAACAAGTAAAAATAAAAATCTATTCTGTGATTGAAAAATTATGTTCTACTGCATCGTGATAAAAATACATTATTTTTTTACAATTTATTTTCAGAACTTAAGACAAAATGCAGTAAAGTGAAATATGTATACATTTGAATTGATAAAACTTGAACCCCGGATGAAAACAAAAAATACCTTGACATGAGTGGTTACGGTTTAGAGCAGCGTTGTCCAACGGAAATCGTTTGATGGGCCAAATAAAATATTACCGGTATATGGTGGGCCGCATAAAAAACAATTTATTAATTAATAATTACCACGATTCTTTCTGTTTTTTAAAAACAAATATCAAAACATTTTATTTACTTAATAACTAACGTGATGACTGGTAATTTATTCGATGCACATCGCAGTTGATTGGTTAAGTTTTCATCAGCCAGCCTGTTGCGACATTTCGTTTTTACTATTTCCAATTTTGAAAAAAACGACTTGCAGCGATATGTGGTTTAAAATGCAGCTGTAATGCACATTGCCAGCTTTTTTAATTTTGGAAATTTATCCTCGAGGATATATTTCTGATTAAACTCACGTTTAATTTCTTCAAAAATACATTTTAGCTCGATGCTTGATTAGAAGTCTATTAACTCCATTTATGACCCGGCTGTCATGAAAACAACTGGATGTCATACATAAAATGCTGATATAAATTTGGCAAATTCATGTCAGTGCTTTGTTTTGTTAGATTTATGAATAACAACAAGCTGTAAACTTCAATAAGGCCCCGGAAAACTTCAACTGGGCCGCATGCTGCCCGCGGGCTGCGTGCTGGACATCGCTAGTTTGGAGCATGGGCTCCGAAAGCTTCCGTGAATTTCGAAAAAATATTTAATTTGAATATAAAATATACAAAAATTGAATTATTTTGTAAGCACATGCCTATCCAATGATACGTATTTCACATTTAACATAAACATTTCTAAGTTTGAAGAAGGGAAAAAACTCTAAATAAATGTTCTTATAAGAATCTTGTTAGAGGTTGATCGCGAGAAAACTTAAGATTGAAAAGTCGATCCCAGGGCAAAAAAGATTGGACTCCCTTGGTTTAGAGTGACAAAAAAGTTTTCGTATACTTTGTATTAAGTTACTATACGACCGATTGTATGTGTTGGATCAGGGGTCACCAAAATTTTCTACTAATCGATTAATCGATATTTTGTATATGTGAAATATTTAAATAAAAATAAGGGCCCGCGATACATTATTACATAACAGCCCAACAGCAGTTATTAATTTTTGAAGATATATGTTAAATACTACGCATTTTAACATTAGTAATTGATTTTTAAAAAGTGCAAAAGATATCTTTTTAAGTCTATTAATGACACAATCTCACGTAACATGTACTATGCGAAGTAGTTGAAAAAATATATATAAGCTTCTAAAACATGGTGATATTTTGCAAAGTGAGGCTAAATATATACAGCATTCATGGTTTTGATACAATAGATAGAAATTTATTGTAAATTTAAATACAATGTTGGAGCTTGAAGCATGTCTCTGTCAGGTCTTCAACGTTGCGCAAGCAGCGACAAAGTCACTTTCCAGACACTAATTAATCTCGAATAGACGCATTAATAAGACTATAGTTTGTGACAAACTAAACTGAATCTGTAGCGAACACAACTTCCCATATTATAAACTATTTTGGAACAGAATATCGTGGGGCAAATTGAGCTAAACTGGCAAGAAATGTATGGGGATTAATTATAATAATATAATAGGGATAGGCACTTTCATATTGTGGTTTAAATTCACGATTTTAGTAGTCAATTAAAGGATTCCGGGGTATAAACCACAACCAAAATCTCATTAGAAATTGCACGAAACCATCCTTCTACATTATATAAATTCTGTAACGGGAGTTGACAAAAAGTTGATTGCGAAACATTTTGTGATTGATCGCATAGAATCTATTCAGTAACTTTAGATTAACATCACCCCATTGTGTTTGACCAATGCAAGATTTCTTTAATTTTAAAACTTAAATGCATATGAATTACTGTTGTGAAAATGTGGAGATGTGAATCACCTAAAGAATTCCTCTATTATAATATTTTTTTCATATATTTATACCACTGTCGTCAGTTAATACGATTGTAATAAATAAAAAGATTATTATTTTTTACAATATTTTTTTAAATACCTACGTGTTTTGAAAAAGCAATAATTTAAAATTATGTTGTCCTATGCATATATTTACATTACTCGTTAATTAAATGGTGGCTTCCACTTTTAATGATAAATGAAGAACTGAAAAGATGTTTATTTATTATTAATATAGTAGTATACTTATTCCACAAATAAAAATGATAACTTGGATAAGTTTTTACGTTTTACGTTTTTAACTGTCATGCAAGTGTAACATGTATTTTTGAGTTTATAGACATCGTATGTTAAACTGAGGTTTTCTAGAGTAATGAAATACAATGATTTAATAATAAATTACATCATAAAGTTGATATTATATCAATAATATCATATAAATATTATTCAGAACTCTATGAATGTATGAGCATAGAAACTTACTTGGTAACAGAACTTTGATATTCATGATAAATTATATGGTTTCACACAAGCCAAAACTTTGGTTTTTGCAACAAGTATTACGTAAGCTACATAGATAAGGTGATTGCATGTATGTATACTCACTAATTTTATTTCTCATTATATTCTTGAACTGGGTAGAAAAATCTATTTTTCTTAATATAATTTGTGCTGGTAGTTAGTTATAAGTCAATCAAATGAGGTTAGGTGATCCAACATATTTTAGTCATAATAACTTAAGTCAAACGCAAAAAATAGTCCAATGGGACGTATTTGAGACTTTTATTGACGATATGATAATTCCTCAGTGTGATCTTAAAGATAACCAAAGCATTGACTTTGAGATTCTTAATCTCAATACAAACATTAACTTAGCTGCCGCGTATGCTACAACAACTTTACAAAATACACCTTACAGTAAACCCCTGCCGATAGACATTAAAATCCTTATTAATGACAGACGGCGTGCAAGAAAAGAATGGAAAAAATTCTGTAACCCCTTAGTTAAGCAGCGCGTTAACCGTCTGTCTGCTGAAATCCGACTCGCTATGAAAACTTACCGCGAAAAAACTTCTGACGACAGATTAAGTGATCTTGTTAAAGGAAGTGACCCATATTGGGCCCTCTCCAAAGCCCTCCGCGCAGAAAAACACCCGCTGATGCCGCTTTACGGACCAAAGGGACCTGTTTTCACCATCAGTGATAAAGTTGAAGAGTTTGCAGATAGCCTTGAAAGCCAATTTACACCTAACTCAATTGACCCAAGCAACTTAGTCATGAATAAAAATGCGTTTGATATAGAAATCGCTGCAAAGTTAATTCTAGATCAATCTCAAGATGCAGACGGCGAAATTATCTATCCCACCTCATTTGCCGAAGTGGAAAGTCTCATCAAAAACCTACCTGACAGGAAAGCGTTGGGCAATGACAAAATTGGTAATAAGGCTCTCAAGCAGCTTCCGGAAAAGGGCATTAATTCGCTAGTAAACATTATCAATGCGTGCTTGAGATTACAATATTTTCCGGCACGATGGAAAGAAGCTGATATTATTCTCATTCCAAAACCTGGAAAAGATCATACTCTCCCAGTAAATCACCGGCCAATAAGTCTGCTCCCCGCAATGAGCAAAGTCTTAGAGCGTGTAATTAAGATTAGGTTACAAGAAGTAGTTACGGTGAAAAAAATCATCCCAGACACTCAACACGGCTTTCGTGCTAGCCACTCGACAAACCACCAACTCCTCCGAGTAACGGAGTTTATCACAAGTGGATTCATTCTTAAAGAAGTCACGGCTGGCCTCTTTTTAGATATCGCAAAAGCCTTCGACAGAGTATGGACCGAAGGGCTTGTATTCAAAATGTCGAAGGCTGGTATAGGGTCACCGCTGGTAAAAATTCTCAACTCATTCATGACAGGCAGATGTTTCAACGTTAAAATGGATGGAATTCGATCCTCATCAAGGCCAACTCGGGCGGGAGTTCCGCAAGGCTCTGTTTTGGGACCCATACTATACAATATATACACCTATGACATTCCTTCCGGCGGAGATAACGACGCAATTATAGCACAATATGCAGATGATACGGCTATTTTAGCTAAATCTCGAAATCGACAAGGCGCTGTCACGCAGGTTCAATCAGCTGCCGATACAATAGCAGACTGGTGCGACAAATGGCGAATCAAAATTAATACCGAAAAAAGCGCGGCAGTAATGTTTTCAAAGGGCTTTATTAGAAAACCTAATTTTGCTTGCATACGCATGCACAACGCAGAGATCAACTGGTCCAATTCGGTTAAGTATCTTGGACTCACGCTAGATAGTCGACTTAAATTTAATGAACACGTCGCGATTAAAAAACGTCAAGCTAATGCTACAAAGGCAAGGTTGTACTTTATGCTTAACGCGAGAAGCAAACTTACTCTCAAAAGCAAGCTGCTCCTCTACACAGCAATTACTCGACCAATCATGGTGTACGCTGCTCCAATATGGACGTATGCTCACCGTAAACATATGAAGACTCTCCAGATTGTCCAAAATAAATCACTGAGACAGATATGTAACGCCCCGTGGTACGTGCGTAACTCGCTGCTTCACAGAGACTTGAAAATACCTACCATCCGCGAGTTTGTTCGTGAAATATCACAAAAGTTTCACAGCGAGGTAGGAAAACATTCTAACCCAACGATCTCTGATCTCCACAACTATGACGAGACACTGCCTGAGAATCGTTTTAGACCCAGAGCAGTCCTGCTCGACGACCCTCCATAGATCTTATGTCGTATAAAATTGTCAATTTTAGAACGAACTTAGCATCACGAAAATGACTCTCTTTGTTTAAAAACAATTTGTATACTGTATGTGTGTATGTATGTATCCGCATGTGTGTGTACATGTACGGATATAGTATGGAGGAAGCATATGGAATGTGATTTGCAAAATAATGCATATGAAGTTCCCGTGAACTTCTTATCTCTGTAGTGATCGCGCCCTTCCGTCTGCGAACGACGGTAAGGGGACGCAATTTACAATTTTTCAAAATCTTTATCAATCAAATACGGGCAATAATATTCGTAAAATATAAAGATGTACATATGTTTAAGAAAGAGTTTTAAGAATTTTACAATAGAAAACAAAACAATGATGAAAGAGTCGTTTGATTACATTAAAAATTCTATTAGAAAAAAAAAACCGAAAAATATGTTTACGACCAATTCTAAATTGTATAGATTAACATAAAATTAAAGGATATATTATAATATTTTGTTACGGTCTGACCTATGTAAACAGATTAATATTCACCATAAAGAAGTATGTATTTGGCGTTACTGTTATTAGATGAAATATTCAATAATACAAATCATATAATAGTTAGCAAAAAACTGTTTTGTAAGTGGCAATATAAAACAAATATCGCAAATTTTCTCAATCCACGAATTAAACTAAAAATGTAAAAACACTTTTAAAAAAAATCTTAACGCTATTCATTGTAGAATAATAGAATACGCAAAGCAAACACGTTCGTGTGTTAATTAACTCTGTCTACTCCATTAAAGGCAGATGTAATAATTGAAATTGATCGTGCTAGTGATCAATTTGATAACTAGAACGTTGCTCTCTTAATTAATTCCTATAAGAAGTGGCAGCATTTAATTGTATTATGATACTCGGTAAACTTGCATGTCACGTGCGATATGGATAGTAATCGAAATATTAACGACAATTATTATATAATTGATGATAACGTTATATTGCTTAGTTGCTACATAAGCAATAAATAAAACTTCTCAAAGATTCTCGTTTTACAGGGATCTATGGAAATCTCCAAACACGTAAATTAAATTCATGATAATACGTAGAAAACACCATGAAAACGACCGAAAACAATTCACAATCACTTTAAATGTATGAAATTAAATTTAAAAACTATGTTATTCAACTTACCGTTATACGAAATGGCAAAAAAGGGCGCTTTTATAACATGTTATCGTTACGTAGACGATATATTTTGCGTTTGGACAGTTGTCAATTGGTTGACGAGGTTTCTCAAATACATGTCAAATTTTGTGGAATAACATAGTTAACAAATTTAATTTCATATTAAAAATTTACTTCCACAAAGTTTCCGCCAAATCTATAGAAAATACTTTTTAAGTGTTCACTATCGATACTTAGTAAAAAGGTAATGTATTAAAAGAATAAAACACTTTTTGTTCTAATTCCACATTTATTTCATATATTTAGAATCGGTTTCGTTAATTAAGAGCATTTTTATCTGAAAATGGCCTTGGTCATATTAAATAAATGCCATTTTTGTCACTTGACAATGGTCACCGGATGAGCAAAATTAACTGTTTTTTGATAGCGTAAATATTTCATTTCAGACCGGCGAATATATAGTGGTAAATAACTTTCAGTTGATCATACAGATTGGATTGGAGTCTGCCAGAATCAAAGCTAATACCAGTTGGTTATAATAAATACTTAAAAAATCAAATGTAAATCAGATTTAATTGCAAATTTGTTGTATGCTCGTTTGTACCGGTATGTCGAGTCGTGGGTGTTTTTTGTTTCTATTGTTATTCCGGCATAATATTGGCATTATACATTTAATATATTATATTCAATTACTGTATAATCTAAAACAAACAAGGATATTTTAATTCTTGAAGCAGCCGCTGTTTTTTACTTCAATATTTATACTAGCAATAAATAACATGCGCGATATCAGAGTTTTCTGTTACTAAACAAATATAAATAACTAGTGTTTGTTTCCCATTTGACGCGGTTAAATGACGATCCGGAATCTTTATTATTGGCATTTTTAATGTTTAAATATATATTCGGAAAAATATATTTTACTTTTGCTTATGATTTATTTCTTGGAAACCACTGGCTCTTTGTTCCTATCTTAGGTTTCTTTTGAATGTAATGTACCGCGTATCGTAAAACTCATACATACATGGCATAATACAAAACAATACCAGGCCCACAGACTTACTATATAACCAGAACCAGGGGTCTAATATTTGTTTAAGTGCGCTGTTTATGCCACGCGGATTACATCTGCAACAGTTTTGACAGTTTTGTCACGTTTTTTCATCAAACACGTCAGAGCACCTTTGACACTTTTCTATCATTTAAAATATGTGAAACAGTGGTCAATTAGTAAAAAACAAGGCATCCGTGATAGATCTCATAGATTCAATTTCTAGTACGAGCAGCATTTTTTTTAATTATTCGAAGGCATGGGTGTTTGTGATATCTAAAAAAAATCTTTGACCCTTCTAATTTTAAAAATTAACTGTGTTAAGTATAAGCAATTAGTTAACCACTAGTCCTGTTCTAGCCCTATATTTCTACCCATACTCTCTTCAAAAGGTCGAGCAACTGAGTAACAAGCAGTTCTCGATAAAACTTCTGTTGAGATACCTCCATAAGGAAGCCACATGCTCCACATTAGAAACGAGCATGGATTAGAAAAAATCTATAGTAAAAAGCTTGACAAAGAGAGAGTTCCGTTACTTTTATTTTTTTTAAAGCTTTGTAAATTACCATTTTTTTAATCTCGATACTCAGCTATAGTGGTTTTTATTTCGGTGGCACCTAAAACGATTCGTCGAAAATGCTAGTATTGAGTAATTTAATGTTATTTTTTTTGTTTTACGATCACCTACGATATTATCATAGTAATCATAAAAAATGGATGCATGTGAAGCTTATTAACAAAAATTATTCAAGCTTTAAAAAACGTTATTTTCTATAACTTTGTTGAAGATGTTCGCAAATTATCTGAAAACACGATATTCATTTCGACAAACGTAATTAAACACAATTAAATGATTTATATATAATATTTGCAAAAATAATTTCTATTATTTTACCCAAGAACAAAGTTGTAACAAATAGCTACCAAAATGATTATTGTAAAATTGCACGGATTTTAAATTGCTATGAACAGTTATAGGTGTTTATTGAATGTATTATATTATATCATTAGTTCATAAAATTGCTGCCGCTATAGATAAATAAAGCTCGGTCAAAATGCACTGGATATAAAAAAAAAACTCGGAAACGCAGATGCATACTGACTGCGCTTTTAGATGCACACCATACGTGAAAATTGATTTTGCTGAAGCGTCTCTTAACTGAATGAAATCTCCCGTTAGCGGTCCCCGTCGTGCTAATAAGGTGGGCGACACTGGCAACCCCCCAGCTCAGAGCCGTCCTTGATATCCCCCAAAAGGTTTCAGTAAAATTATTTTTCATTGAAGTCGGTTAACGAAGCACAAGCCATTTAACAAAACATCATGTTAAATGCCTTTAATCATTTATTTGGCCGTTAATTGAAAAATAATATTACATAAAAGTCAAATTAAAAAATATTTTTATACACCTACGACGCTTCATAATTTAGTAATATTTTGTGTAGTGGTTTTGAGTAGGGAATCCAATCCCGAGCCAAAATATTGATCCCGGGATTTTGGGATTAGAATTTTTCGATCCCAGATCCCGGGACTGGTCCCGAAATCAGTTCGATTAAAATACTTTTTCAGAAATAAAATAATGATGATTTAGGCCAAACATAAGTTAAACAATTTATTTTATATTATATAACTAGCTGTGGGTTGCCAATGCGTAATCAAGAAGCTCTCTTAATTTCAGGTATTCGCTATGAACAGGTGAAGGAGTGGATTTTTTTAATTACTCGTAAAAAAATGATAGTTATTAAACGAACTTAATATGCATACATTATGTAAAAATACGCAATATAACTTAAAATAATCAATTTCGTTAGCTGAAAAAAGTACCTATCTACTTCAGACTGCAAGAGTGAAGAGTTCTAATTCAATCCCGAGATTGGATTCCCTAGTTTTGAGATGTTTAGTTCATTTTATATTACAATTATTATTAACCACTTATAATGTTCAAATAATAAATCACTCAAATACTATTAACCCTTAAGGATCCAGGCTAGGGTATATATTCATCTAACCTAAATTTTGGTTACTATATCAGATTAATGGTTTTAAAACAAACTTAATTGATAGATTCGGCGGAAACTTTCAGTTCAAGTTCATCCGTGCACTTGAACGCCTGAAGATGCCAAAAGGCGAAACCCGGGTCGTTAGTGACACAATCTGTGAGAATACACATGTTCAAATTTATTATTGAAATTCCACTAAGCACCTTCAGTCGAAATCTTAAACTTTGTAGAAGTTTAATTTTGATAACGTTGTTATTCCACTTGTAGTGCTACAAATTATAACACGTATTTCACCTTTTTGAAAAGCATCATCAGACTATCTCACCATTTATGAATAAACTAAAAATTGATTCAAATTGTTATTTTATAAATAAAATAATAAAAGTGATTATTTTGTTGACCCGAGTCACAAACCATGAGAAATTTTAAGGCGTTTTTTTTATTTAAAAGAAAATAAGCAAGAATATTCCAAAGATGTCTATGTTGATAATAGCTTAACGACCGCACGTTTTTTTATAAAATTTCACCTGACGAAATGAAAGTTTGCGAAAAATATATATACTATACTTTGTAAGCAAATTGAGATATCTTTACAAAATTTAATTTTCTTAGCTTCCAGATACTTCGCCTATACGCATATATGCGTCCGCCGGCCAACAACCTTTGTTTTTCAAAGACTCAAATACGCGTCCACGGTCGTTAAGATTAAACAAGATTTTTTTATTATTTTCAACACAAAAAACCTTAAAAATTTCATTTTTGTTTTATAAAAATCAAAATAAATTAATAAAGTTGTAACGTCTACATTTTTAATTTTTGTTTTTTTATTTTCTGAGTAAAGTTAAAAACATTTAAAGTTCTTACAAAAAAATCCATAACTGTTGCAGAATCAATTAAAACGTCGAGACGACATTATTTTAAATGTTCATGAAAATTTTCCAACTATTTATCCATACAAAAAAAAATATATTTTGTTTATTAGTAGTGTTTTTTGTATTCGATGTAATTGTAGTTGCACGTTTGACCTTTCATTTGGTTGCCTTTAGACGTAGGTGAACAATTCCCTGTAGATTTGATAGTCACGTGGACCAATGTACACGTTGCTACACGAGACGGAATGGCACGTGTAAAATTCAACGATGTCATATCAGGCTGCGCCGCTCCTCAAGGGCTTACAGGCTTATTTGCAGAGTCGCGTATCAGCTAATCTGGTTTTCCCCGAACACAATATTCAAACGTCTACTTGAATGAGAAAACTTAATGGAAAATTCTGAGTCGTAATCAGATGGCATACTTAAGTGAACGCCTACAACTAAGATTTTCTTCATATAAGAGAATATTGTGAGTGTCGAGAAAATTTCCTCTTTTATTTATTTTTGCTAAGGCCATGTTTAAATTTGAAACTAAAAACGAAGTATGATCTCTTTAATGTGAAATGATAAAGAGAAGACATAAAAAATAAATATTTAAAAATCAAGTATAAATAAACTTCAGCTTATAAAGATAAACTTTGTCTTATCATGCTTCTAGAACTATTAACTAGGGCATGCGATCCCGGGATTCGGGATCCCGTGCAATTTCTCAATCCCGAAATCCCGGGATTGACATGGATGCGATCCCGGGATTGAGAAATTTTGAGTAAATCCCGAAAAGTGAGACGAAATTAGCAAATTGTGGATTTCAAATTCCTCGGCGAGCTAAAAAAAAAAAACGAGGTTTTGTGACAATTTGGGAAAAACTATACCAAATCGGGGATTTAAAATTCCTCGGTGAGCTAAAAAAAAAACGAGCTTCTGTGACAATCTGGGGAAAAAGTATACCAAATCGAAGATTTCAAATACCGGGATTGAAAATTTATAAATCCCGAAGTCCCGGGATTGGAAAAAGGCTCCGGGATTGGATACCCTACTGTTAACTGGTGCATCATCATATCCAGATTATACATTCATTCATAATGACGTTTGCAGTACAGTTAAAACAGGTATTCCAACTTTACATCAGTGAATAAAATCGATAAATATTTATGGATATAACACGATTCGGATTGAATAAAATGTATTAATTTATTACTATCGAGGAAATGAAGTTCACTACCATATTTTGGGGATTAAATAATAAATGCTTTTCAATCATTGAAAAGCTTTTAGCTAAATTTCAGCACAACTGTAATTTATAAAAGAAGAATGCTATAAAAAAACAACGTTTTCAAAATGCTCAAAATATTCGAGTAATATGATGAGAAGTGGGAAAAAATGCTTAGCTTCTGTCAAGTATTTATTAACTTTAAGTTACACGGCTCTTAAACGGGGAAAACTGCATGAAAATTATTATTTATTATTTACTGAGATGGCGGAGTTAAAATATCTTGCCTATGGATTTACTACATATTTAATTTCTTAGTCTGAATTGGTACGTAATAGTGGTACGAGTTGTACTGCATGTTATTGATTAAATGAAGCAATATCTATCATAAAAGACAGGCATCGGACTTGTGTTCTGTAAAGTGGTAATCAATATTTTTCCAAACATTTTAAGATATCTATGCGTTTAAACATAGTGTCAAAGATATGTTAAGATGCCGAAAGGCGAAACCCGGGTGACGAAACTTTTGTGAATGTACATAATTTGAACGATTAAACTCTATCTATGATTATTAACCAAGCTTAGTTAACATTGTATTGAACTATATCAGTGATTCCCAAACTTATTATGCTCGTGGACCCCTTTCATAGCAAAAACCTGACCGCGGACCCCCGAGTGAAATAATAAAGTTAATGACTTGAGTGATATTTTTTTCCTTGCGTGATTCAAATGTGGAGCAAATGGCCTCCTAGTGGAGGTAAACAAATGTTTTTCTGCGAAAACTGTTTGTTTGTCAGTCGCTCAAACCCTCTTTTCCAAGAATAGGATAGGGATAGGATAGGGATAGGATAGGTATTGTCTCGTAAAAAAGTGTCTCATTAAAACTTTTCTCAAATTATACACCATTTCATGCCCAATTCCGGGATCCTGGGACCCCGGAATTGAAAATGAATCGATCCCAAAATCCTGGGATCACAAAAAGGCTCCGGGATTGGATACCCTACTACAGATCTATGAGAACTGATATTTATGGACTTGTAAATTGACCTTATTTGAAATGATTTTACTTTTTATTTTAAAACTGGAAAAATTCGTCGAATGCACTTCATATGATTTATAAGTCAGAACTAAATTGTTTGGACGTTGGAAGACGTTGCTGTAAACCTGATTAAAGACAACTGCTATCAGCTTAATTGCACGGGGGATGATTGTCATTACTTGTTTTTTTATGTACTAAAAAGGAAGTAATTTTTTTATCATTTTATTTATTTTAAATTTTGTTAATAATAAAAAAAGCCGTCAGGATTTTTAAAAATATTTATTCTTTTGCGGATCCCCTGACGTTGTCTACAAACCCCCAAATGATTTTTAGCGGTCTCACGGACCTCTGGGGGCCCACAGGAACCGCTTTGGGAACCACTGAACTATATCATCGCTGTCCAGGGTTAAAACTGAACACGAATAATGAAAATTATGAGATTAAATACAAACTTATTATTTTCGCATTTTGGCATTTTGACAGTGGTAAGAGAATCTACATTTCAACTATACCTTTGTATTTTTCATGAAAAAATACTCACGTAAATAAATGTGAATAAAAAGTTGGTGAATTTACTCAGGCAGTTGATAACTGCCATGTCATTTACGAATTAGTCCGCTAGTATTATAATGATTGTTAATCATCAAAATTTCACACTATTATAAAACGAATTGTTACTATTTTAGTATGGCTCGTATTTAACCGGTTTGAATTTTAATACAGTTTCGGTTATAATTTTTATCCTATAGGTCTGAATTTATATAACATTGGTCAGAATTTATATTAAATGTTCTTAATATATCTATCAGTGTACAGAGGGCAGAATAAATAATTAATGATCAGAATTTATTTAAAATAGTCATAATTTAAATGAAATTTTAAAAAAATCTAACCTGATCAAAATGGTTAAAACTGGTATGATATTTTTATTCTGACCAAAAATTCAATTTTATTCAGACCGAAAGTTTAGTGGTAAAGTAGTGGTAAAAAGTTAAAAGTGGAAAATATAAAAACGTTTATTTCTGAATAACAATATATCAAAATAAAACGTTACAATTTTTTAATAACTGTCGCGCTAAATAAAAGGGACCTTTCAGCAGTTGTAGTTATTTGTACACATATTTGATCAAGATTGACAGAATCCAGTACTTACGTACAATACTTTTACATGTCATATTTCAATACAAATTAACATCAAATTGAAGGTGTTTGTGATAACAGATTTTTATATATCTATTTAGTATTGATTGATCTGTCCGATATGACGAGCGTATTTATTTACTTTTTTATGAAATATCGAAATATTTGTTGGGTATTAAAATCCAAGCTTACATTGACTTGGTATTAGAGTATCCAATCCCGGGATTGGGATTAGCTCACCGAGGAATTTGAAATCCTCAATTTTCTATACTTTTTCCTCAGATTATCTCCAAACCTCGTTTTTTTTTTAGCTCACCGAAGAATTTGAAATCCTCAATTTGGTATACTTTTTTTCCAGATTGTCACAAAACCTCTTTATTTTTTTTAGCTCACCGAGGAATTTGAAAACCTCGATTTGGTATACTTTTCTCCGAATTGTCACAGAAACTTGGTTTTTTTCTTAGCTCACCGACGAATTCGAAATACACAATTTGCCAATTTGCCGATTTCCGGGATTTCCTCAAAATTTCTCAATCCCGATATCCCGGGATCGCGACCATATCAATCCCGGGATTTCGGGATCAGAAAGTTGAACATTGAAAAAAACTGTCAGTTGAAAATGCTGACTTGTTGAGCGCAGGCATTTTTCTGCTGTTTATTGAATGATGGGATATTTAATTGTAATGGTTTTTTTACGATGCACAATAAAGGTGATTTCACACGTGTAACTTTGATATATTAATTGATGTTTTCCAGTATTTACATGTAACGTAACATTCACAAACAATAACAAAACAAACCCAATAATTGTGATTTTGTTGAGGGGTTCAGAACACCTCATGCTAAAGAATTAATTTATTTACGTGTGTACACGTTATCAATTTAATCTACTGTCGAGCGTTCGTTAATTTCATCCACAGCGAGTTATATATAATATGTAACAGCCTCGTTTGAAAGCGGCTTTAAAATCCAATTAAATATTCATTATACGGGCCTGAAATGTGATATTAATACGAGCTTTTGGCTTGTTGTAGGCATTATGCGTTCGTGCAGTGGTGCATCATTTAAAGATAAGAACTAAAGACAATAATTGTAATGCTTTTTTTTTGATTGCTTAATAAAAAAAAAACACTAGCAATAAACGTTAAAGTGGGCAAAGAAGACTGGAGGTGGTAAAAGTATTTTTTTTTCTTTGAATTTCTCAAAGAAAAAAGGGATACATACATACGTATTCTGTATTCTTTCAAAAAGTTTCAAATCAATCAAATAAGTAAGTGGCCGCCAAAACTCACTTCACTATCTATTTATTTTTTTACTTTAAGTTTATTCCTAATGAAGAGCATAATACGTCATAATAGAGTTTTCTAACTTCTAAGTTGCTTAACATTTTTATTCTGAAGAGCGTAGGGATATAAAGATAAGGCTGGGACAGGACTAGCAGTGAGCTAATCGCTCTCGCTTCACCCAGTTTAAATGAAAGGATGGGTGGGAACGTGTTTTGGACATGACAGGCATGTTGGTCTTCGATCAGAAATCTACAAATCAATTGTAAAATCAATTTATTAAATATAAACACGAAACATCCATTTACTAAGCGTCAGTTCAAGTTCATCCGTGCGCTTGAACGCCTGAAGATGCCGAAAGGCGAAACCCGGGTCGTTAGTGACAAAATCTGTGGGAGTGTACATAATTTGAATGATTCAAATTCAATTTATTAAAGCTGTCCGTATTGTGATTCGAACCGGCTTAGTAACCGAAGCCAATGACGTTGATCACTCTACCACGACACTGCAGACATATAAATAATACTTGAGTTGAAAACAAAAAACTACGTTTAAAATCAAATATATTCATTGGTTTAGCCTTTTAAATTTGATTCATATCGCATAATTTTTGATATTGATACAAATATACCACTTTTACGATAGGAAAGTGTTTTTATTTACATGTTTCTGTTATACTATTTATTATCTGGGAGCAGTAGATTTTTTTATAATCTATAAACGTATAATGTGCAAATCGCATCAAAATATTCTACTAAACAGGATCATTAATATTTCATGTTTGATTACTCAATTCAGCACGTCTAAGAGTAACGAAGTGTATTAATGTCGCCAAATAATTTGCAATTGATACAAAATAATGTGTTTAAATCTATTAAAAAAGATTTATGACAATTTACTTTTTTAGCATTTGATCCGCCACTGCAATAAACCAAAAGTAATTTATTCTCGTAATTCTATATATTATAAATGTAAGGGAAAAAGTTGCAGGTTTTTTGAAGTATGTACACGTCGACAATTAATTGATATATAATATTGAATTTCGACAATATTTTTTGATATTGTTTAGGTCTAATGGGAGATGAAATTAAGACGGAAATAAAGCCAGGTAATCCTGGGAATTTATCAAATCAATATCAAGACATTTTAAATTTAGTTCAAAGATATTTACCGGTGTAATTTTCTGTACAATCAAACTCTTGGCGATAAATTTAAAAACACAATCAATAAAAAGCTGTTATTTCTATTATATTTTTGGGTTCCATACAAAATATACGAAAACCATGAATTATTTGTTAAATTATATAACTAAGGTTAAATTAAGATTTAAAAACAAAATTTTACCAGTAAATATACATATGTACATCTTATTGTATTGAAATTAATTGTAGGATATACTTTATGTTGAAAAGTAAACCATTCTCCAAATAATGTTTAAAATATATAAATGGTAAAAATATCTCTTTGTGTATTTTATTCTGGATAAGTATTTTTTGCTTCCCTTTCGGAAACAGAGATGTCGGATGTGATGAATCAAGTGTGAACGGAAATGTTCGGTTTTCGAATTCGGGTTCAGCAATTCAGGAATAGAAATTGGCGGGAATCGAACGAGGGAAAGCGCGCGAAATGAATAATGGGCCACTCATCGTGAATAGGTGAGTTCAACATAGCAACAATATACATACAGAACTAAATTATAAAATACCTATTGTGCGGTGATGTATTGAACATGAGGCTTAATACTATAAAATCGATCACTATGACAATACATTTTTCGTAACAATGAATCAAGCATTAACTAAAATGCAAATTTGGATTAATACACTATTCTATTTTATATAGGATAGCCATTTAATTAATAGTATTTTTTAATTATTTAGTAAAAAATTCTTAAATTGATTGCAAAAATACTAAGCTAACAATCAAATCATTGAGTGATTTATTTTGTTTTGGAAATTAAACATAATAAATATGCCAAAACAATAAAAGTGTTTTTAAGTGGCTAAGATAAAAAAAATAATACTTCATGCAACAATATTTGTGTACAAGCCAAAAATAAAATATTATTTATGTATTAAAAATCATTCAGGAGAAGCTTTGTTATGACAAAACAACATTTTGAAAATATTAACCACCGTTTTATCATCCAAACAACATAATAATGTCTGTATATATTGTATGTTATAAATGATGAATGACCATCGTTTACAGACAAATTATTATACGTTGATTACGATGTAATTACACAATTGCTTTACGTTTCATCAATTGTGTTTTCTCATAGTTTCATCAATAAATAAATAATAATTATGCAATTCGAAGTAATCTTTGATATATTATGATAATAAAACCTAAATTAAAGCAGGAATAATTTTTCAAAAAGATACACTAAAAATACAAAAAAAATAAATAAGCGATTAGCCTATCCATGACCTATGTACATCAAAGATTCAAAAAACAACACCCTTGATTATTAGAACCATTGCTGCAAATAAAAGTTGTCATAGAATTTTTGGTTTGGTTTTGTAAGTAATTTAATATTATCAAGAGAGGTAAAACTACAGCGTGGATTTTAATGATAAGTAAAGGAATTAAATAGCACCGCAATTAATCAGATAATTAACTTTTGTGTTTTTTTTTTAAATATTCTACTAACTGTAGTCATTGGTGGTAAGTAAAGAGAATGTAAATAATAAGTTTGTTGATAATGCAATCTACATCAATTTAACTTTTTTTTAGCATTGTTAGTGATTCATAAATACTAATAAAAGATTTTATAAAGCAGAGTAAAAATGAGAAGGAATTCAACCAAACGAGTTTAAAAACTCCTATATAAAAAGAAAATTAAAAGTTTTAGTCTGAATTTACCAAAGTTTAAGCAATATCGTTGAAAAGTGTAAAAGCTCTCGCTAGTGTCACCACCATCTGGAAACTGGTACTACATTTCGTAGGACGAAATAATAATCAATGTCAACGAATTTTAAGAAAACCTATATGAAAAAATGTTTCCAAATAACCATTTAAATGATTCCTAAATATAAAAAAGATGATTAAACTATTCAAAAATAAATATGAATCTGCAAAACAATCGGTATGTAAATGTGATATTCGTGATTCGTATTTTGATATTTTATTCTAGTCTGTAAATTGTACCTTATAAGTATAGTTTATCTGGTGTTAAATATGTGTTTTAGTATAATGTCCGTCATTTCAAAATCTCTGTCTCAATAAATTGACCATGCATCGTTTCTTGCGGTAGGATCATTTGAATAATAGGGCGGTCTGTTGTCTCGGAACAATCGCGACGCTCGTTATGCAAATATCATCCGTAAACATGGTCCCAAGCTCACGTCACATCACGTAAGCGGTGTTGCCAACTAACCGAACTTAAACAACACACGTAGCATAACATAAATAATAAGCTGAATGAAAAAAATAATAAAAACGATAACTACTTGAAAAATTAATAAAAAACAGAACAAAATAAGTAGTAGTAGCTTGTCGACGAATATAAAAAAATCTTCCGCCTTGCCTCGAGAACGAGCAGCTGATATATAAAACTACGGTTTGTCTATCACGTGCTTACCGTTACCATGTATTTAAGATAATATTTTAGATCTTCTATAGTCTCTAGTCTAGGATATAGCGGAATGCTTACGAAAAATATTATTTTAATATTTCAATTTCTTCTGAGAAACAACTCAATTTATCGAAAATATTTCGTAGCTTCCGGTTAGAGCTTTTATAGAAATATAATCAGATTATTTATGATAATCTAGTATTAATAATTCTACGACATATCTTTGGTGTGAAACATAATATCTAGAAAAGAAAATGGCGGGGTTTTCTCATCTACAGCTTACAATTATTGAAAATGCTTATTAGATGAGAATTTTCTGTTTTTTTTTCAAATATCAAATAAAGTAGTGCTAAATTATAAAGCTGATTTTGGTAGAAGCACAAGTTTTAAAATTAAAATATATTCTAACAGCTATGCGAGTATGAGGTCATGTCATGCTTGCATATAGTAAACTTTACATATTTCTATTTATGTTGAAAATAAATTGAATAAATTTCAAAAGAGAAAGGACGTCAAATAACAATCTTTCCGACTGGAGTGTTATGTAACGGTAATTAAAAATATTTATTTTTATATTTCATAAAACAAAGCAATCATCAAAGAGTATCAGAAGAATACATACAATAATTGTCAGTCGGTATGCAAAAATGAGAAAGATTGTTGAAAATCAAAAATATGCAACATATCGATACTATCCGATGGTTTATTTTAAAAACGACTAATTTAATAATGTATTAAGCTTAGTATTGTCAAATAGATGGTTAAATTCCGTGCACAAACTTTGATCTATCAAATCCATTTAAATAAAATTAGTCTTTTACACAAAAAAATGTATTTGAGTAAATGTAACAGTGTATGTATATAGATAAATACATATACCAGGGCTTTGAACCGCTATTTTTTTCGTTCCGGTTCTAGTAAAAAAATATATATCGTTTCAGTTCCGGTTTTCGTTCCGGCAAAAATAACGGTTTTCGGTTCAGCTCGAATCCAAAAGCCCAGGAATTTACCGATTTGCCCAAAATATCTGGTTTTTTTTTTTGCTCACCGAGGAATTTGAAAATCTCAAAACCCTATGGGGATTTACCGATTTGCTCAAAATACTAACGTGAACTGATAAAAAAACCGATATTTATTTCGGTTCGGTTCCGATTTTCGTTTCGGCAAAAATAACGGTTTTTGGTTCCGTTCCGGTCCGAAGCCCTGCATATACGATATGTAAAATATGAATTAAAATATAAAATAGTGAGTTGATATATCGTTTATCTCTTTATCTTCCGTTTGTTTATATTGTATTAAACATGCACTGCATGAGCGAGCGAAAATCTGCTTAACTATACTACCGTGGCAGGTGTAACGGATATCTGTGACGAATAAAACCATTTTCGGATGAAAGAAAGTTGAATTTTCCATAGTATTTTTACGATCAGTAAAAACCATTTATAATGGCTAAAAAATACTACAATAACTGATTAAGTAGTCATTGCTATATTTGTAACGACCATTGGATAATTAATATCTACTCGACGGATCTGAAATACGCTGACATTTGATGGGAGAAAGCAATGCGGTTGGCGAGTGACAGAAAATCCTGGGAAACCACGTGGTGTTTATATTATACTTTAAGACTAGAAACGTGTCAAAACTCTTAATGATACAAGTTCATTATCTTTAAAAACTAATTCCCTTATGTTATCGGCAACAAAAACAAAAAAACAACACGAGTATTGAATTATTAAAAAGCTGGGCTTAGAGAAAGTGTTGCGCTGAAAATTATTTATAATACTCCAGTTGCGCTTGGATCGGTGGCTTTCGACGCTATGCGACCCTACGAAGTGATTTCAATAAAAAAAATTATATAATACTCAACTATCCTTGTGGCAGTTCTTTCGTGAATTACTGTTTTTACCCTTATAATGTACCTGCCTGGTTAGAATACAAATATATTTCAAATAAACTCTTTATGGTGGTTTGGCAACATTCTGTTTAGGCCGTTAGCACAGTCTTGGCTGGAAAGTAAACGTGAGTCAAATTGCAGTGGTAAATTAGAAATGGCTCCGCGGTAGATTTAGCGCGAAATAAATAGATGGGCGGGATGCCAAAACAACTTCTTTTGAAGTTACGTTGGATGAAGTAATTTAAACGAAATTGAAAGTTTAGACGCTGGTTCATGAAAGAACCAAAACGAAAATGAGTCTCTATTTGAAGTTAGGCGAACGTTCAGTGTTACGAGTATCATGAAATCTATTTCCTGTTTAATTGTAAGAGATTCACTTTTTCAAGCGGATCAAAATATAATTTCACTTGGCACGAAATGCAATTGATAATTGGTTTTTTGTAAGAAATTGGAAATAATTTATTGGCGTATACAACTAGAATATCAAAATAAGTCAATCAAGTAAGTGAAAAGTAAACACAACTGTACGAAAGAATAATTCAATTTCGTGTTTATGAGAGTTTTTGTAGTTATTTTAGATGCCTCCTTTCAAAATTGTGCATTAAAAAAATATTTATATTTTATCGAGCACTTGTGGTGTAAAAAATATGTCTTTAATTTTGAATGGTTCACATGTGGTAAAAGTTTGAGAAACGATGACGTAAGCTACGATCTGGGGAGACTTTCATGAAGTAAGTATGAGTTAAAGATCACTTTTACAAAGCTACACACTAGGCCAAGATCGTAGAAGGAAGTAAATTTAGTTGTTAATTTTGAACATTATCGCGTTAAAGAGGCCGTAGTATTAGCAGCTGCAAACTAATAAATATTTGTTGTTGGAACAGATTATTAATTAATTATTAAAAAAACAAAGAATTACCCTTTATCGTGAACATAATAAATTATTTCTAAAGGCGAAGCAGTTACTGCGACTTGACGAGTTTCGTTATGTCAAGTTTTTTTGTGAGTGTATTTTACCGTAGCGCGTTTGGCTCTGAATAGCCTTCGTGATATTTTAGGTTGCCTGAAGGGAGCTTTCCAGCTTAAAGCAAAACAGGTAAACCGGAACCGGATGCAGAGAAGAAAATTGAAATAACTGGAGTGGGTGGCGTGGTGTGGCGACATTCAGCGGCGTCTCATTCCCAGACGATATTCATCAAAGCTGAGTTGCGTCGTTCGCGCTTCGTTGCTTCACACTTGCTGACGAGAAGGGTTGCCATATGGCTTTTATTTTAATTTCAAGCGTACTAAAGAAAACGTAATGAAAGCTGAACATTGAAAATTGTGTTGCTTATTAATTTTTGTGAACGAAACTTATTCTACTATAATTTTCACTTCGACGTCGATCACAACGGCGTCTGTGATTATTTTTTCAGATTTAATTACTATTCTTTTTAATTTAAAAAAAATGAAAAGCTTTTTTATATTGAGAAAGGTCTACAAGGCTAATATAACCCTGCATGAATCTTATGGACACACAGTAACACATTCACGAGTAGATAGATTGTTTCAGTATGTAGTTATTTCTCGACGAAGTGAATATTAATTTAGTTTTAACCGTGAATCTAGGTAATACAATTGTATATTCTATGGTTCATTTTTACATGTCATGTGGAAACGTTGAAAGTTATATACGACATATTCATTTCAATTAATTAAAATTATATAAATATTTTATTCTATAAATTCAATAACATAATTTGTCACATGCAATTTCATTTTATATAGGAAATAGCTAAAACAAAAAGTTATAACAAACTTTTGTTCACATATATGTTCTTTTCTTTTCTCAGAAATTCATGCAAAAATTTCCCCGAGAAATTATAATTAAAAATGTTTAGAACACGTGTTCACAACCTCCTTTGTCAAGTGAATTTTCAATTTTCAATGTACATCACAGCAGCAAAACCTGTACCTAATACAAATTCAATTCAAATAACAAAGTATACACACAATTCAGGTGAAATAGAAATTAGAACGTAAAAGTAAAATATTTTCAACACAGTATTAATTTGAGCTATATTTACCGCCTAACTTTACAAATAATTTAGTTTCAAAAGATTAGTTGCATGGTAATATGCGATATTGAAGGTAAATTTATTAGAAATATAATACATAATAATACGGAAGTATTTCTACTGTTATTTTAGAACATAAATAGATTGGAGTGTTTGAAACTGTTTTGCTTGAATGGCAGTAAAAAATATTACGTAAACTGTTATACTTATGTGCTCTCAAGCGAAGTAATGTTACCTATATGATGATTAAAGGTATTTTTTTCATATCCGCTTCTAATGTGGGGAAAAATTAATGTAACCAGACGTCCCGTTTTCAGGCGGCGTGTCCCAGTGTCCACGAACACAGCTTCAATGTCTCGTTTTCGAAAACAGAGAAAAACTTGCAGTAACAATTTAAAAAAATCGCAAAATTAAAACACTGGCGGTAGAATCTATACTAGTATACGAAGGCGTGGGCGTGCGCGAGCGGTAAACAATACATTGCAATATACATATTGTATTTTTACAGTTTCATATAATATACCTAATGTGACACGAAACACATTACTATCTAGTCAAGTGTGTTGTTTGAAAGTGTGAGACGATTAAAACGGCACCTAAAAGTACCATTTTTTTAGGTGTCCCGGTTTGAGTAAAAAAAAAAAAATGGTCACGTTAGGCATATGTCCTCCTAATGGAGGTACCGCAAGAAAAGTTTTTCTACGACAACTGCTTATTACTCAGTTGCTCAACTTTCCTTTTTATCCATCATTATGTGTTTGTAGAATATTTCTCTAGACAGCACAGTTTAAATCTGCAGGAAAATCAATAAATACTCAACATATTTTTGCAAATGTGAAACTAGTAGTAAAACTACTATTTTAACCGTAAATTCGCTGATATCTTACATTTACTTGAAATGCATTAAGAAAGCTCTCTAGATTGCTGGAAGATAATTTATGATTTTTACTATATTTCGTAAAAGCAATTTGATAATAATAATAATATCGCGCGACAAATATTGAGATTTTTTTTTTGGTGAGAAAATTCTTATGGCTCGGTTGAAAATGAATAAAATAGTTATATTGATTGACGTGGGATTGGGAATAAGACAACAAGACATGGCAACACTTTGAAATTCCCAAAATGCCCAAATACATTGCGAGAAGTTGTAAGGGAACATAACAAGGAATAATCTTTTCACGTGTGTAAATCGGGAAATCCTGATTGATTGAAAGGTTGGCTGGCAAGGGTGCCAAAAGAATTTGCGTACGCAAATAGGACGTATGCATACATTTGGCTAAATTGGAACTATGCCGATTGCCGATAACCGTTTGAGATATTTTAGAAAATAAAATAAAAATAAGATTCAGTATTATTACTTCGTAATTTTAAGCACAACACACTCAAATGGATTTAAGTATGTATACGAAAGTATAATGGAATACGTATTTAGTCATTTGACGATAAATGTGAATAAATGGTAAAAAAAGTATAAGCTAGCTTTAGTGGTTAAAACCAGAGCTCCGACAACTTTATTTTTTCACGGCACACCAAAATTTTGTTTAGATTTACGCGGCACACTACGAGTAAAAAAACTATATTTATGAAAGTCTTTACACTGAAATTATTTCATTTTTGCAATGAAGATATGGGCCGCAAGACGTCTGGGATAACTTTACGGCACAGCGGTTGCAAAACACTGATTAAAGCGGCAAAACAGTACATGGACGACCAGCATTCTATTGAGTACTGGGGTTTTAAGCTTACATAATTAATTACTGAAAACTTTGTGCTCACGAGTGTATATGCTAGCAATCATTTATTCAATATCATATTCATAAAATGTATTTTAAGAATTAATGTGTTACGGATGTCTACTTGAGTTAAATTAACCCATTTAAAATTTACGGCAGAATAGTCGGACATATTTGATCTTTTCATCTGTGGAAAAGTTAAAAAATACTTAACCCTTTTCACTCCAGCTTTTTTTTGGAAGGCTTGCTAAAAAATCCAAGCAATTTTTGAGATTTTTGGGTGTTCTACAAAAATTGTCATAACTCTCTAGTTTTTAAAGTTATATTTCTGTTTTTTTTTTATTTTACATTTGTTTTATAATACTTAAAATAATACAATCTCATAAACCACTAATTTAATTTACTGGAAAAACCTAAAAATACATAAAAAAAAACAAACATGAAATTAACAAAAATTTGAAAAAAAAGTTGAGATAAAAAAATAATATTTTGGAAGTCATTTAACATATATTTATTGCAGAATATATCTTCTTTATATATTGTCTATCAGTATAAACACTAAAAAGTTTTAATATTTGATATATATTTTTAAAATCAACTAAACTAAAAAACAACCGTTTTCTACTGTCAGTTGTGTGCGAGACACATAATTTCATGGGGTTTTTTTGGTAAATTTTAGAGATATAAAACAAGAGTTATGACGACCCAAGATATTCATGTAAGACCATCGTTATGACTGGTGGAAAAAAGATTTTTTCTATTTGAGAACAAAGTATATAATATAATAACAAATATAAAAAAGTTTCAGGAGACAACGGAAAATAAATTGAAAATAATAAGAAAATAAAACCCAAGCTTCAATAACCAATAAGAAACAATAAAAAGTAATTTCATTATGTATCTATAAAAAAAATCTTTTTTGGAACCCGAGCTTTGCACGATTCTTCGAAAAGTCAATAAAATCTAAAAAATGGGGTCAGAAGCGTGGTTCAAATACGTATAAACTATACTTACAAGCTTAGCGTTTCGATCTGATATCTCAGAATACGAACAGAAAAAAAAACTTATCAGATTAAAATAAATCCGAAAAGAATACGGGATCATGAATAAGGCAGCAAGATATACACAGCAATTGCTTTTATCTTTATTTAGAATTAAATTATTTCATTGTATGACGGTTAAAAAAAATATACAATGCCCTCTGGAGAATTCGGTAAAAAATATCTCGACAATTTTACATAACAGTCGTTTTTATGAGAAGGTTCGCCAGGTGTTTTGTGTTTATTTGCATCGACGTCACTATTTTAGTTTCCGGGCTAGTGTATTTTATACTGTACCCAGCACGTAATCAATGGTGAATTGTCTACGAGTCTGTAAAGATAACGGATATTTTATAACAGATTTTTATATATTTTTTGTATACGTTAGAGGAAATATAATGAGTTGTAAAATATCAAAGTTGACTTTATTAAATTAAATATTTAACAAAGAATGCCAAGAATGTTGACCGCGGTCTAAGAGTCGTTCGTTGAACCATTTATGGGTGCTCGCAATATTTTATGTCCAAAAGATCGACAACAAACAAAACAGTATTTTACGACAAAATGTATTTTTTCTTTTATATGAGATTTAAATTTTGAATTAAATTTAATAATTAAATGCATTGAAAATATAAAGAAAAACGAAAATCATTTAGGCCACTTATGGAGTCATACGAAACACATGAGGAATGATGAAGACTTTTTTAAATGGAGAAGGTAAGAAGAATGAAATATATCGATTTTTGTTTTAAATCGAACACTATGTATGACATCATATTACGGTATACTTCAATACTAGCTAATCACTAAAGAAAAAAATATTATGTTATAAAGAAATATCAATGACGATACGATACGAGACCGATAATCAAGAATATGCTTATGAATATGATATGGATTAATACATTGCGTTAAATATACTTAATCATTTTTTTTTGCATTAATTATGTTTCGGAAACTCTATTGCACTATTAACTTTGAATCGTTTAAATTATGTACATTCACACATGTTTTGTCACTAACAGCAAACAGGGTAAATAAAGTTATTGAAATTTACTCACCATTCAAATCTGTAAGCGTTCCTATGGGTTAATCTATTCGCCAGCTGTGGCCTTAAACTAACTGATACATTTATTTCTTATATAAGCACGATACATTTATTTACTGAACGTCTGTTCAAGTTCATCCGTGAACTTGAACGCCTTAAGATACCGAAAGACGAAACCCAGGTCGTTAGTGACAAAACTTGACTGAATGTCACAAGTTGAACAATTCAAAATTAATATTGAAATTTCACCAAGCACCTTGAGTAGTAATCTTAAATTACGCTATGTTTAAATGTGTTGATTATATTTGTGTGACAAATATAATTGACCATGAAATGGTTTCAAAAATGTTTACAAAATATATAAATAAACACTCAAGAATGATGAGGCATAAAAAATGTTTTCAAATATTGCACATAAGGTCGTTTAGAAGTAAATTGGGTATCGTAAAATTTCGATGAAGATAAAAGTGAAAATGTTTTATCGCTCGGTTGATTTCGTGAATGAAATAAATTCGCAGACGTAACAGAATTATCAAAAAAAAAATCCATCACAATTATTATTCTAAGAATTGTATTTGTACCGAAAGCGAAAGAAATCGACAAAGTTAAACAAATTTATTTAGACACAAAGAAATTTATAGTCTCACGCAAAACGTGACAATTCAATTTAATCCGAAACGTGCAATACAACATAATTGATTGATTTAATCTATTGGACCTTAATTCAAGCATAATCTGTGACCTGACGATGGCTCGATGTAAGAATAACTTTCATACATACTTAACAATGTGCATTTTTCGAAAAAATAATATTACTATATTATAATGGCAACTTCACCAATTAATAATTTTTGATTAATTGAATTGGCATAGTTAATAATGAATGTATTAAATATAGTTAATAGTTATTTCGGCTTTACACCCTCATCAGAAATATTTTTTAATTACATTAACAATATGTACATCTGTCATTTTTGTATTGTTTACCTCTTCTAAGCCAGTATAATCACATAGCTAGGTAAATGTTATTAGTTCTGAAGAGTACATGCAGCCAAAACAGCTATCAGCTACCAACTTTCAACTATAAATATCTATTAAAAAAATATATAATTAATTCTTCCGCTAGCCGTTTCTTGTACACGGGTTCAGCGATGTGCTGAACTAATAAATAATATGTATTGCCTTATGAGACACCTTATGTACATATTGAACAGATGAAACAATTACGTCATTTGCAAAAAAATAGGAAAATTTTGAGAACTCAGTGTGTGTAAAAAATAGCTTATAGATAATCTATACATTTTATACGATATATAAACAACAGAATCGCATATCGTTCGATTATTGTTTAAGTATATTTGATCGAAGATGACATAAACATTCATTATAAAAACATATTTTCACTATTTTAATTATTTATAATTATGTTATCAGTGAATAAAAACAGACAGACTCTTCATGAAACCAGTAGTTATGTGTTCTCGGTTCGTATTTATAAAATTTATATTTTACGGCCACCGTTACATAGAGAATAAGAAAAAATAAAGAAGTAACGGATAAGAGGCGTCGGGTGATTGCCAAAAATAATCAAACTGTATCTTCAAAGTGTGGCTGATAAACAAATACTCATATGATGTAAAAACCGTTCATACGGTAAGCTATTTGTTAAATATTATATAATATACTAAGTACATATTTACTTTAATAATTTCTGTGAAGGCATGAACAACATATTTCAAATAAAATAGTACAATTTTTTTTTTAATCCATGTCCGCTCCCAATGTGGAGCATATGGCCTCCTAATGGAGGTATCTTTACAGAAGTTTTTTCTACGAGAACTGTTTGTTACTCAGTCGCTCAACCTCACTTTTTTCAAAGTGAGTAGGGAAAGAAGGATAAGGCTAGAACAGGACTAGTGGTTGGCTAATCGCTATTCTGGTTATTAAAGGATCAGAAGGATTGGAGGAGAGGAAATGATGTAAATTGACATCACAAACACCCAGTCTTCGATCACAACTTTGAATTGAATAATTTTCAAATTCACTGTGATCTGACCGGGAATCGAGCCCAGACCTGCGTGATCGGTAGAGCAAGCTCTTACCAACTGAGCCACAGCAGGCGACAATAGTACAATAGTACTTACTAATAAAGTATTCAAACTTTTAAATTAAGCCGATACGAATTTTTGTTTGCGTAAAAACATATGAGTGTAGAAAGAGTTTAATGTAATCAAAAAATCAAATGCATCGCCGTCCACGTATTTGGCATGGATTAATTACAATGCAAAACAAATTTAAATGTGACAGTCTACCGTAAGAGCGAATTTATCAAATTAATTTAAAAAAAAACAGACGGTACAAATGAGTAAAATCACAAAAACTGTTCTGGAAAATTGCACCAGACAATAAGTAAAAAAAGACAACCCCAATTATTTAAGTTTGCAGCAGTTTTCTTCTTTTTCTATATAATCATATACATAAAAAGTTCCTTAGCCGAGAGAACTTATGTAATATACTGTGGGATATGCTATCACGTTTCTCATCTTATATTCATCAGAGAATTGTGGTTCCGTCTTTAACTTTAATTTAAACCCATTGTAGTATTTTGTACTAGCTATTTTATGCATATTAAAATAAATATTTGTTGTCAAATAAATAAAGTTTATGAATCAATCGCAAATAAATTTAAATTCATTTTAAAGGTTGTTGTTTCATATGACAGAGTATGGACCATTGCCGTTTTACTCGCGCACCCTTAAAATGGAAACAAAATTAATTGTGAATATATTCATACTCGATAAATTTGATTACCTTTGACGGCAGTGAACCGCACGAGCAAAAAAATAAATAGCATGTTTTGGACGGATGACCGTCCATTTGTTATTACTATTTTATCCGGGCGCAACCATCGAAGCGGTGAATAAATACATTTTATTGTCAAACGCACGAATAAATCTAAGCAATTTTTATCCAAACTTGTATTTAGCTTACTCGCCATTAACAAAATAGTGTCCGCTTTAAAAATGCCGTAAATAACGACATAATTTGTTTCAAATATTTCAATGCACGTTATTTAAAGAGAAATAGTTCTAGAGATGATTATCATACAACAAGGATCGATGCTCTTAACAATTGATGATGCTTTTGAACAAATATCATACATTTATGTAAATACAACGTTTTTGATATAACATGAGATTTGACGATACAATTTTATTCATTATCTAAGACAGCTCATATGCGATCCTTGAAACAAAATAAGTATGCATTTAATTTATTGGTAATATCGACAAAAAATATCATCTAGTTGTTTTAGAACAGTGTTTTGAGTAGGGTAACAAACAATACCGGTATTTTCGAAATCGAGTTCTAGCAAAGCCCCTATAGTCAAAGCCATGCTATTGAGTTGAAAACAGGTACTTTTTTCAGATGAGCGGGCCGGCGTCATAATTTTCAAAGTAATATCACGTCATTATGAAACCATTTATTACTGTTATTTTGAAGCAAATACATATATATATATATATTGTAATTATATATCTTTTCAATTAAATCATTTTTTAAATTAGAAAAAATCACATTTTCTAAGGTTTTTTAATAAAAATCTCTGAGAACAAAAGCAAACAAAGATGCCAAATCATTTTATTTAAATTATTTTTTTTACAATATTTCAATACAGAATATGAGGTTGGATAGTTCATTAAAAAAACCAACGTCATTATTGGGATTTTAATCAATTAATATTCATCTCGAAATTTATTTGTGCACACTGGTTCGTCACTCAATCTTTCCATAAGATTTCTCAAGTCATATCAGTAATCAAAAATCAGTAAGTCAAACTAAGATAGCACAATTCACTTCATTATTTTTTTTATATTGTTATTGATTAAATCGTCATTTACTTGGTATATTGCCATTATTATATGATAAAAGACGCAGAATGTCTTTCATAATATCACAATAGGCGTCAAAATCTTATATAATATTATATGAATTCCGCTTGTTACCGTCGTTTATGTAATTTATAATTTATATTCTATATAATTGTGATAATTAATAGTGGGAAGTTAAATTTTATTGGTTTTTACCATACATCGCATATCTTGCCATTCGCTATATTTCTTACAATCATTACTTAATTTGCATATATGTCCCTTCCTATGTATCGTAAATTGTAAATTAATAACAACAACGAATCACAGAATATCCATACGAGAAATCTTTCAAACATACATGTTACATTTAACGAAAAAAAAGATCACAAATTGGAATTTAGAGTTGATCTACGTATAACCGCCATACAATTTGTTAGTAAAGGCAGGGATTCAACGGCCAGCTCAGAATTTGCTGATTTTCTACAGCACTGCTTGGAACTTAAGACTGCTATGGTTCTAGGAATTGAAGGTATTTTGCAATACCAGAATAAAAGTTTTAAATTAAATCAAAATCGCAAAATTGAATGAATAGAAACCATAACATATTTTATTAAAATTGTTTGCGATAAATTGACATATTTAAAAAACGCCAAGAATTGCATTAGTAATAATAATTAAAGCATAAGTAATTAATGGAAATCACTCGGATGTGATTATAACATTTTTTTAATTACGATTTTTTTGATGTAATATCCAAATACCGATTTTGATTTACTCGCCCTAGTATTATGATTTCGATTGACCGTATTTTTTGCGGTATTTGTGATATTGGTATTTAATATGAAATATCAAAATACCGATATTGCAATCCCTAGTTTCGATAGTAGATTTTGATTGAATCCACATTTTTTATTTCATTGATTCCATTCAATAACAAAATAATACGTACATTTTTAAAGTGTATATCTTAATAAATTTTGTTGATGATAACGTCGTAACAAGTTTACAGACATGTCGATGTGGTTCTTCAAAATAACAAGGTTCCCCACTTCTATCACTGCTTATGCATTAATACACCACGTCAAAAGTATACTTACAATGATGGCCATGTTGAGCAAATATGATTGAAATCAGACACCAACCTGAAAAATAAATAAGTCCACTCTTAGATAAAGAAAAAATCTCAAGAAATCTACATTTTTTTATGAAACAGAGCGTTGCGTCTCATCCACGAAACTCATTGTGTACTATTTTAATTGCCTGATGATTAATAAGATAACAGTATTCTTATTTAATCTGACGAAATTTCTTCGAATATTTCTCTATACTCTATTCCAGTGTCTGCCAAACTTTTTTCCTTTACGGCACACTGATGAATGGAACTAGTACCGCGGCACACCAAGATGCCGCAGATTATCTCCAAAACTCCTTTTTTTTAGCTCACCGAGAAATTTGAAATCCTCGATTTGGTACCGAATAGGCATTATTTAAAATTAATATTTTTAACGCTTCTTCCACCGCGGCACACCTGAGACTTCTTGCGGCAGTGCTCTATTCGAATAGTTTCTACACTGATTTGGAAACTGGCCTACGGTTATGAAGCCGCATCGAGACGTTTATATTAAAAGTATTTCGACTGTTTAATAAATTTCAATGAAGCGTGCACCTCTGAATTGTTACATGATCAAGAATGTTTTTTTATAATGAAATATCATTATAAAAATAGCTGAATTAGTGAACGGCGGTGGTAAGATAATAAAAACAACTAGATTACGCTTATCATTTCAGGGTCACAAAAAGCCACAAGAAGTGCAATGTGGGGTGGGACGTATGTAAAAAATAAGTTAGACGAACAAACACGATTATTGTCTATAAAATATTTGAATATTGGCTCATTTCGGTGGGTGAGTAATGTCGATTTTTAAGCATTAACACGATACCACATAGTAAAAAAAGATAATCAAAGCAGTATGTAGAATTTTCATTTTATTACTGATTGTGAAGAGTTATTGAAGTCTCTTAGTTCAGGATAAGATAACGTATAGCAATTAAATCTTTGGTCGTCAACTTTCCCCTAAAGACGAAAATGAAAGAAAAGATTTTGGGAGGTAGTGAAATCACGTGTCAGAAGCAGGAAGTTAAATGTGATAGTTATGTGTTTTTGGGTATACGTGAAATACTTTAATAACCTACCCTGGAGTCTAGACTTCTAAAAACAACCCAAATTTAAGGGCAAAAAGCGCTAAGCAAAGCGATGTTTGCATAACCCTTTAAGGGGTGATGCGCATATTACTTGTAGAAACAAATAAATATTTGCCTCTCTTTTGTTTAATGCCCTTACGCGATTACTTATTTAGAATACATGCCAAATGGTTCTATGATTAAATGATCGATTACGGTGATCAGGATGAGACAACTAAGTAGTGTAGATTAGCAGGACGCTTTAAGTTACTATGGATGTTAGACTTTACTAAGCATACAGTCTTTCAGTTAAAAATATTGAAGTATAATCTCGATGCTGAACCGCCCCCCTTAATAATAATATAACTTATTAAAAAAATAACAAGACTGCCAACGATAGGATACAAAATTTGAAGTTTCAAAAGGTGTATTATTTTTTTATTGTTTAAATTTTATATCGCAACATCTGCTCGTATATTAGGACTATTTAAATTATAACCTGTCGAATATCGGCGTTAAAAATACTATGATTTATTTACTTCACAATGTTTTTTGTCGATGTCAGAATTTATAAGACAAAACTAAGTGGTATTTAAAAATCATTCATGATTTAATGTGGGCATTTAAATTTCAAAGAATATATCAGGGAAACAACTTTTCTGTTGATGTTGCGAAATAAACGTCGCATATAAAAAAAATCTTTTAAATTATGTATATTGAATCAGAGAATTTAAAATGGTACCACGAACTTATGGTGTAAACTTTATAATTATAAATTTGAATCGTTCAAATTATGTACTTTTCCACAGATTTTGTCACTTACGACCCGGGTTTCGCCTTTCGGCATCTTCAGGCGTTCAAGTGCACGGATGAACTTGAACTGACGCTTAGTAAATGAGTGTTTTGTGTTTATATATTAAACAAATGTATCACTGAATCTAAAGCCATTGCTGGCGAAAAAGATAAGCTCATGGGAATACCCAAAGATTTGAGTAGTGAGTGGTTCTAATAATTATATTTATTTGTTTTTAACGATTCAAACTTAATATTGAAATTCCACCAAGCACCTTCAGTCGAAATCTTAAATTATATTTATAATTATAGGTAAAAAACATGATAAAACTATTGCTTATCATTTTTTTTCTAAAGTCAAAAAGTCTTTTACTGAATCTATAGACAAATACCGCCACATGACTACGTAGTGCTAAAAACTATTTGGATAAATATAAACGTTATTTCTATACTTTAAATTGTGAAGCCAAAATTGCATATGTATTTTCTGTTATATGTACATCAGATTTTTTTCCTTCTCCCGTTCTATTGACTGAACAAAGTTATGCCAAGAAAAACTTCACAATTGCTTTTAGGCACAGAAAAATGTAGACGAAAACTTTTTTGTGTTTACATTCTTTCAATGTGTGTTTAACACACCAGCTCGTTATTATTTGTCGCTCCTTCCTTTTTGAGTTAAATTTACATGCGGGCTCGTAGCAGCGTTGTCAATGTCTTTGATTTGTTTGCGCTGTTCGCATGTTCGAATTCGAGTCCGGACAGTTGATAATATGGTTCATGGTATTTTCGTCGACGGCACGGATGTCTTGATAGTCTATGTTACTTGTTATGTCATATTTTTATTATCTCCGAAAAGTAGAAGTTCGTCGACCGAGTAACAATTATTTTCCTTTAAAATTTTATTTTTATATAAGCGTCAACAGGAGTCTACGCTGAAAATAAACATGGTTACAAAAAATTGCATGATTTTAACACCTGACTTAAAAGGGATAAAAATATGAAGATTTGCGAACAAGAAAAATAAATTTGTTTATCGCGGCAGATGATTCTTCAATTAAACTGCAACTTGACGTGTTATGCGCGTCATGCAATAACGAAAATTTGATGAATCGAATACAAAACTTTGCAGATTTTCATCAAATATTCGCTCATAAATTAAAATGTTGTATAGTCAAAAAAAACATAATTTAATGATGCGAAGAATTATCTATAATATATGGATCTCAAAATAGTATATTGTTGATCAGAGCTTGAAAAGAATTGTCAAATAATATCAATTGGTATTTTAAAGCACTATAGAAAATTGCAAGACAGCACTATGCTTAAACGAATTAAAGCAGTTGACGCTGTTGAAATATTCTCTACTATGTTCGAGTTCCGGAATCGACACATTTATATGTCAATAGATTATTTGTATACAAACTTTAAAAAATGTGATGTTTTTATTCATCACCTACCTGCCACTAATGAGTCCTACATCCAAAAGTGAATGAAGAGAGGTTAGATAATTACTGGTCATTTATCACTGGAGAAAGGTTCAGCCAAAGACTTAAAATCAGTTCTTGCTAATGAAAATTCTGGTAAGATGCTCTGTTGAGAATGTAAAAATGATAACAAAATATATTCATTGATAAAACTTAGACGATATCTCAATTATTATTCTAGCTATTTTTAAAGAGCTCCTCGAATAAACTCACAAAGAAGATTAATGAACAATTATTTTTTCCGAAAAATAAGCTGAATTTAATTAAATCTTAACAAAAGTAAAGTATTTCCTCTACTCGCAAAAGGTGTTTTTTGTTCACATGGCACATACATAATATGTAACATTATACATTTCAATTGGCATCCATAAAATAATAAAAATCCTCGATTTGTAAATCTGTTCCGTTGGCAAGGAAACGCAGCATATAGAGACGGATAGTAAAACAGACGAAGGGGCCGGGGGAGAGGGGAAACCTTTTACCGATGTCCCGGATTTCATAAATCGACACCTCAGAAACAAACGACGCTTTTAACAGAAAATACCGGGGGCGACAGAATTTCCACCGCGACTCCAGACATGAAGGGTTTTTATTTTACCGCCCTAAAAGGTTGTTGACTCGGAATTCTAGCACGCTGACAAAGGCAAACTTCTTTTTAAGCACTCAGATATCAAGTAAAAACATCGGCGGCTGCTTTTTATACAAGAGGAAAGCGAAACTCGTAACTGCGCAGTAAAAGTATACGTTTATAATAATATGCACAGTGGAACTCTCGATTGTTCAAGGGACTCGATAAATACAGGGAAAAGGTGAACGTGGAAAAGAGTTATTTTCAGTCACTCACCTAGAGTTTTTACATTTTTTACGGGGGCAGAGGAGTTGGGTGCATTAATGTTGCAAGTCAGAATAATTTACGAGACAACCGTAAAAACTGACCGTCTCTGCTAGACTGTTGAACAGACTGTAAAGATGTGCTTAGTATGTTAGGCGACACATAAGCGGAGATATAATTTAAATCGTCACCATTTAAAACATATAACGATTGCATACTCACAGTTTCAGTGATTGATAACTATGGTAGTAAAATGAGTTCGCAAGGATTTAAAAAAAAAACAAAATATATACTACAAGAATTATGTAATATAGATATTAGCTGTTTTAGTACCACGCCATGTTATGACATTTTTTTTTAAATGAAAATATGTCTGTTGTACGTTCCCTTGAACGTATTTCCATGGTTGCGATTTATATATACAAACTCGAAAATTGCTAGTTTGGGTCGAGCGACAAAACAAATTGAATACCTGTCAAATATTTGTCGTGCGAAGTCTGGAGCGTTTTTCCGAGGTCAACATCACACGTTTATGTCTAACAATCATACTGCTGTTTTGTTACACAGTTTTCATATCTTCTATTTACTTAAATCTAAGGTACGTCTAAGGGTTAGTGAAAGTTTTTAAAATTAAATTATGCTAATTTTATCTAATGATGAAGTTTTTTTAAAACTAAGTTAGGTTGACTAAGTTGTGGAGCATAAGGCCAACCCAATTACGGATTTAATTATACCGAAAATATCTTGAGCACGTTTCATCAAACATATACGATCCTGAAAGTAGGATTAAATAATTACAGTCAACCCTCCTACGGTGTTGATCTCTGGATCACGCTATAGAAACCAGTCTTGTTAAAGACTAAGCATACATAATTTGGGGCTAGGATTTTTTAAACGTATTTTTTTAATTGCCAGAAATAAATATTTATTAAATTTTTGTACTTATATATTTTAAATGCATCACTTTGTTATAAATATGTATTGTTTAACTAGTCTCCGAATGTAATTTTTATATTTCGCAAACTCTAATAAGGGAATTATGTATAATATTACATATTTACGAAAAACACAATTTTATTTTGAAAATGTGGCGTTTTGTTGAAAACGGTTCTTCAGGAAAGAACGCTTTACGAGAGACTTCCCAGTACGCTATAAAAAAAATATGTATATCAGAGCACTATAGGAAGGATTAAATGTATTTTTCTTACCGCTTTTTTCGTCAGCTTCTCTAAAACGTAAAGTTTAGCAATCGAACTATTACATTTCTAAGTTTTAACAATGAAAAACATAATTTATCAAACAAATATTTGTTTACAGTGTACAACAGAATTTCTGGTTGATAGTGTTTACATGTATGGCACACAGTGATCGACTTACATTATGTTTCTAAACGATGTTTGCAATGGCAAATAAAGCAAAAATAGAGTTAAAAATTCGCAGTTGAAATAAAAAAAATAGCTCGCACCGGTTTTGCACGTGTTGGATGCAGCAGGCGGCATGCACGCTGCGCACACTCACCGGCGGATAGGGATGCATTTTCCGGTGCACACTTGTCACGTGTAATGCGCTTCAACAGATGTGAAGCGACACATAGCTTTCCCTATGAAAGGTTAAGTTTAAGCGCCAAAAGACAAGTACGAGAAACGATTTTTAAACAGCTCCCAAGGGATCTACGATGGAATCTGCCGGCAGTCGACTGAGTGTATATTGTGAACGTGTGTAATAAAAACAAAGCTAAGTTAATTTTGTATCTATTCAAATTCAGATGTGTACATAAATAAAACATTCTATCAACGGTTTTAAATGATATGGTAAAATCAAAATGCCCAAAACACTTTAAATAAATTTACTAAAAAGCATATTTCATTAGGAAAGGGATCAGTCAAAACAAAAATAGAAAACATTCGGATATCCTTTGTATTTTAAGTGCGACTGAATCCATTTTTTCATGTATTAATAAAACATTGCATACAATGAATGACTCATAATTCTTGAATGCAGCCGTTACCTAATTAATTAAAGGTGAGGCTTATATGTTTTTGCCTGTATTAATGCAAAATCTTTCTCAAATTAATTATTTATAATAAAAAAAAAATCAGTGATAGTTTCTGACAATGTCAATATATGATTGTTTGGCGCGTTTAAAGTAAATTAATTTGTTTTAAAAAACGACGCAAAAAGGTATTGTAAAAGGTGTATTGTTAATTTCAATAAATACATATATATGGAAAGTCAATTAATAAACGAACATAGCAAAGCAAAGCCGATTAATTTAGTGACTACGCTTCCATACTACTTAATACAAACAAAACAAGGCTGTGAATGTGATTCGCGTCACGTAAATACCAAAATATTGTTCACGAGTGACGCCACTGTGACAGCGACGCTTTACGTCGGCATTGAAATTGGTCGTCGCGACGCTGGCGTCGGCTCGGATGAATTATTCAGGGCTCGTGAAACGCATTGTTGTTGAAATGTCGACAGGCGAAGGCCTGCCACTTGTTTGGGCTGCGCTAAGCATTATTTATACATGTGACGTCACGTTGGTAGTGAATATATGACGTACATTTTGCACCCAGTGTCGGATACAACGAGTTCATAAAATAGTTTATATAAGGTACCTGTGAATTGGGTCATGTTTTTTTTAATACAACAAGTATTTTATTTATACGGAAGTAAATTATTTATAAGTACATATATTATTATATATTTAAGCGAAACTCAATTTGAAATTTATTTTGCAATTTAGTGGTATAATTTCTAACAGTGCTAAAACGGTTTCAATACTTCAAAATAAAGTAATAAGAAAGCAATGATTGACTGTTACAAATATAATTTCTTTCTACAAGAAAAGTTTTGTTAGAATTATCGGTCAAAACCTTGGCGTTTTGAAGAAAAAGCTATCATATAATTCTTGTATTATATAATCGATCGTAACAATTAAAGACTTTATCGAACAATCAAATAGTAATTCATTTTTTTACACTAATAAGTTAATTAGAATTGACAGTGAATACCAATTTAGTGATCTTCATACTGACTTAAGTTTGATACAATTATAATTTTACAACTAAGATGATATGGGTGATATACGCCTGTTACGAAAACTCATCGATCATTTACCGTCGCCATAATAGTATGAACTATTTATTATATTTTTAAGAATGCATCCTGAAAGTCATTTTTTCATGTAAGTAGTAATGACAAACCTGCATAGAAAAAAGCTGTTTTGTCGGACATTTATAACTGCTTTACGCCGTGACCGTTATAGAAGTTTGTTTGTAACCAAGACTTGATGTATATTTGATAACGCAGAAAACTTGTCCTATATAATGAGAGACGTATAATTTTAATTATGCTATTATGATCATTTTAAATGTACTATTAAATACATTTATTCCACTTTCAACGACTAAATAATACTAAATATATTTTGAAAAAAGACACGTTATTGTTTAAAGATAAAAACAAAATGCGATGCTTTACAAATAATAACCACCCTGCGGAGATATGTTGTCTTGCCTTCAATTATGATCAATCTGACTCGTTATCTTCACCGAGCACGCGTCGGATCATTCAATTAAGTTTAATTATTGGTTATCTGATATTACATATTTTGTTGATTCAACAAAATATGTAATATCAACATTGTTGCATGATTTTGTTGTGAGATAAATAATTGTGATAACTTTTGTAATTTATAATGAAATGTTTATATTTGAAATGCAATCGCAATGCATGACAAAATAAGTATAACTATTGTTTATAGATAAGAATTTTGAAATAGGTATTTGCTAATGATTCAAAGAACAGGTCTTTTTCCGGGCTGTTTTATTTACTATATTAAAATTGTACTGTTTTCTAATAATGGGTTCAGTAGTTGAATATAACAATTGTTTCATTCTTCAGTCGAATATTTTCCGGTTAAAAATTCAATCGTCATTTTTTTACTATAAAGATTTTTGAAGAATCGTGATATCGGAGAGTCAAAAAATATCCATTTTTGTTTATTTTGTAATTATTTAAATCGCATGTATAACACGTGATATTTGATTTTGAATAATTGTGTAATATTTATGTACTAGCATAATCGATGAATTTCTGAACTTTTTTAAAAAACAGAAAAGATTGAAGGATTTTTAGCGTTGCTATCTAGAAAAGCCGTTTTTGAAATACTTATAATAATATAATTATATCCAATACCTATACAGTATAAAAAAATTGAGATAATGTCTTCCGTCAAAAAAATGTATTGAAATACTTTTCTGTATGATTCACCGTGAAAATGATTATTTTTGAATGGATGTGATAAATAAAATAGCACCTTTTCAAGAGCAAGATACTACTCACACGCGGAAAACAAAACAAATTACGTGTATTCATGGAAACTATCAAAAGCTTATCTTTACAAAAGACGTTATGGGTATAAAAAAGGGAAAAATATAATATATGAAATAAAGACAAAGCTTTCAACTTATCGTGATACATTACACGAGCTTTAGCACTCTTGCCAAAAGCAAAATGAAGAAGATTTTGGGGAAGATAGAAAATGCAAGTAATGATGATAAATTGTAGCTAAAAGTTGGAGATCATACTGTCAGACGTACATAATGGCTGTAGATAAGTGATATCTTACACGACAGCTCAGATGAAAACACAAAAAAATAAGTATGTCAATTTTTTTCCAATGTAATTTATGTGTATTTTTTTGGAATGATGCGGAGCTTAAATTGTAACAATTTTTATTGATGTTGTGAGATCGAAAAAGGCAAAACAAAAATAGTAACTAGCCCATATAAACATAAATAAAGCTGGTATGTTCAGTTTAATAATAACTATGAATCGCTACATCTGTTAATTGAACGTAAAATAAATATTAATTTACCATTACGCCCGTTTCGTTCTGAGAAAAATACAAGAAGTGTTAAGACGCAAAAACATGAAACAGTTAATATATCTAAAACAAAAAAATACAACATCCACAAAGTACACAACGATTTTTAACCGGTCGATATACTATTGATACCGTTTTATTATTTCAAAAAAAAATGTGGCCCTAGGTGCATGACCGTACTGATTAAATACCGACATATAATGAGTTAAGATGAAGTAGAAAAGAAGTTTGCGGTTCGTGATTGGGAAAGTATGAAAGGAAATAAGTTAAATATGAATATCAAAACAAAACAGTTGATATCAATAAGATGCAGCAAAGTAAAAAAAGTGGATGTTATAATTAAAATTGAGATTGATTATAATAAAATGTTTAGCAATGGAAAGCTAGATATGATTTTGGACATAGGGATAAACAACTGCTAAGCGACAAAAAGACAATGTCAAATCGTAAAGGCAGAAGAACAGGAAAACAAGTTATTGAACCATATTCATGTATATTTTCACTGTCTTTTTAAATAGTAACTCCTTAATATAATCTCCAAAACGTAAACACTATCCCAAAAAGCAACGATTTATATATAGAATATAACAGTTTATGACACGATGTTAGGGTTTTATTTTTTATTCAGAGAGCTTATAATTTGTAAAATCAACAAACGGATGTATACTGAAGTAGACGTAAGTATTTGGACCGTCTGAAAAACATTTATTACTGATTTATTTAGTGCATAAAGTAACACGATAATGAAAGTATAGAATTATGAAAATAAGCATGCACCATGATTAAGTTAGTGTGTAATAAAACACATTAGCTTATTCTTAAATAAATTTATAAAAAAATGAACAAAACTGGGAAGTCAATGGTGGGAAGGATTATTATCACTACATATTTTGAAGCCGAAGATTAATCAAATCATAACAGTGGCTGAATTATTTGAAAATAGTATGTGCGTGTCGTACAATGAGTTACTTAAAAGTTCGTTTTGGTTATGCAGACTATTTTAACACCAAAGATCTTTGAGAACTTACACCAACTCTACATAATTGAAACTTTGACGTAATCTACAAAATAATACAATACACAATAAGGACGAATATACATAAAACGTAGCTACAGCAAAACTTATTTTAGAAGTTGTCTACAAGGATTAAACTACTATTAAATCATGAATCAAACTTTTGTTCTAGCCTTTAGGGAAGAAATATAACAAGCACGTATTCATTAACAAGGTATTAGCATTAGTATAAAATAATATATATATATCACGCTGCTGTTATTCTGTGAACTAGAAACTCATCTTATACCGAATCTGAATGGCTCAGATTTTGTACGTTTTTACACGTTTTGTCTCTAACGACCAGGTTTCGCCTCACGGCATCTTTAGGGACTCAAGTGCATAGAAGTAATCACGTCAACAGTTACAGCTTCTGTAGGTCTTTCAAATTACATGTGGTTATCGTTAAAAGGTAATTTGAATGGTCATAACATGGAAATGCTTACTGATTTAAAAAAATGTTAATTGTAATATGTCTATTTTATGATTATCTATATCGTACCCATTGTGTAAAAAAAAACTCCTATGCAATAAAAACAAGCATTTCAAAAAAAAATATTTGAAATCAAATAACACCGATATTATCTTAGATAAAGATAAACAAATAAAGCTGATATCGAACCAGTAGCCGAGATTGTGCTGTTAAAATACTTCGGAAAATGAATCATGTACCCTTTGCACTACGAAGGTTAAAAAAACCAATAGCTCCAAGCCATTTTTAGTGAATTTGCATATAAAAAGCTATTTTTGTTAAAAATACAAAAACAAGGTTAAAAAATGTGGGTTTATTTAACAATATGTTGCAGCAGTATCTTTTGTTGGCTTAACCCTTTCCACTCAACCACTTTGTTTCTACCAGCTCCACGGTAAAATTTGAAGTTTATTGGGTATTTTTTTTTAATAAAACGGCAATATTTTTTTTTATTTTTGCTTCGTATCTTATATATTTTAATCCTTAAATGTGAATTTTTATAATTATTTTCGTATAATACTTTTCAAAACCAGACTACAGGATGGAGTTATTGTTTTTTCAATTTTGGAAATTGTCAAACATATTGTCCAATTTTTTCATAAGGTTACTATCGTCACCACAAAACATGTATTTCAAATGGGTATTCAAGAAAAAGATAGAAAAAAAATCCATAGGATAAAAAAAATAATCGATAAAGGACACCCTCCCCCCGTTTACTGTCTTGATGATTTCTCTCATCCTATATGTGACCCGTTTTCTCAATATTTTAAGAGTATACACTTTACACTCTCTTGATGATTTCTGTCATCCTATATGTGACAGTTTCTCAACATTTTAAAGTCGACACGATTTTCGCACATTCCATATGTGACACCCTCTGCCTTGATGATTTTTGTCATCTTACATATGACACGGTTTCTCAACATTTTAAGATTAGACACCCCTCTGCCTTGATGATTTTTGTCATCCCATGTTATACGGATTCTCAGCATTTTCAGAGTTGACACCTCTACTGTCTATCTATATGGTTCTTGTTACTTTCGCGACATGGTATCCCAACATTTCGGGACTCGACATTCCTGCTATCTCAAAGCTTTATTGTCACATTTTTTTACTATGCATCGAATTCTTTTTTAACCTTTTGAGAAGAAAGTTTTCTTTCGTTAAAGTTGGTTTGGGCGTAAATTTTGATTATTTACAGTTTAGTGAAATGCTGTTGAAATCCACGTACCCGAAATTTTCGGCTATTTGCGTATTTTGTTTTGCAATCCCGGTGTATTTTAATTCTTTTAGAGAACTGGGTGTATTCTTTAAAAAAAAACTACTTGGAGAATTAATTACGTTTAGATATTTTGGTTTATTCAATAAATAAGTTTGTGTTTGATTTTTCACGTCAGTAAATTTAATGATTTAATTTACACATAGATAACGCCATATATTATATATTCATAACAATTAGTTTCATAATATTATGAATTTACACATGTTTGAGATCTGATATGCGCCAAAATTTAAATGACTCAGACCAGCCGATAATAGTTATCTGATTATAATTTATGTAAATATAATTTCTGATTAGAACTAATCTGGCAACAAATCTAATGCAATAAAGTAAGTGATAATAAATCGATTCATTTACTAACATCTGTAAGTAATTGAAATACATGTTTCAGAAAGTAAGTCAACAAAGTCAAGGCTTGACAAACTGTTAACACCGCAATAATATAAAAATAACAGTGCGCATATTATGAACGTGATTATTTTTTTTATATAGATTTTTACGCAAATCACATATATAATTGACGGTGAAATAGGCATATTATATAATTTAGGATTTCGACTGAAGGTGCTTGGTGGAATTTCAATACTAAATTTAATTATTATTATTAATTATGTGGCTTTTAATATATGTGACAAATTCCGTAAGCGGTATAAAAAACTATTCGTGTAATTTTAAAAAAAAATGATTTTATATTATTGTAAAACTTTGATTGAAATAAAAAACTGAACTAGCATTTAAGCTGGAAAAAATAATCTAGTAATTTATGTTTAAATGTTTGTCATGAAAATGTGAATATTTTATGTAAAATTAAATACATAGCTGTAATAAATTTATGCACAGTACTGATTTTGTTTATTATTTGAAAATATTTGGACAATTATTCAAGTTTATAAAATATAATGAATCGAAGTCTGGTCTGAGCATTTTACCATAAAGAATTTTATAAAATTATATTATAATCCTTTACAATTTTTAAGAGTAAAAAGGTTTTAACATTAACCAAATCGCGATCGCTAATATTTAAAATAAGTTTTGACTGTAGCAAAAAACCGAAAAATGTCAGATATGATTTTGTATACACATACATGTTTAAATCCAAGTGTAACCACTTGTAAACAATGTTCTTCGCATGACATTAATGTCATACTTTTCGCACTCGAGTTTGAAATGTAATGCCGTCCTCGTAGACTCAACGTAGCACTGACATTAGCAACGCTCGCTACTGATTAACGCAGCTGCACAGCATTTTAATTTTTTTATTCGAAGTAAATGGATGTATTTATATCCAAATACTGTTTTCTTATACATATACAGATTTATGAAAAGTGAAAACAAAAAAATTAGGCTTACAGTTTTTATTAAAACATATACTATCCACTGATTGTGTAAGCGTGGCACCTGTTTAGCCTCTTTGAGTTTCATTTTTAGACTTACAATTGTAAAGCTATTTATCAATAAAGTAAACATTAATTTCATGTTTGAACTTCTAAATTAAAAAATGGAGGCAACGTTTTTACTTTCTACTGAACACAGAACTTATAATTAAAATATCACTAATAATTAGACGTAAAAACCTTGTTTGGAAGGGTTAATTACACATAAAAAAATTATCTTAAAGACGACACCTTTCTATTTGAAATGTTATTGACTAATAAGTACTTAATTCATTACTGTTAATGATTTCATTGATTTATATAAAAAAAAAACTGTTCATTTCTACCCTATATTATTTACTTAATGGAACGTTATAATTTTACTAAAAAATGTGATTATTTTTTATGAAATGATTATCGAACTCAAAAAAAATAATTCTGGTGGAACATCTTAAATGTTCGTTAATTCTAGCAGTATTTTTTAAATGTCTGCCCTAGATAAGAACATTAAAGTCTTTACAAAATATGTAGTAGAAATGCAACTCTGCGAAACTAAATTACACTTAATTAAATCATTAAATTTTATTAACTTGTATCTAAATTATTGATGCAACAAAATATCAGGCAGAAACTTGAATATCTTTGATGGTGTTTCTTGAACATTCAGTTAATAAAATAATTATTTTATTCTTTGTCCGAGTAAAAATGGTTTACGTCAGTGATGAGCAACATTATTTTAAATCAGACCAAAACAGAAAATTCAATAATCTGTGCGGGCCGCACCGCCCTACAAACTAAAAAAGGGTGACGGTAGGTTTGTAGGTATACATTTATAAACCAGAGAAAAGTTTTTTAATATTTGTTATATTAGGTAAATTTTTAAAAAATATGAAGCTTTTTTACAGAAGTTGAAAATATGTCAATTAATTTTCAATTCCCTCTACTCAATTTGCGAGTGCTTTTAACATTGATAGATGCTGAATCTTACGCAAGCTGACTTGAGACAGATCATGGTGAAATGTGTTTAGTTTAGTACAATGTATTTAACTCAAACTTTTTATATTGCAATACTTACCTGAATAAAATTGTAATTTTTAAAATTATTTTCTTGTAAATTTTAGTGATATGCTTGCATGTCACATTTCAAGAGTCTGTAGGCCGCATGCGGCCTGCTATTACCGTTATCGGTGTTGTAACCGTTATTATATTTGTTTTATAATATTTATGTATTTATATAAAAAATAAAATTTAGTTCGAAAGAAGGATATACAAAAGTTTTTGTAATTATGGATGTAATAGGTCAAGAAAATTTGTCATTTTGTGTTGATCGATTTCTAATATGAATTTCTACTTTATGTTAATAGTTAGTATGACGGAAGATGGTATTTAATCCGTGCCTGGTCAAATGCTCTTGAAAACACGCAATAAATTTTGGACTTTGACATAAAGAATTTAAAAAAATCATATGATTATTTTTCATTTTTATCAGCGAAGAGAAATTTTCCAGCGCCGGTAAAACAATGAGCTAAATAGTGCAACAACTTAACATATGATTCGGAACAAGATAAGCTCTAGATAAGATAATTATACTGATGAAAGGATTTGGAATGTGAATGTCAGCTAATAACTTTAGCTTATGATTTCAAATCAAAACTTTTGCCGCAATACATTATAGTATGTGGAAATATGAATGAATTCAGATAATTATGGATAAGTGTATAACAATACCCGATGACCTAATATTACTGAGATGAGATAGTAAAACAATACATATTTGTCAGTTGTGAAACCCCCCCTCCTTGCTGGAGGAATTCCGGTGAAAATATTCCCGTCTTCAATTCGTTTAAAAACGAAAAGCATTCTACTAATCCAATTTAGTGACACAGATCGTCTTCGATCCAATTATGCGATAAATCGTTAAGAATCAGTGACTCCGCTAGTTAAACATCTGGACACAGTACGTAGCACAATGTTTTTTTCAATATTTTTAATGACATTTACAGAAAATAATCGCGGTTTTTTTAAACATTAAAATCTTTTCTCATCTAAATGTATGCAAGCGCAAATGTTCCACATACTTCGAATATAATATTTTATTGTAAAAATAATATGGAATTTTAATAACAGCTTCAGTGAAAATATTTTGAGATTATGAGTTATGTTAATTTTTTAATGTATGTGGTGTCACGATTAAAAAAAACATACATTTTTAAGCTGGTAAGTGCACGGTTTTCTTAATTTCATACACATGTGTATACATGTGTACGAAATTAAGAAAATCGTAGCGCGTAAATACGCGTAGCGAATGCTACGCGTGCGTTTATTGAACTGTATAGCAGCATTTCGGAAACGGAGGTTCAGCGGCTCTAAGGGGTCCACGAGTTGCTTAGTCATATTATAATTGTATTTCAACTTAAACCCTCTACCAAAAAAAACGTTTTAAAAAAAATATATTTTACGTAAAATTATTTAATTTAATTTATACGACCATTTACTTGTTTCTATGTACATTGAGATAGTTTTTATTTCTGGTGGCAATACCGATAATACGTGAACTCTTTAGGCTATTCAAACGTGCGCTTATATAAGTGGGATGATACTCTCATAAAGAGTTGATCCTCATTTTTTACAGTGTAGAAAAATGGTAGTAAACAATGGAATTAGTGTTTTTTACCGTTTTGTAAAATCATTCCACCGAGGAACAGCAGCTTGAGGTGTCTATTGAAAACGATACTCTATTATCAATATTACAAGTATCGATCATTTAATTATATAATATATTGTTGAATTGAAGATATAATTAAAATATTTCGTTTTGTGTTAGTATAATTAAATCAAATGATTTCTTTATAATTAAATTAATTAATGTTAAATCTTTTATTCAAGGGGGGACCTATTCACCTAATAATGACATAGCTTTTTACGCGAAATTTTTCTTTTTATGAAAACTGTCAGACCGTATGAGCAAGTCGATCCCAGTATATCGAAACTCTTCCGGATAAGGTATTAGGATAAATTTAACGAAATTCAATACAATTAAAAAAAAATCGTATTTATAATTAAAAAAATATTCATTTATTTATAAAAATTAGAGTAGTTTTCGTTTATATGGGTTGTTTTATTATCATGAATGGGATACGAAATGACCCCCGTAGATTATTTTTTTCGTAACTATTTTTTCCATCATTAATTTGGTGGAAATAAATGTGCTAAGCAGTTTTGTAATATTAAACGGATACCTCAATTTATTAATTGTTTTATTCTTAAAAAAGGGCCTGCATGTATATGATGTACAATGTTAAAATTATGGTCAGTATTTTTTTGATGATGTTTTTATTTTACATTGCAGATCAAAGGCTAAGAAAACCCACATGTAAATATCTGTGATACCTTGAAGTATAATATATGAACGAGGTTTTCAGCGTTATGATGAACTTGCCTAAAATTATAACCATTAAGTTTATACTGCTGAATTTATTCTGGATGTGTAAAAGTGACAACATACAAAATGTCACTACCGATACACCACCTGTGTGTTATATTGGTTTTAAGCCACACAATTTTGTAGAAGAATTACATAGACCAGGAAGTGAGATGTACTATACCGAAATGAACAACACATTTTCATATATGACTAAAAACCATGAATGTTTTAATTATATTGAGCATAAAATTGGCTGGATAAATAACGATTATTTTTATTGGTCCAATTTTATGACTAGCATGGAAGATACCACATGGCAAAAGGATCCAATAAGAAGCACTTCCATGATCAATGTAATGAATTTAGCTTTAGGCCAATTCAGTGTTGTCGGTTGTCATGAAAAACATCATGGTCTATGTATAATGGATATTAAATTTCTTTCGGAATTTGGTGATCCGTGCCCTGCAGAAAATCGTAGTTTTGATAGTCAAATAACGACATGCCTGAAGCACATCAAAGTAAAAAGCGAAGTATCAGCCACTGAAGCTATGACTTTATGCCAAGAGGATTCAGGATATCTAATGCAACGAGGATATATTTTCTCTCGATTTCTTGCAGTGCAGGAAACTGATCTTCCGTTTGGTGTGAAAGGTGGCAATGATGGATCCCAAGACTGGAAGGTGAGCAAGCAATTATTAATTGTTTTTTTTTATTTAAACGTTAACATATTTGAGCTATAGATATCTATTCTGAGGTTCCTGCTATTATTTCATTGGTCCGAATATAAAACAAAATTGTTCAAAAATTTGTGTTTAAGTTTTTCTGTATTTTTTTCCACAAATAAAATCATAGCATCGAAGATCAGTGAAAACCTCAATACCTCAAAATAGTGAATTTAAATAGGCAATATTTGATAATTAGAAAAAACACAATAATCTTTATCTTCCGGTTTCGCTCATTACGAGCATCGTCAACAGTTGACGATGCTCGTAATGAGCGAAACCGGTCCTGACATATTAAATAAAGTGGAATGAAGTACAAAGGATTATTGTGTTTTTTCTAATATAATGCCTTTCCACCAAGTATTGACAGTGAACACCCTAAAAAAAAATATATTTGATAAATTTGTCGCAACGAACACAGTTTAATAATCAATGATGTTTTGATAATGCTTTAAAATTGACATTAAATATAATGTGTATCTGTGGAATTCACTGGGTTTTTTGTTTGAAATTAACAAATTATTAAATATGTCATGTCATTTTATCCGCTCCCATTTTGTGCACACTATTTCGAACGCATCAATGAGTGTGACTGTAAAGGCGGTTGCGTTTGGAGTACTAATATTTTTTTTTACTTTAAAGAACAACTGGATTGGAATCAATGAGGTTTCCAGTGTAAGTCTGGAAAACAAAAACACCAAAGAGAAGGAACAGGTTTTCAAGTATACGAAGATCGTATGCGAATATTCCCCAACAAAACCTGTTATAGAAATGGTTCTTAATTTAAAATATGTGACGGAATGCATTAATAGTAAGTGGACAAATTATTTACAGTTACAATTTTTATTATTGCCATATTTTTCAAACATTCGTTATTTTTTCGGAAAACGAAAATGACTGAAAATTAATAATGTGTTATGAAAATGCCACAAGTAAAATGGTGAAATACGAGTGTATTGCATTTATAATATATTTAAACAAAACAATTTATTTAAAGGTGGCAATAAGAACAAGTTAGAATTAGAACTGAAAGGCGAATGGAAGACTTCTGATGAATATGAGGTATCATGTTTCACTGATTCAGAGACATATTACCCAACAAATATACCTATTACTTGGGGAGACATAAATTTAATCGATGCTAAAAACGATGGATATTATTGGTGTATAGCCATTGAAAGAAGCAGCTACAAAACATTGGCGTCAAATAAAATACTCTTTAATATCAATGGTGAAGCACCAAAAGACGTTAAAGCATACTTGTTACGATTCCCAAAAGAAATGAATAGTGAGGATATCGATGCATCCATTGATCGAAACTTTCTAAAAGCTAAAATAAAAAAGTTGTACGAAAACAATACATTGCTGATTCATTCTACTCCCCCAATCGCATCAAATAATAATGTAAAAATACTTTATCAACGAAATCTACAACAATGCGAAGAATTTAAAGAATTTCCCAAAACGGATATTGGTGAGTTGGGTGTTTTTTAATTATAAATAAATATGAATAAAAAAAATGGCTCTCCCACCGCCACTTCTATCGTAATATAATAAAAATCAAAATAGATAAAAGTACTAAGAGAAAAAAGAAAAAGAACAATCTATTATAATATTTTTTGTTTAATTTAGTAACTTATGTCAGTTTTACAGGATGCTTAAAATCTGTTATTTAATAGTCGTTTATAAACGAAATAACACGCTATCGGGGTAACAGGGGTATGTCAAGCAAAGTGAAAGATTTTAGATGGAGGCTGAGGGTAGTTTGATTGGTAGAAAAAGTAACATCATAATTTCAACATAATACAATTATATATTATTTTTTATAAGTCCACCATTATCTTAATATTGAAAAAAGACGTATTGAAACCCTTTGACAAGTCAAAAATGTTGTATAACTTCAGACAAAAGGGTCGTAGATGTTGTGAACAAATGTGAGGGTTATAATGGCTAAAATCATCTGACGTCATTTATGGACGACCGCCTTACAAATTTTATGTTCAATTAGGCTCTTATTACTTTGTAATTCATTTTTAGTCGGTAATTGTTTTAAAGCGTTTGTTTCTTTTACCAAAAAAAAGAGTAAGATTAATATGGATTTTTCTTTATTGTCTATATAAAATATGTTTATTTTGCTACTCAAAACGGTACACTTTTGATATATGCACTGAAATCGATAATAATTTTAACTATTATTTTTTTTTAATAATTTTTAATCTTTGTACAAAAAAGCTTATTGGCGAATATTCTTAATGATGATTATTTTCCGAGTAATATGGTGATTGTTTACTAATTATTATATGATTTAATCAAATCCAGGGAAATCAGTTATTGATGAGGAGCTGCTTTTAACAACATCTTACAAATGTGAAGGAGATTATAATGTTGGAGCCTTTTGGGAAGTAGAAAAAATTGCAAACAATACAACATACTTGACTTCTTCGCCCCCCGTAAGTATTCAAATCACCAAAACAAAGTTAGAAGCACAATCGATAGATTTTAATTTATATTTTATTATAATACAAGTTTTCGGGTCCGTGGACCAGTGGTTAACGACTTTCTTCTGTTGCTGTGCTCACAGCCTAGAATCCCTGCGGGCAGTTTCAGTACGGGCAGTTTCGTTTTTAAAACGAAAAATGGATTTCAGTTTTAAGACAAGGGTGTTTGTGATGTCTTAAATTCCTTCCAACTAATCTGATTCTTATCTGAATCTGAAGTTGATTACTTATCATGCCCTAGCCTAATCTCTTTATCTTTACTCTCTTCGAAAAATAGAGGTTGAACAAATTAGTAACAAGTAGGGATTCTGAAGCATTGGCTTTTTTTGATGTCCCGGTACACGTGGCATAAAATTCTCATTTTCCTGGAAACGTTTTTGCAATATTAGTCTGTGATTCTCTTATCTCTGTAGTGATCGCGCCCTTCCGTCTGCAAACGACGGTAAGGGGATGCAATTTACAATTTTTCAAAATCTTTATCGATGAAGGAGACTGGAAGAACCTTGGTGCGTCCTGGTACTTGAAGCTCCATAAATTTGATATAAAAAAAAAAATACAATGTCTGTAAAAAATAACGTTAACGTATTCGATGATTTTTGATATATTTACTTATCACGAATGCTTAATTTACAATTAAAATGAACAACGTAATTATTCCAGGATATTATCGGATAAAGAAAATAATAATTTTTCATCGAAAATAGTTTTTTACAGTTAGACTAAGTATCGCTGAGGGAGCACATTAATTGTGCCCGTCAAAAGGAGGACGGTAACATTTCAAAATAAACTGATGTAGCTGGTAGAGCTAGGAATTATTTAGTTGAAGTGTTTTATTTACGCGTCATTTCTGTTAGAATATCTATTGTATGTATGTAAATTTTAAATTGATCTTTCAGATGTATTCAAAGAAAGTCACCTTGCAAAGCAGGTTTGACGATGATGATCTTCAAACGGATGTAAGCGATATGAAGAGTGTGCTTATCCTTAAAGACACCGTCGTTCGTCAAATAAATACTACGGATTTTGCTGATTTACTGAATGACACTGAAATACCGTCAGGCCAAGCCTATATTAAAATTATAAAATCAAATTTTGCGATTTTGGTTGCGAAGAAAAATGGATCAGATCCTGTGGTAGGGTTAAAAGTGCAGGTGATCGAAAATGGGAAAGTAAAAGATCAAACTATACATTCTATGACTGATGGTTGGTAAAAAAAATACTTAAAATAAATTCATATATTTTTTTCAAAACGAATACACTCGTAAACTTAGCAAAATGTATTTCGTTACAAATCTAACCTATAAGTAAAAAAGAGTAGAATAAATTCTTAAGAATAATAAATAATTCAGCTTTAATTAAAACAAGAGAGCATTCGGATCGATACAAGTTTACATATTTAAATTTGACATTAAACGAGTGGTTTAAAAACTATATGTTACTACGCCTATTTTTGAAAAAAATGTCTTCGCGCCTCTTTATTCTTTATCACATTTAATAAAAAAAGACACGTTTTACAGGGTAAAGAAATATTTTAAGCTTTTCGTGTTTTCTTTTGTAATAATTCACGCCCCCCAGTTTTAAAATCGCTGCTTTACACTATTGGAGAAAATTAGTTATTGGACTCCACAATAAAATGTTCTCTAAAACTCTGGCTTGCATTTTTAAAATTATAAATAAGAACTAACACAATTTATTAATAATTTGAAAGAATCCTATTTTATATAAGTAATATAAGTTATACATTTATTAATTATGTACTATTTTTTCTAGATGATTTGTTGGATCCAAGCAAATATGACTCCAATGATGACATTCTGGAAAAGAAATCTTCAAATTTGTGCCATGAAGAAAGCGGGAACTTATCTATTACTCTATTCAACGATTATGGCAATTTTTCAGAAGAATATTATTACGCTTGGTTTAATAACAGTCGAGTGCCGGAGACATCTTTAGAAAATAGGACGTGTTTCAAAAATACAGACTACGTAGACATTTATTTCAGACCCTACGACAATCGACAGTCTTACAAAAACACAAAGTGTGTTTATTGGAATTTAGACCATGTAAATCATACAACAAATGTTTGCATTTGGTTGCCTCCGAAAGAAGGTCAATCGCTAGATATTTGCAGATGTTTCCAAGTGACAAAAGTTGAAATTGTACCCAAAAACAAGCATAAAATAGTTTTACCAGCTATTATATACGTAAGCAGTATTGCCTCATTATTTGGTCTGATATTAATTTTCATGACTGGGGTTATTTCTAAAACGTGGAAAGCTAATTTTTCTTACAAACTGAGGCTGCATTTATCGATATCGGTAGCTCTACTAACAGTTTTGTTTGCATTTATTTCAAAGTTTGATTTTTATTTATACGCTCCTTTATTGTATATTGGTACTGGATTTGCTCTACATTACACACTCTTGTCTTTTTATTCGTGGTTGACTATATCGACATTCATGTTATATAAAATGACAATTAAGGAAACCGAAAATCATTCCCGATACAAACTTAGAATCCTGTACGTGATAGGTTGGATTTTTCCTGTTATACTAAATATTTTGTCAGTAGGCAATTGCTCCAACAGTTACGTGTTCAGTTTTAAACAAGGGCAATACGTAATGGAATTTCACTTCCCGAATGGTCTTGAATATTGGTTGACACTCATCGTTGTTGTCAACCTAATTTTGTTTGCACTAATTATTTGGAACATTTGTACGGTGAAATGTTCTGATTTTAACAAGAAAAAGATAGTAAAGGTTCACACGAGACTCATAACATTTTTCCTTTTTGGGTTGACGTGGACGTTTAGTTATTTTGCTAAAAATATTGGCTGTGCGTATTTTTTCAACTTCGTACTGGCGGTACAAGGGGTTTTACCATTGATATTTTTTATAATTTTAAGTACAAAAACCAGAAATATTTTGCTAAATTATTTCAAAACATTGTATACATCTATAAAAGAAAGTGACGTACTAAACCAAGAAAACAATTGTGTTTCTGGTAATCCGGAACTCGATGGATTGACAGATTATGTCAAATCAGATGAAAATAATAATTATTATCGAAACCAATTTCATTTTCAAGTATGACAATTCTTGCCATAAAACGAGAATATTTATTTATTTACTAATACTTAACAAAAAAAAAATTGATGACTCATGTAGGTTTGAAGATTTCTGCGCCTGTGTGCGAAGCGCCTCGAAAAACTAGGTCTAACTGAGTGGATAGTGCTAAAATTTTAGCATGTGTGCGCTGCACTCTTTGCACACGCTACGAGCTGACCCTGCCTATGTTTATCATGGTGCCACCAGTGTACGGTTTCGATATAACACGTTGGAATAAGGCGACATTCTTATTGTAACACGATTTTACAAATAGGACGACTTCTTTTTGAACGACAATTATTTGTTGAAAGTGAAACGGTGATGAAAAATAACTTTATCCAACTATCACGTTATACCAAATGAATCAATCAATTTTCTCGATCAAAAGTTGTTTACATATAACGGTAAAGAATTGTATTTTGCCTATTTCGATGTATGAACTTATGATAATAAAAAATACTGATAATGTAAATTATTTTTTTATTTATGCATATAAAATTATATACTTTTATCTGAAATATTTTTCTGAAAAATCAATACGATTTTTAAAAAAGAAAATATCTATTTATCTATATGTTGGTTTAACAACGAATTAGCCTAGCTATGCCATGCAGAAAATAAAGATTGTTCATTCAACGATTGAGAATAAGACAAGAGCTTGAGTCTTTAATTATTTTAAAATGGCAGGATATCTGTTTTCTAATAACGCACTATCTTCCCGGTCAATTATGCCGCTAGCCCACAGACGCGAAACGAAACGAAAGCGGACCGTACCATACGGTTGTGCTTCGTGCCGGTCCGCTTTCGCACCAATGTGCTAACGGCGTTAATATTGCAGAAAACTGACTAACTTAAACAAATACTGTGTTCTCAGTCTGCGGTCGGCATAGCTTATTACTAGACACACGTATTTTTAACATAAATTTTTGTCAAATTTGGCATTTTCATTTCGCATTTTAGAGTTTAAAAAATATTTAATTTAAGCGTCACTTTAACATATTTTTATTACATTGTAATTAAAACACTGCAACTTAGATTTTTCTATTCATGTCCGCTCTTAATATGGAACATATGGTCTCCTATTGGAAGTATTTCAACAGGAGTTTTTCTACAAAAAACTGTTTTATACTAAGTCGCTCAACTTCTCCTTTTTGAAGATAGTAGGAGGCCTAGAAAGGGTAGGGAAAGGCATGAATAGTGGTTGGCTAATAACTCTCGCTGCACTTCGTTATTTTTAGAATTGGAATGATGTGGGGGGGGGGGGGATTTTTAAAATAATTTAGAGACAACTTTTATTTAAAATATTAAACAATTTCGACGAATTTTAACAAATTTTACACATACAAATATACAATTTAATGATAAAACAACAATTAAAAAAAAAGAAAATTAAAGTTTTAAATAACTGTTTTATAATTAAATACAAAATGAAAAATACAGGAAAAAATATGAATATGAGAATTGTTTATCAAATAAAAATCATGTTTCCAAAGATGCTTCTACAGATGCGAAAACCTTAAGCTTAAAAAACCTAAAACTTATATATAAGTATATTGCACGAATTTCGCATGCATTAGCATATATTTCGAATTTTCTAGCATCTATTTAGTTAAAAATACGTGTCTCTACTTAATACCTATATTTTAAGTCAATATATTGACATAATTACTTATCACGATTTCTTATAAAAAAGCATTTAAATAAATATTGAATTTTCTACATACATATACATATGTGGTATAAGATACGTTTCAAAATAAGCGTTGGCGTACGGCATTTTGAAAAATATACCATTTAAATAGGTAGTATGTGTTATTATTAACCCTCTGCATGCATATAATCATTCAGAGCGATTATTAATTCAGATATGTATTTAATATCAGACTCATAAATATTTATTCAGATTTTGCCGTGTGCCATTGTTGTGTGTTCTTTTGTTGACGAGGCTCGTGCCACATATAAAAGGGACCAAGAAGAAATTGTGCATTTTATGACCTGCCGTTCGAATGCAGATCGTGGCAGACCCGTGTAAAAAAATCTTTATTTTTGTTGAGGATAAAATTTCCAAACCAGAAATTGACGAATAACTCACCAGGCACTGCATATTACCTTTCTTCGACCAGGGATTGAATGCCAGCAAGGCAACTAAAGCAAATAAAGACATTTATGGTGAAGTACGTATATGTCAATTTTGCCTTCAAAGATTCAAATCGGGCAGTAGAAATCTAAAAAATGCACCTAAATCTGGATGACCATCAACATTTGAAGATAATAAGTTAAAATCTCTGGTCGAGTCATATCCTCGATTATCCATTGAGGAATTATCGGAAAGACTCATGTCTCCATGATCAACTAACTGCACAGTTGTGCACCATGATAATGCACGCAAATCAAGAATGAAACGCGAGAAATGACCATCGGGTATTGACAGTTTTGATCGAACTTACAATAAATGAACGTCGACTATGGAAAGGGTTCAGCAACCTGAAAAAGTGACATATGAAATCTTGAAAGTGTTCCCGAAATCCGGAAATCGACATTCAAAATTTAAAAATTCTCCGCAAAGCCCCCAAAACTGTTATTTGAAAAGTGTTCGATATTGTGTCGAAAGTGTAGAGATTTTTTTTTTTAATATAAAAGCAATGTCGTTAAGCGCACGAAATGAGTGAGAACTACACAATAGGGGTAGTTTTTGTATTTATCGATTAATTTTATTAATGAATAATGTGGTGAAAAAATTTAACCTGCTGCAGCGCAAGATTAATTTATCAAAATCTGTTATAATAATTATTGATTTCTTTGCAATTTTAAAGCATCAGTAGAGCTAAATGGCAAAAAATAAAATAAAAATGTGTCACTTGAATGAAAGTGACACATTTTGATGTATATTTATTTCTTAATTCTGATATTGGAGGTTTTTTACTGTTTCTATATAAATCACGGAAGTGTCAAAACACAACTGTGTTTTTATCAAGAAAGAGTGGTGTTTATGGAATAAACCAACACGTCATTGATTCAATAACTTTAGAGTAATACTACTATTTTTCTAAGTGACTCAAATAATAGTATCAAAAAATCTTACTAACGTAAATCGCAAAAATAAACCAAACAAAATTTTAGTAACCGTTTTTAAAAGTATGAATCAAAGATAAAAAGTCAATTATATCGAATCTAGTTTTATCAAAATATCTTCTCGTTGCTTTCAGGTAGTGATATTGATTTTTTTTATTAGTATACATTTATTTACTTTATAATTCCTAATGATTATATACATTTTTAATTACAACGATACATGTTTAAATTTACTTAAACACAGTTTAAAGCCATATCTTGTACTCTTAGCTTAATAATTCGAATGTCTATTTTTTAACCATGCCCGTCCCAAATGTTTGACTACACACACCTCTAAGGTTTTACTTGTCATAACTACAATTTAAATTGATTCGATTTTTTCGAATTGTATTTGTTTTCAACATGAAGCGTAAGATCTCTATTGAAATAATTCGATTAACAAAACAAAAAATGCCAAAAAAAATTATTGCGTTTATCGCTGTGTTAAATGCCAAATCATTTGCTTTATTTTCCACAGTTATACAAATATACTGGAGTTTGCTGCATTTTTTTATAGGCCTTGATAACGTAGGAAACTTGGAAACGCAAGGGGGTCACCAACCTTTTTGAGAAACGGGCCGGATGAGCTTTTGCAAAAACGTAGCGGGGGAGGGACGAAAAATATTGTTAAAACTAAAAAAAAACAAAAAAATGATATTACGTATGTTTAATATATATACATGTACATACATGTATTAAAAATCAGGGGCCGGATTGAAATCTCCGGTAGGCTAGATCCGGCCTGCGGGCCGTAGTTTAGTGGCCGCTGTGTCATAAGTATGCAACTGCCAAATCAATCAATAATTGCATATCAGCCTAAACGACTACTTAAAATGTTAAACAAAATATAAACGTATGTCTATGAATCATTGGTCGTTCAGATTCGAGTTTTTCTGGTTAAAAAAATAAATATTGAATATTTTTTTTATTATTTCTCATATCCATTTTATCAAAACATGATTTCATGTTTACATTTTTCTAAATATTCAATAGAAGAAAAACACGTTTAGAAGGCTTAAACTTTAAACGAATCCTTATGAGTTTTATATTCGGTTCCCGGTAAATTGCTCGAATAACAAGATAATCAATTTGTTTCCGTTTGTTCTGTCTTAGCCCTAGTCTTCTATGTGTTCTGGAAATATATAGAAACAGTTTGAGTAAATAACTAATAAGCAGTTCTCGTAGAAACACTTCTGTTGAGATAAACTCCATTAAAAGATCATATGTTCCGCATTTGGAGCGAACACGGTTAAAATAAATACTTACGAAAATTAGTTTTATATTTCTCTCTCTAAGCAAGTGTCGCACAAGATAAAAATGAAATTCGTAGAAAAAGTCGTGAAAAATCGTTTAAATAACCAAGCAATTCAAATAATTTGTAATTCGAGCAATTTACCGGCTCCCTTATATTCTCTATTGTAAACTAGACATTTTCAGATATACCAAAAATATAACAGAAAAAAACAAGCGTGATTAAAATGACATATGACTTATCAGCTTATCACTTGGGTGTGTAGCAAAGTAATACTGTTTGCCCTACACCTTGCTAGATAAATAACGAATATGTATATTTAATTGACTTTTGAAATTATTGATAAATGTGCAGTTCGCCAGTTCAAGTTTTTTGCTCAGTTGTTACACTATTGGATGCACAGTAAGTAGCAGAGTGACACTTATTATATACATTTTTGAACGTCGTTTAATTAAGACAAATGGTTGCAGTCTTTAAATTATCAATTTATTGCTTATAAATAAGTTTATGAAACTCAAAATGTCTCATGGCAAAAGAGTTTTTTGTAGAATCGATATTGTTATTTGTTTCTTTGTGTTTTTTTTTTATTTGCAATATTAAAAAAAATATATTTGTTAAAGGTTTTCATTGAATCTAATTTCGGGTATTGTAATTGAAAAAAAGAGTGTTTTTGATTTTGCAATTTTTTTATAAGCCTCTACATACCTTCACTGTATATCCCTATGTTATACTGAATGTTGGGATTAATAACACCAGTTTTTGGGTAACTGATTGTTATGAAAGGGGGGGGCATGAGCGCTGTCAAATCATTTTTATATTTAACACTCGAAGCCTATTGAAAAAATAGAGTTTTCATGTTATTTTTTATTTTACATAGAATTCTTCTATGATGCAACGCAACAACTACTGTTGCCAAATTTGAAACTGTTTTGAAAAGCAGTGTTTGCATTAAAACAAAACAGGTTAAAAATAATCAAAGGCGGTCTGCGAAACTTCTGAGACTTCGTAGAGGGTCCGCGGTAGCTAGGGCCTCCAATCTCAGGATCCCGAAATTGTGATAGTACTAATTCCAGGACTTAACGGATTGGGAATAAGATGTACACAACTCTCGAAACGTTTTTGAAAATAGGCAAACTGTCAAATATTTTCAATTCCGCTCGAGCTAAAATAAGTCTCATTTTTAGAATTCTGCAAATTCTAGGCTTTTTGAAATCGGGCAATGAAAAAAAAATAAATGTACGAAAGACAAAATAAGTCTAACATTTTTCATTTTCGGAAATCCCTTTAGGGTGTATTCTAGACTAGAGGCACGAATTTCGGGTGTTTTTTCGAGCTCTGTAAAAAATAAATGAAGATTATTTTTACCATCTATTTGTTACCGTTCGTTTATTTATATTTTAAAAATACATAATAAATTCAAAAAAGTTATCGTCTGGTAAAGGGAGGGTCCAAAAAAAGGTGGTGTTCTGGCGTACATGATTCCAACCTTTCTGGTCATTTGAAAAAAAAAATCTAATGGATTCTTAATTAATAAAAATGCCGCTATCGCCCCCTATCTCGGAGAAATCAAACAATTTTACGTTTTTTTTTAAAACTTTTAACAGTTTCAATTTTTCAAAAAATAGTAAAATTATTTTGTACTTAGATCTGCTACGAGCTATAGAGGGATGTATAGATAAGGTTTACACAAAATTTCAAATATATCGGTTTAATAGAACAAATTTCTAGACTTGAATACCCCCTTATATATTATATAATACCCAGGATTTAAAAATCGGCAAGAAAACAATTTTGATATCTGCCTTCGTCGTACAATCTCTCAATTCATATTTGTTCCACCATTTTATGGTGAATGTTCAATCCTTGATTCCCCGGATTACAAAATGGGTTGTATGCCCAAGTAGTAACAACGAGGTTTCAGAACGCTGCTGTAGACGTTATATATGTATTCCGTTATGTTTTAATTGATGATTGTGTGGAAATAGTCGTGTTCAACATTTCTTTGACACCATACTTGGATAACAATCCGTAAGATTGAATAAGAACGTATACCAACGTATTTGATAATTTTTAAGCAATAACCAACATATTGTTGATGAAGTTTTTAAAATTATGTATATAATTTATGTTACAGGTCAATGGATAAAGAAAACCACATGCAAATAACTGTAATACATTAAACTATATATATATACATAAGAGCAATGATGGACTTGCCTAAAATTATAATTATTCTGTTAACACTGCATAGTTTACACCGCATGTGCAGAAGTCAAAAAATCAACTACCACGAGCAAAATCTGTATTACAGTTTTGTACCTCTAGATTTGAGGAATAATCAGAATTTATTCAGTGGGATATTTTATACACCATTAAGCGAGTCATACACATGTTTATATGCAAATAACGAATGTTTTAATACTACTACGATATCGGAGATAGTAGGACAAAGAGTCCCCTTGTTAGAGGATTATTTATCTTATTGGAGAGATTATGAAATCGAACCATTAACAGATCAGAAAATTCATGATTCAAATTTTGAACGAGAGGAAGATATTCCAAGACAAGAAGACGCAGTAAAGAACGCTATCATGTTATATGTACTAAATATAGCTTCTGGCAAACTCTATGTCGTCGGTTGTCATGAAAAATATCAAAGTTTATGCATTGTGGATATTAAATTTCTTTCGGGATTCGGTGATTCGTGCCCTGCAGAATATAACAAAATTGATAGGCCAACTGGGACATGTCTGAAGCACATCACAGCAAAAAGCGAAGTAACCGCCATAGAGGCTATGACTTTATGCCAAGAGGATTCAGGATATCTATTGCGACAAGGGTACATTTTTTCTCGATTTTTCGCAGTAAATGAACCTAATCTTTCTTTAAGTGGGAAACGTGGACCCAGAAATGAACCCCAATCGTCGAAGAGAGCTATGGTTGAATCCGATTCTAACGAGGTGAGCAGATAATTAATTATTAATTAATTTGGTTTAAACAAAAAATGAGCATGAACTTTAGAAATTCAATCTGAAATTATTTGTATACCTAAGACCTATTTTTTTCATACATTTACGTTAATATATGCAAATAATAATAATGGTCAAAAAAAATTATTAACAGGTTTCTTAGGAAGTCTGAGAAATGGGACACGAGTAAGGAATCCAATCCCGAGACAAAATGTTGATCCCGGGTAATTTTGATATCTGAAAAAAGTACCTAACTATTTCAGACTGCAAAAGTGAAGAGTTCTAAAATTGTCGTGTAAATTCATTATTAATTCTTAATAATTTTATTGGAGTAAATATAAGTAATTTAAATATTATTTTAAAATATGTCCGAAGTACCAGAGCATCAATTGTTTCGTCATTTAGTCTAAGGTTTCAGTTTACAGTACAAAATTAATATTTATAAACAATAAATAAATTACGCAAAATAATCACTGCCATTGATATTTGGTAACATTCATTAAGATTAGAAAACAAAGCGAAAAATAAATTTAAAAAATATTGAAATTTGATGCTACGAAATAAAGAACAATAAATAACAGCAATGCCGTTATTGCCGACAATAATACAAATAATTACTGTCGGCAACTGCATTCAAATATAGTTCACTAAAATGTGTTGAAGAAATTTAACATCCTTGCTATCCGATTACCGTTTCGTCTGCGATAAAGATCGCTTATCTCTTATCGCAAATAATTTTGATTCGGCATCGTTTATTGCATAAACGTGAACTGCCGACTTTAAAACCAACACATTTATGTATTAGAATCAATCCCGAGAGTTTCGGAATCATGTCTTCTAATTCCGGGATTGAAATTTATCGAAAACTGTACGGGAACCCGGGATTGGATTCCCTAGACACGAGGCATCAAATTTTCATTTCTTACGAAATTCTCGCGAATGTAAAATGAATAATCACAAAGTTTTCGTCAAGTCATGGATAATGTAACAACTTGATTTCGTTTTAAGATTTCAACGAGCAACTGGGATGGCATGAATGAGTTTTCCAGTGTGAATTTACAGAACAAAAAAATCTTTGGAAACGACCTGTTCTGCAGATATAGGGAAATCGCATGCGAATATTCTCCAAAAATACCTGTTTTAAAAATGGGGCTAACTTTGAAATATGTGCTGAAAAACGTAAGTATGTTATTAAATATTATATTATATATTAACATTAAAATCAATTTTATTTTTGCATATTTGTCGACAATTTGACCTTATCAAAATAAAAACCAAAAGTGTTCGTCCATGGGTAGTTTGCCGGTAAACTTTATGAACTAGGCAAGTTTCTTTTGGATAAACGCAGTCTACATAAGTAAATTTATCACTAACAAAAATGACACAAAAAACTGCTATAAAAAGAAATATTAACAATGCATAATGATATATTGAAAGCAAATATATTTTTAGGTAGATATGAGAAAAACAATAGAATTAGAAGTGAAAGGAGAAATGAACAATCATGAGAATTTTGATTTATCATGTTTCACTGATTCAGTGACGTATTACCCTACAATTGTATATTTTACTCACTTAAAAAGAATTTTCATCGATGTAAAAAACGATGGATATTACTGGTGTGTAGCAATAACCAGCGACTATCAACTGATGGAATCAAATAAAATTCTTTATATTCAAAGTGCTGAAGCAACGAAATACGTTAAAGCATACTTGCTACAGTTCCCAGAAGAAATGAAAAACAAGGATATCAATGCGTCTATTGAACGAACTTTTCCAAAAGCTGCAATAAAAAAGAAGCATAAAAACAACATATTGCTTATTCACTCTACTCCTCCAATTAAAACCAACGATAAAATAAAAATACTTTATCAACGAAATCTTCAACAATGCGAAGAGTTCAAATGCTTTTCCAAAGCAGACATTGGTAAGTTTAAATCATAAATTAATACAGTAAATCCTTTTTTATGCGATTTCAAAGTTATGCGGTTTTTTAGAAATGCAAATTAAAAAAAGATGACCAAAACTTAGATACTGTTTCGTTTGGGGTGCTGTGTGTCAATGTAACATTTTTGTCTTAACCTGACTTATTTTAATGTCGTAAAATAAAAACTGATAAATGATATCTGACAACTTAACGCGGTATAATTAATTATTTGTAATATTTCATTTTTACAAACAAGTCTAATGGCGTTCTATATATTGTTGTTATAGTTTAATACAGTGTCATATAATTGGCATAATGATTTAATCTAACCTAGGAAAAGTAGTTGTTGACGAGGACCTGTTTTCAACAACACATTACAAATGCCACGGAGACTATAATGTTGGAGCCTTTTGGAAAATAGAAAGAATTGAAAATAAAACCACAGATGTGTATACTTTCATGACCGTTAGTATTCAAGATTTTTTATTCTTTTAAAATTTATGCTGAATTTTTTATCAGATTTTTATTGCTCATAAATACAATATGAGAGTAGATATATTTTTTAAATATATCCACAACTAAATATTGTGAAACAATTTAAAAAAAAACGTTCTGTTAGTTTTTATCTGAATAAATCGACAACAGTTTATTTATCACTTTTAAGGTGTTCGCTGTCAATACTTGGTGGAATGGCATTATAATAAAAATAATAAAAGATTTTTAGTACTTTTTCCACTTAAAATTTATTTGATTAGGACCGGTTTCGCTCCTCGCGAGCATTATAAACTGATAAGAAAAATAAATTAAACGGTGCTATTTATACAAGTTAAATTGAAACAAAAAGGTGTCAGCAACTTTAAGTTTTAAGTTTATTTATGTTTCATGTAAAAGTAATTTACTAGAAAATGAAGAGCTGAATTCATTATTTGATGAACACCTCAAAAATGAAACTGCGGTACGTGAAACAAGTACGAATGACTAATACAAAGACGTTTATGATGTATTTTTTTGTCAGTACTTAACAAACCGTATATATTCAAAAACAATTAAATTTTACTTTAAAAGTTTTTTTTTTACAGAAGATTTCCAATGAAGTCACAAATCTAATAAATAATCAACAGACATTGTGTAATAACTCCAACGTAGATCCCAAAGAACTTGAAAATGCTATAAATGAAATGAATAGTGTACTACTTCTTAAAGATGTCAATATTCCTCAGACTGTAGCTGGAAATTTCGATGCTATAGTTAACGCAGTTAATATTCCTGTTAACCAGACGTATATAAAAATTATCAAATCAAATATTGCGGTCCTGGTTGCTAAAAGGCAAGGACCAAATCCTATCGTAGGGATCAAAGTGAAGGTGATCGGAAGTGGGGGAATTGATGACCAGACTATACATCCGTTGACCGAAGGTTGTTAGATGATTTTAAAATTGATTATAAATATCTATTTAAGTACATACAAAATAACTAGTATACTATGATAGAAGTAACAAATCATATTGCTGTGCATTACCATAATAATATAAACCATGGAAACTAACCATGCATATTAAAACGAGTCTAAAAAATGTAGTAATACTAGAGTAAAAATAAGTATTTTTGAATATTTATTACGAGATTGCTTATTGAACTAGTATTCCAAGAATTGAATTAAATATAAATATATGAACAATTTTTTTTTTAGGTGATTTGTTGGATCCAAACTTATATGACTCTAATGATGACATAATAGCCAAGGTACCTTCAAGTGTCTGTTATGGCGCCGACGGGAAGTTAGCGTTTACACTATTTAAAGACGATGCAGCTTTTCCAAAAGAAAATAATAGCGATTGGCAAGTCAACAGTCGAGTGCTAGGCATATCTCTCGATAATAAGTCGTGTTTCAAAGACACAGACTACGTGGAAATTTATTTTAGACCCTATGACAATCGGCAGTCTAACAAAAAGAAGGCGTGCGCTTATTGGGATTTTGACCAGGGTAATTGGTCAACAACTATATGCATCTTGTTGCCACCGGAAGATCTTCGACCGTTTGATATTTGCAGATGTTACCACCTGACTCATTTTGCTCAGATAGTCACATACGTTGATCTCGAATCCGAGAAAGACCATAAACTAGTTTTATCCTTTATAATTTACGTATGCGGTACTGCCTCGTTAATTGGACTGGTGATAATTTTCTTAACTGGGGTAATTTCTGAAACGTGGAGAGCTAAATTTTCAAATCAATTGTGGTTGCATTTAACGATATCTTTATTTCTCCTTACAGTTTCATTTTTGATTATTTCAATGCTTGATTTTTCTTTACACACTCCTTTATTGTGCGTTGGCGCTGGGGTTGTTTTACATTACGCAGTTTTGTCTTCCTTTTCGTGGTTGACTTTATTGGCATTCATGTCATGCAAAAAGATAATACGAGTAATCAACAATGATTCTCCGCACAAGCTCCTCAAACTGTGCGCAGCAGGGTGGATTCTTCCTGTCTTACCAATTATTGTGTTAGTATGCATAGACTCTAACAGTTATCTATTACATTTTAAGCGAGGTCAATCTGAAATGGACTTTTGCTACCCGACCGGACTTGGATATTGGTTGACAGTTGTTTTCCCTGTTGCGTTCGTTGTAATTGTCAATACAATTTTATTTGGACTTATAATTAATAATATTTACATAGGAAAGAATGCCGCAAGTCCGAATTTCAACAAAAACATGATAAAAAAGTATTGCTTTACTTTTATAATATTTATAACTTATGGGTTGACGTGGACGTGTGGTCCCTTTTCGAATAATATTTACTTGGCGTATTTCTTTTGCTTCGTTGTGGCGGCACAAGGATTATTACTTTTCATATTCCTAATAATTTTAAATGAGAAGTCAAGACAAATATGGCTTAAGTCAATAAGTTTGAATCACTCACAACCATATCAATTGACAAATACAATATCTGACGGACAACATCGCCTCGAGACTCAACATAATGCAGCTATAAAATCGTTGAAATTTGAAATAACCTCTAAAACAGATTCTTCACAGCCGGAAACGTACAAATGTACCGAAATAAAATATCATGATCACCACCATCTTTCACCCAGTGCCCGTCATATGGACCCTGTTCAGTTGGGAAAAAGTGAAGAAAGCGATCGTTTAATGTTGACAAACATCATCTGTAAACGTGAAATAATCACAGGACTAAAACGTAATCTACCGAAGTGATTAAATCTTTACACCCATACGTATCAGAATATGAGCGGTTGAATAATGCTGATTGTGTGGGGATATTTTATTTCGACTCCAATTTTATAGAATTTCCTCAAAACCCTATGGAGTCGCGGTATTTTGGCCGGAGTCAGAGTCGTGAAAAAAAGCGGCTCAATTTTTTTTTGAAAAATATTGAGTAATGATGTGTATTCAAAAAAAGTAGTCAAAATTGTTGACATTGCATGCTTGGCTGACTAAAGATGATCTGATGAAATATATACTATATACCTGCAGGTTTCTTTCAGACATTTAAGAACATTTGAAAGCATCGAACTATAGTTTTTGTCCATTCTAAATATGCTAATAGAATCACGACATTTAAATAAAATTAATATGTTAGATATACATCTAATTCTGATTATATTTATATTTCTAAATAATTTACTTTTAATCTAGAATATCTATTTTATAAAAAATTACATCGTTTTAAATCCTTAATTGCTTCTCCTGCAGTTTTATTTTTCATGTGGAACCTTGTTTACCGAAGTCAACGAAATATAGCATAGATTGCGAGGCGATAAGGCTGATTGTCTATGGGTAACACATATAATCTTGACTAATGAATAATGACTAATATACTTTAGTAGAGATTAACTTGTATTGGACGGCGTGCCATATGGCGTGCCTTACTTATCGGACGCCGAACGTTTATATTTGATAACAACTTACATTGACACGATATCCGGCACACTCTGACCAACATCATCGTATCCTGGACGACGGCACCCCAGTGTGCAGGCTCCTATGGTCAAAATTGGACGATTACAAGAAATCGAAAATCTATAGGCAGCGACAAGGGAACGAATAAAACGGATTCACCTATTATTGGTGTTTTGTGAATCGTCAAGCCCAAAAGTATAAGTGAACGTGAAAAATAGTAAAACTTTTTAACAAAAAAAAAAAATGACCGTCGACTCGTAAACCCTGAATCAGCATAAGATTAAAACGATGACAAAAATAAATAAGCTCTTATACAAAAAATGACATTTTCATTTTCATTTATCACATTTTTTGGCAAGGCATTAAATAATAATACAAGAAAAAAAAAGATTTTAACTCTACATAATTAATCTTAGATCTGGACTGATTCCACTCATTGCGATCATTGTCAAAAAATACCAATGTTTGCGCGAAACGGCTATTAAAGGAGTTCTACGATGACATTTCAAAAGCGACAGTGGAATTATTTTTATCAATGCTCCCAGAGGAATCAGTGAAACTTTTTTGATACATTAACATTAATTGTTGGCTTGCTTCATAGCTGAAAATAAGATAACCTGCTGTGGTCTAGTTCAGTGTTCTCCAACTGGTGGTCCGCGGCCCGAGACTTTCCGCCAGGCCGCAAACAGTATGCCAAATTTCAAGAAATTCGCCATGCAAAAATAATAGATATAGGATCTTTTTTCGTCTGCACGTTTACTTGTATTTTGACTTATTGTTATATAGTCATAATTGGATGGATGATGTGACACCAAGGAACTTAAAAATAATGGGAAATGAAATATCCAACAAATGTAGTGAAGTCGGCAACCAATCTCGAGTGTGGTATAATATGGTATGAATTTAATCACGTGTCAAGAAAACGTCATTTCAAATTATATCCTTCATCCAATTATGTCCTTTTTTCAATATGTATTTATAAATTATATACCCAACCAATTGTGGGTAAAAGTGTAAATTAGATAAACATGCTAATTTTAAAAACGCACTAAAACACCAATATTAGTAATATTTATGATTCGTATGGAATCTTTCTAATGAAAAGTAGACGTCAATAATGTGGCTCTGCATTAGTGGTCCGCGATTTAGTTTTCCTTTTTTTACCGGTCCGCAGGTGTAAATAGGTTGGGGAAAACTGATCTAGTTGGTTAGAGCTTGCTCTACCGATCAGGTGGGTCTGAGTTCGATTCCCGGTGAGGTCAATGTCAAATTGGATTTTTTCAATTTTTATTTGAGATATAAGACATGGGTGTTTGTGAAGTTAATAAATTCTCATCGAGTATATCTCGTATGATCTTTCAACTTCAAAATATTTGACGCATTTGCGTAAGCTGTAATGTCAAATATTTTTTTTTAAATAATAAAAAAAAAAATAATAATAATAAAAAATATATATAAATCAATAACACTTAGTGTTACAACTTATCATTTGATGGTTAAATAATCTACATTATAAATAAACAAAGGGTGTGTTAATATAAATAAATTCGAAATATTAACACTTTTTCTGATATCAGACAGATAAGGAATATAAATATTGGGAGCGGCGCAAATAAATATCCCTCCCACCAATGCAAAAATTACGAAGAGGGAATTTGCGTCTTGAAATCGCCTTTTTTTTCTTACATTCGAATATATTGGCACACATAACCTTGGATCCGACGTCGCAAAAATCATTACAAAAGTTGACATTATTTACAGGGTTTTATTAATTTTCTACGAATAACATTGGATGTCAATGTTGGGCATCAAACCAAGTCCACGAAGTCGACATTGAACCCTAACGCTTACTTTCTATGAATTTAATACGATATGAGATAATCTGAACGAACCGCGTGACAGCTACATGCTTGAAATAGTCAACGGATATCAAGGATAACAATTGGCAACTCTTTAAGTTTTTGCACTAAAGTCGTCACTTTTTGTATAAGAAATAAAATACTAGGACTGGTTTCACTCATAACGAGCATCGTCAACTGATATCAACATCAATGCTTGTCAAGAGCGAGTCGGTTCTGATCTTTTAAAATAAAAATGGAATTAGTACAAATGAGTATTTAAATTTTTCAATATAATGATACTTTAAAAGATTGTGCAAACTGATTTTTGTTATATATATTCACTAATAAGTTAGTTAAATATGCTTTCTTATGTCCCTAGAAAAAAAACAGTTTTGTGAGAAATTAAATAACAAATAGGTAAACACAAAATTATTATTCATTGGAATCAGTTAAACCGATTATTTACGCGAAATACGAATACAATATCAGTATAAAAAAGTGTAATGGAACTTCTTAGAAAAAGTCATGGGGAAAATTTTAGCTGTTTGTCTAGAAATAAGTCATGCAACTTGCAAACTGGTTTCAATTTTGTCATATGATTACGCGAGACAGATAAATTTCTTAAGCACGGTATAAACTGTATCTGTTTACAGATATGCGTGCATTCTCATAACGAGGCTAATCGATATACCAACATTTAAACACGAGAAGTTTCCTGCCAGTCTGAACATCATCTGGGTCATATATTTTTTTTTCAAATCTTTGATCCATATAGACTTAAAATGATTTTGAAATATTTAATTAATTGTCGTCAAAATGCCTGAATTTGAAAAGTTTTTTCATTATTTGGAATCACAACTCATAGCTCAGGTGCCAGATATCGAAAAATTCACACGAGGAGGGAAAAAAATAACAAACATTTTCTAAAACTAAATAAAAAAAAACATATTGACCTTGCTGGGACGTAACCCAGACACACAAAAACTGATTTACTGTGCCAATACAAGTTTCAATCAATTAATTAAATATAAAATTTAACATTTTTATTGAAAATATGTATAAAGAAATGGTGGTACATAGCAAATAATTGTTGTTTTTCTGATCCTTAAATTTCAAAAAAGAAAATATAATACTCTTGTTGGAGGCTTTTGTACAGACAAAAAAATACTGTGATTTTTCATTTTTTTTAAATCAGCCTAATAAATAATTTATTCAGTCAAAATATCAAGAATCCTACGATTATACGTTTTAAGTTAGAAAGAAAAGTGAGATTCCGAAATTGTAATCTCGACATGTGACAAGATAGTAAACACAAATCATATGAGAATTTAAAAAATAGCTCGAGATTAACTTAAGGAGATATTGCATCATAAACATCTCTACGCAAGAGTAAAGCATTTGATCCAAAGGAACCAGCGTATTGTATTGATAAATAATGTCTAAAATAAATAAATAATACAACATAAATTATAAAATAAGAATTTAAAGCTCATGTTATTAGCAAAACGGAAATCCGTACACACGGAGGAGGCGTTATTTGTACGGTAACGTTGGATAAATAAATAGCTTCATGTGCGAAATGCTGGAAACTTAAATTTATGACCCATCGCGTTAGGAAGGAGGCATAAATTATGCCTACACACATGTCCAAGAGATTCCATACTGGTGCACGCGAAGACGAGCGTCAAATTTTTGGAAAACTCATTTAACCTTAAGCCATGATTAAAAGTCTTATACGAAAGGATTATTTTGAACAGTATGTGTCAAAAGATTATTACCAAAGGCAATACTATTATATATTTAAAAAAAAAAACAAAGAAAATCTTAAACGAAATATTAAGTATTTAGCACACCGTATATTTATCAATTTTTGATAAGACCGTGAAATACATTCGAATATATAATGGAGTAAGTTTTTACGGCGCGTTTTTTTATTGCGTTATGTTATAAGCCATAAAATTCATTGATAAAAAATGGCAGTACAGTGGTTTTTTTCCATGTAACGCGGTGGAACGGCGTCTCGGCAATTTTTTTTTAAATTCTGCGTTGAAAACTGTTGATTTTCAAATTATGTATTGATATGTTACGCTTTCCGAGAATAGTCAGAACTAAGTTTAGACCTACAAGATCTGAACTGTGATGTTAATGTGAATCTTTATATTACAAAAAAATGCACTAGTTAAAAAAATTGACTTATGGATACAAAAAGAGAGTTTGAGGAACTGAGTAACAAACAGTTCTCCTAAAAAATCATTATTCATATATAACTCCATTAAGAAACCATATTCTTAATACAAGGATCGGACATGAATTAGGAAAATAAAACTTGGCAATAAGTAAGCTTCGGCAACTTTAAAAAAAAAAAAACCATTGGATGTTCTTAAGAATAAATAGTATTTATCCATATGTCAGTAAAAACTAAAATATTCTAAAAGCTGGTTTTAATAAAACGTTGTCACATACCTAATAGCGTATTTTTTTTATTTTACCGGTAATGGAATGAATTATTTACCGTTACTACGTTACTAAGACACTACGTATGTGTTGAGCATGGGTAGGGTCTTAGCATTTAAATGCAAAAAAAATGTTTGTCCGAGTTTGTTTGAATAAATTTTGGTTGGGTTAACATACAAATGCATGATTAGTAAATCACTAATCCTGTACTAGCCTCATAAGGAAGTAATACGCTCCACATTGGGAGCGGACATGAATAAAAAAATGTTTTTGCACGAATGAAAATAATGAAATGCAAAATTTGGTTTTATCGAAAAGGCAGTAGGTTCCTTACTACAGTTATATATATTATTTTTCATGCAGTAAGAAGTCTCGAGAGACGTCCTTGCATTTTTTTTTCAAAATGACCTCTCTAGAGATTCTACTTTTTAAATTGTTTGGTTATCGGCAACCACTGTAGTCAAATAACTTTTTTGTTTCGCTAGTATTCATTGTCTCTCAATTGTCTGCGGTGTTTCGACCGTGATAATTGCAATGTTTACAAATGAACCTCGAAAGAAATGCGTTGGAGACTTCGTTGAAAAAAAGTTGACGAGAAATTTTAAAAAAGCAAAAATAATCCATTGAATGAAAAGTAAAACCAATCGATACTTGCGATTTTTATTTTTAAATTGTGCGGTCACGCTGTAGATTTTTTACTGTTATGCGATTATTCGGCTAGACATAAACGTGGAGATTTTTCATTGATTTTGTTATTCCGAATAGATTATAAATACATCGATACTCAAAAGTAACAGTGAGATTAATAAATCTACGCTACAAAACTCTGGGATATTATAAGAATCTTTTTTTAATTAAAAGACATCAGTAAAATAAGAAGTGGATTTATTAAATGCAAATAAAAGTATTTTTTTTACTAATTATCCTCTATCGTAAATCACAAAAGAAACTTAACAAAACTACATATAATCAACTATTTCAAAAATATGAAATAAGCCTCAAAAGTCAATTATCTCGAATAATAATAATTTTTAAGCAATATTTTATGCTTGTTTTTTAAAAATATGAATGCTTATTTTTTTACCATACCCTTCAAAATGTAGAGGAACGAGACACTAGATTCTTCATTCAATTACTACAACATGAATCGATTCGATTGTTTTTGGGAATCATTTCTAATGGAGAATCTTAACAGAATTTATTTTCCAGAAACTGGCTGTCATTCAATAACTGTTTCTTTTTATTATAGAACAAGAGTAACCAAAGCAATTCAAATTTAAATTGTCCAGCCCCTAAATATAAAAATATATATATTGAAAAATCAAGCTGGATTCTAACAATGATATTTATATACAAAAGGTATGCGTAAGAGCTCGAAGAAACTGCAACGATAGTATTGTTCACTTGGCTAATGACTGGCAAACATTCGAGTTTTATTTGGTCAAAGATATTGAATTCAAGAAATTAAAGCATTTTTAGTGTTAAAAAAAATAATTAAAATCACTTTGCCGTCACGGCATATAGTTTTGTGTTGAAAGATCGATTTCTAATAAGAATTTGCAGATAAGATCCACGAAAGTATGCAATTTACGTTTTAGGAATTTATTTTATATAACTGGAATTGATTGCAGCATAAACTCTGATAACATCGTAAATTTTCGCTTCGATATGCCTTTAAGCAGCGTCGATTCGCAATGATAGGTATTCCAAAAGTAATGAAGCACTAAAATTACATCGTTTTAACGCCGGAATATGGAAGTAGTAATTTGAATACTTTACAGACATTTTGAATGGTATCATAAACTAAAAGGTTTAGGATTAATAGATAATTTATTCCTCAAGGAAAAGTCATTAAGTGCGCGAATATATTACGCATAAATGCATTTGACGTATGTTATTGGTTGATTCATCAGTATTTGAGATGCAGATTTGGTATTTTATGTGAATTGAAATAATGAATACATTTTCTATGACGAAGACGACGAATGTATTTTTAATTAAATTATATACAAAAAACAAACACTGTTGTCTGTCCAAAACTGAGAAGGTAAACACTTCTTCTGAGAAAACTCTTACGAATATATTTTTTTAATATTCAATCGATTTCTTAGAAATTTCTCGTAATGGGGCAGATTTTTTAGATTGAAATTTTAAAGAATAGTACCTCTTTGAAAAGGCATACGTGCTCTTTCTAGTTCGTTGTTAAACATTGAGACCCTTTAATTGTTAGGAACGTGGCAACTGTTTCATTTGCCACCTCCCTCTGGGGACAATAATGTGTATAAGTATAATAGAAGTTATTATAAATTAAATGATATCGGTACATGGAAGGAAACATATGATTAGTGTTAACTTGATTAAAATACTTCCGAGTAGTTTTATGAATATAAAAACACTCATTCTTCGAAATTAACTTTTCATGATTGGCAATAAAGATAAACTCAATCAAATCCACGCTTATCAACAGAGTTGTTTCGTGAGAACCCTTGCATGGATGCACTTCAGTAATTATACCGGCAATTGTCGTTGATTTTTCCAAACTTCAGTAACGTTAATGGTATTAGAATAGATTGGATCAGTGGTTTCCAAGCATTATATTACTGCGCCTCCCTTTGAAGAAAAAAGCATCTTCGCGCCTCCCCATCTTTTATTTCATATAGTAATAAAGACACGAGGCGCGCTTTCCAGGTTGGAAATCGCTGGTTTGGATAATTCAATATAAATAATTAAAATAAAAACGACCAAGACATTGTTTAACGTAATTATCAAATCAATAAAAATAGTAGCGTTAAATCATGATTACAACCGAGGTGTCGAGATCCAAAATCCGACTTATTATCTTTTGTTCTTTTGAGAAAACCTCGAAAACGATATTGACAGTGTTTTATCACAGACATTGTTATTTAAAGACTTTATTGTATTTACAGAATAATACAATTACGGATTTTACAACAGTATTAGTAATATTGACTTTTAGAACTGTAATGTTGCTAATATATTTTTTTGGAAGCAATATGAAAAATTATTCTAAGGTATACAAAATATTATAAATGAAATATTTCCATAATCACGAGTAGATAATATTGAATTAGTAAGTGCACAATTTATTATGGTGAGTTTTGTAACTGGTGGAACTGTAATAGTTTCTCATTTCACAATTTGTATAAAATACAATGGTTTCTGGAAATGACAATGTACATTTAAATGGGAAAATAATTTAGATTTTTCTGACCTGGAAAATAAGATTTTGTTAACGAAAATATGAAATTACTAAAAATAAATATATTTTTTACTTCGGCCTGATATCTTATTTAGCTTATGCATAATTTTAGTTAATCATTTAAGCGGTTAATTTATTTATCAGTAATGGCATTGTTTAAAATAAATTAAGCTCCCTCACTTTTTTACATGACAGTAAAACAATTTGCAGTGTGATTTTTATGAGCTCATGGGAGGCGCAATCAAATTACTTCCGAATTGATTCCCGTTGACGTCCGGGAATTACAGATGAGCGTCGTTAACGTCGCCGTTAGTCCACGGGGTAAGGCGTCCGACGAGCCTCTCCATCCCCAATCAAAGGCGTGGGTGAACGGTGTAAACAAGTAATTGGCAATCAGTATTGTTTGCTGAGGTCCGCGAGAGGATGAGTAAAATGACGTTCATGCATTCAAATATAATGTCGTTAATACTTAGAAAAAATATCCGTGACAAATGAAACCTAATGTACTGTCAGTAGAATATATATTTAGTACATATACTTTGTAATTATTATTTAATTTTTTTCTACGTTAGATTAATTTTGTATTATAATTACTGACGCCATTATATTTTATTTGATCTGAAAAAAAAATACAAACATTTAAATAAAAGTTTTTTTTACTCTCGCCTTATCGGGTAATATTTATAATTATAGCTTAAGTATGAGTTGTTTCAGATATTCAGATATTACATTATTGATAAATTATTCTAATATCATTCATTAAAAGCATTTTATGTTGAAACGTGTGCTCTAACTCTCCGCGAATCCTCGATTTGGCCTGCAAAGGATCGCATGAACGAATCATTTGACGTTTAAGTTCTTTTCAATAAAAATTGTTAATTACACCTTTTTGATTTCATTTTGATTTTTATAAAAAATACTACCATTTTATTCTATTAATGGCTCTTCATGATAGAAAATGGTCCTGAATTTAATACTTAAAAATGAGATTAATACAAATGTATATTTTATTTTTTTATTAAATGATCAATATATTTTTAACTTACTTAAATTTATGTTTGTTATTATATTTGTTACAGGTCAATCGATGGATAAGGAAACCCACATGCAAATAACCACAATAACTAAATTTAATATCTGAACGGGTGTGTTCAGCGTAATGCTGGACTTGTCTAAAATTATTATTATTCTGTTAACAATGATTTTTTATACTGCATGCGTGAAACTAAAAACATACAAAATGACAACTATAATGAGCAAAATCTAGAATATTTAAGTTTTGTACCTCTAAATCTTCAACATAATTAAACAAGAACTGGGATTTTTCGTACATACACAAATGTTTCTAACAAATATTTGTTTAAACGGAATGAGTGTTTAAATACAACTACGAAATCGGAGATATTTAAACAGAGTGTCCCATTAAATAATCATATCTATTATTGGAGCAAAAATTCATGAAAGATTATGAAAATGGGCCATTCATTAATGAGAGATTAAGTCTTTATTCAAATATGGGACGAGACCAAGATATTCTAGGGGAAATGAATTCCACATTTATGGTTAATGTAGTAAATAAAAATTCTGGCAAACTCTATGTTTTTAGTTGCCATAAACAATATAATAGTTTATGTATAATTTATATAAAATTTCTTTCAGGATTTGGTGATCGGTATCCTACAAAATATAGCATGTTTGATGGTCTAACTGGGACTTGCCTGAAGTTCATCAGACCAAAAAGCAGAGTAACCGCCACTAAGGCTATGCATTTATGCCAATAAGTTTCCGAATGTCTGTTGCAACAAGGATATATTTTTTCTCGATTTTTTTCAGTAAAGAAAGCCGATCTTTATTTTGATGAGAAAAGTGGACCCCAAAGGTGGACCTGAATTGTTAAAGTCGGATGATTTTCAATCCGATTATAGTGAAGTGAGCAGAAAATTAATGATTTTTGATTATTTTAATTTTAAGAGAAATATTATAAAACTTCATTTCATTCTGATCTAAATTTGAATCTGAAATTTCTGTTCGCAATATCATTTGTCTTGTTATATTTTAAAATTATTGTAAAAATTTGAAATAGTTTATGTACCCATTTCAAAATGTTAGAGGGTTAAAACTGCGCGAAACCTCAGAATCATTCTAAAAGTGTCAGCTATCAACCATTGAAATCAAATAAAATTTTATATATTCAGAATAGTGAAACACTGAAAGACATTAAAGCATACTTACTACAATTCCCAAAAGAAATGCAAAACAGGGATAACATTATATCTATAAATCGAAATTTTCCAAAAGTTAAATTTAAAAGGATTTATAGAAACAACACATTGCTGGTTCATTTTGTTCCCCCAATTAGAATCAATAATAAAGTAAAAAAACTTTATCGACGAAATCTTCAACAGTGCGGAGGATTTCGACAAATTTCCAAAATGGATATTGATGAGTTTATCAGTATTTTTAGAAATAATAACTGAGTATCAAAAGGGTACATTTAAATATACACAAGTAGGTTGTTCCACTACTTTTCGTTTCACGGCATCTTTCCAAACCGCAATTACTTCGAAAAATAGAGAGAGAAAAGAGGAAATGTGACTAACCACTTCAACTGTTTTTTTATTTTATTTTGTAAATTAAGTCACTTTTGTAAATTTTGTAGGAGAGCGATACAATTTAGTTTAAAAGCCATATTTATGATACCAAACAACGTTCAACGATTTTCGATGAAGGGTGACAGTAGTTGAAGTTTATTTACAATAAATGTTTATTTTCGATTAAATTAGGAGACGTTTATGCCGATTTTACTGCCTTTTACATCATTTTTTTTACAAAAAATAAGTTGAACATGCCATGCATTGGAACCTGGGTTTCAATGAATAGCATATTTTTACTTCAAACTTAAATATATTCAGCTTTCATGTAAGAAAACGCGTTCGTATATATGTCTATCTGGAATAATAATTATATTAGAGTCAACGTGAGATGGTGTAGTGTTTTATTGATAACAACAAAAAAAAATACCATTAAAGATTTATTTACAATAAATATAAGCGATGTCAATTGCAGACACTAAGAAATTAAAAGTAGCAGAGAATTTACCAGCTAGTTAATGGTGACCATATTTTCATAATCAGTTTCCGAATATGATTTATTCCAGGTAAAACAAGGAATATAAGTATGTGTGCAACCAAAGCGAAGCAACAAAGATATATAGAGTTACAAAAAGTATTATTTCAAAAGGAACCAAACAATAGGGTGAGTTACAAAACTGAGGGATGTTTCAAACCAATCCTTCTCGGAAGAGAAGAAAAGGAAAAGCAATCCATTCAAAGAAAAGTTCTACCGCAGGTATTGTACTCACCTGTAAATATTTATTGTTTTTAATGAGAGCTTTTCCTGTGAACTTTCTGTTTGTTGGCTCAATAATTAAACTTTTCTTCTGTTTTCAGTAACTTCAAAAGAACGCCTAAAGACGTGGCTTGGATTTTTTTTAGAATCTATTAAGTATAGGTCAATTGTAATAAACCCGTAACTTTATTAATTATATCACATATTATACAAAATTACATAGTAAAAAAATATTGGACTGAGTGTGCGTTAAATTTTATATTAAATACACAGATGGATGAAATATTCTTTTAGGCAATACCTTAAATATTGGAGACTAAACTCTGAAAAAGCGATACAATACTGAACTCAACGGACCACTTAATCACGATTATAAAAAAAAATTAGACTATATACTCTGCATGTTACAAGAAGGATACAATTAATACGTATCGCTCATTATAAAAAAAAACTAACATCCCACAATTTCGATAAAAATATTTTTTGATAAGTATGTTTTATTTAATTGTCGTTATTGTTACTTTTATAGATGAAATATCTATTTTTCCAGATAAATATAACACATGTAATTATTGTGATAAAATTCTTTTAGGTAAATGATACACTTTTTTCTAAATGATGAAATACGAATAAATATGGAATATATGCATAGTGTTTTATTTTCGTGTCGTGCAAATTGTGTCGTGTGGAATACGAGGTTTTTTTTCCGTTAGCGATATATTTTGCTATGGTAAGGTCGACTAAGCTCTATAATAAACATTTAAATAGTAACTTACAATTTATGCAACACCTTTGATGACGGCAGTTTAGAGCATTTTAGATTTTAAATACGGCACCAACCTGAAACAAAGACAAACCTATTAGGAAACATGTAGGTACAATTATTTAACTACAAATCTAATATATAAGTTTTATGATTCATTGGTTCATTTGTTATAATTATGTTCAGTTAAATATCAATACAATACTAAAGGTGTAATGGTTACAATCATTATATATTATCTATTAATTTATTTCGATTCAATATCAAATATTTTAGGCGTACAACTGTTTTCTTTATTTCCAAAAACAGGTAAGTATCGACAATTCTTCTTGATAGTTTTATTATAAGCGAATCAAAAACATAATAAAATCGCAATCAAATGAAATAATTTGGAAGATCTTTTATATTCCGGGACGATTATGATAATGACGACATTGAGGAAACGATTTTCGCCATTAGGCGTTTACCGAATACTTGTTATAATGATTTAAATAAAACCTTAAGTCACCCATATTTTTGAAATGTTTATTAACCAATGATTTCGCACTTTTTAAACAGTCATTCACAAACTGAGATCAAAATAAGTCAACCGCTTTATGGCAACTCTACATATCTGGTTCAATAAAAATTCCAGTTAGTCTTGCATATTTATCTCACGTACCGCATGACACTTTTTGAGTTGCATGTCAGATTTGAAACTGTTTCTAAATAATCTGATGCCTTTAAATGATTCTTGGTCATTTAAATTTCTCCCAAATAACAAATTTGGCAATGTATTATCAAAGTTAATAGGGTTTAAAATTATTTCTTTTCAAGTAAAGGGTAATTATATAATTTTACAAAACATTCCGCAAGTCCATAACAAGATTAAAAAATCCTTTATCAATTGTTGGGTTGAGCTTTCAATAGTGATTTTCTGAGATGATTTAACACTTGAATTATTAACGAGATATCAAATGTTATTATATTAATGTCGCGAAAAACTTTTTTCATTAGAGGTATAAAAATAAGGGCATCCAATGCTGGATCTTCTTTTAATTGATACAAAAATTACGTTTTTTTAAAGTAAGGAATTCTTTTTTAGCGAGTTTAATAGTTAATGATACTTTTTATTTGCTCAAATGTAACTTATGAATAATAATTCAAATCCATGTCCTGACTCTAAATAAATTACTGATATTATGTAAAATAATACGACTTCTCAAAGAGCTTAAATGTTTTATGCAAAGATGGACGGGAAACGAAATCATTTAAAAAGCAAAGCGAATTTTATTTCGGACTAACAACCACCTGGGTCGATCTAACATTTAAGTTTCAGTAGAGAATACTGGAAAAAGGGTAATTCCCCGGTGTATTCAGTGGCGTTTTCAGTTTTAATACTAATAGTAAAGGGATAGCATTGATGCTCTCAGCTCGTTATTAGTGTCAATTATTGGTAATAAACCTAAAACGTAACAACAGTATGATTTCCAATGAATTGGAAATTGATGGAGAACATAATCTGTACTGAATGAAAATTATACAATCATTTTGTATTTTTCTATGAACGAAATAAGCCCCAAAATCATGACCGAATGTTCATTTTTAACAAACTTCACCAGGCAAAACGTCGTAAAGTTTACGAATACATCATGATACATTGATAAAACATTATGGCAATTAACATACTCCATTTAGTAAATATTAATGGATTAAGAATGAGCAGCTAGGAGTTTTTGGAAATTACTGAAATAAATTTATTATTGTTTGCTTTCGTTTTGAGTAAAGTTCATTCCTCTAAACTAGAGCGTTCGATAAATATATACCTAAACATACTACGAACGGGCGATGATACCAGAATCATTTTGTTGTGCTATGTTTGATCTCAATACGAACCATATTGAATCCAAGTGGAGTATATCAAAAGAAAAACGATAGAGGTGAAAATTGAAAGAAAAAGTTATACAAACATATGTCAAAGCACAAATCATTGAAATTTCTCATTTAAAATAATCATCAGAATAAAGTTTCGGTGCGTTGAGCGTAAAACTCTGAAAATCTTTACTGAATATACTTACATATGTATGTTTAAATAAATCAAAGTCACTTATTTAATGTCAGTGTGGAAACGTATCGATACATCACTCATTCGAGTATTGATTTTATCGCCGAACGCTTTTTAGATATTTATGTATTGAAAGGACATTATATGTGAGCCACTGTAAGTAGGGCAGCCTGCCATGATAGCTACATGATAAATGGCTTCGGGCATAGGTCGAATCTTGACCAACAGCCGGGATTAGAGCTTTTAGAGGCTCCCGAGAAAAACCTTTTAAATCATATCTCAATTTATCTAAATCATTGTGCTGTGTGGCCGTATGGCAGCGGTAGACCTCTGGCGACATCTATTTGCGAAGTTTTCCATTGTGGTGGTAATCATCTAAGGTTTTTTTTTCTGGAACGAACTTTTCAGACTATTGTTGAGTGTTTGAAAAGGGATTTTATGTTAGCTGATTTTCTTTTATTCGTTATTAATGCCGGTCACATGAGTAATTATTATAAGGAAAAAAAGTTTTTCAGATTGCCAGTTAAATAAATAATACATAAAAATATATCAACCATTATTTTATTACAAATATAATAAAATTATATTTATAAGATTTCCATACATTAAAATCATTGAAACATCGATAGCAATTAGTTGTATGGATAATTAATTACTAGAGATACGCGATTATCGCTTTTTGCGATAAATGCAACATAGAAGCGATAAATGCGGTAATTGCGAAATTTTTGCGAAATTGTCAAAGTAAGCGAATAGATGCGATTTTTTAAGTTATTTATTAGGATTTTTTTTAAAAATATTTGATGTGATTGTACACACATTTCGTTCAAATAAATTCTGTTTACCAGTAGATTCCAAATTCACTTAATCATTAAATAGTTTTACGAAATATAGTAATTCGGAGAATTTTGCACCTTGAAAATATATATAGGTTTCATATTGAATAATATTGATGTGTTACCATTGTTAGAGTTCCAATTCACTTAATCATTAAATAAGTTTTACGAAATATAAGTATATTCGGAGAATTTTGCACCTTGAAAAGTTATATATTTAATATTGGAAAATTATATTTCATATTGAAATTAAATTATGTGATTGTACACACATTTCTTTCAAATAAATTCCGTTTACCAGTAGATTCCAAATTCACTTAATCATTAAATAAGTTTTACGAAATATAAGTATATTCGGAGAATTTTGCACCTTGAAAATATATACATTTAATATTGGAAAATTATATATCATATTGAAATTAAAATTTCCGGGTAACCGTTAAAATTATCCGGTTTTCGGTCTATAAAAAATGTGCGGGACAGAGTTTCGGTTCAAACCGGGTCGGAAGCTCAATTTGTCACATTGCAGAAGCAATCAATATATAATTAATTTTGATAATTTTGTTACTCCACTTGTGTTACAAACATTCATACAAATGGAGTTAAAATGTGATCAAATTTAATTACACAATACATTTACTTCCGAATCTATTGAAATGAAATGTGTATAAATGTACGAGCTTGAAAGAAAATAAGCAAACTGCATTAAAATATCAATTTCGCCAAAACGGATATTTGTGGACACAATACTACGGCGAAGATTTATCTGAAAGTAAATATTCTTTTCGCTGTACGTATAATAAAAGGGACGCAAACTCAATTAACGGTACGAGGAAAGGTCTCCGAATAACCTTATCGCGGAAACGGCAGTGAGCGAAATAGTAAGCGATCAGATACAAGCAATCTAGATACGGAATAGCCACACAGATGTATCAAATTAGGCTCCAGCGGTGAAATAGGATTGCGAATAGTAGTACACTTACATTGATATCGAATTCTCCGCCATTCCTTTTTGATGTGCTTTGTTCAAAATGGTCCGATACAATTTCGCCCAATGTAATTTGGGCGTACTTTCTGCGTAATACAGCTGATAACACTTTGAAAATGTGGGTTATCAGTGCCATCGTTGCGAACAGATGTCTTTTATCCAAAAAAGCTGGAAGAAAATTCCCAGCTCGTTTGAAACTTTATCGGTATATTTCAGCGCATGTTTCTTGTGAATCACCGTTTAAATCAGTGGGAGTTAACTTTTTAATATCAACCATAAGTTTTTTATTCTATGCTAATAAATGTGCTAATTCTAAACAATTCAACGTAACAGACATGCAACTTTAGGGCTATCGTTATATAAAATCAAACCACCTCACCCCCAGCTGTACTCGATTAAAACCAAATACCACTTATTCAACGCTTGCATTCTGCCGGTACTGCTTTACGGTTGCGAATCATGGCACCTGACGAAGACTCATAAAAACCGTATACTGAGCTTCGAGAACAGATGCTTGCGTCGGATAATGGGGGTGAGGTGGTTTGATTTTGTGAGGAATTCAGAGATAAGGGAGCGTACAAGACAGCGTCCCGTCACGTCAGTGGTTATGGAGAGACGTTGGAACTGGTTGGGTCACGTGCTGCGAATGCCTCCGGAAAGCCTCAATCCTGCCTGCCTTTTCTTTCGACCGGTGGGATTCCGGCGTCCCGGACGTCCGTCGGGTACTATCCATAGGATGTACTCGGCGGAACTGAGGGATGCTGGCATGTCATGGGAGGAAGCAAAGCAATTGGCGGGAGACAGGGAAACATGGAGGTGCCGCGTGGCGGCCATATGCTCCACATAGGGAGCGAACATGGCCAAAAGAAAATCGTTATATAAACTTGTTTCATTGACTATGGAATGCATTGGTTGCCTCCGTATCTCCGAGTTTACTTCGAGAAGTGTTTAGTGAATTAGTATTTTTAATCAAAATTAGAGACGCATTTCAAATTGGTTTACAAAAGAATTTTTTAAGACAAATATTCAAAGATGTGACGGTATTTTTCTGAACATAAGGGATGAAAAATTAAAAGAAAATAAACATAATATAACCGCTAGCTTGACTTAATGTTTAGTGTGCCTTAGCGACTAACATGAAGACCAGTCATTTAAGCAATAATTTATTTATTAAATATAATTAAAATTTATTTGACTTCTCATTCAATATTATATCAATCTATTTTTCCAGTTTAAATGTTTTATCGTTTTTATTGTTGTTTGTATGAAAGTATAGAGTAGGGATATTAAAACCGGTATTAGTGAAACCACGATAACGGGATTTAACTGTGTTGTATTTGAGAAAACTTTCTCCGCAGAAATATTTATTTTAATGAATAAACGACCAATATTGACAGATTCAAGAATTAATGATGGAGCACCGCTACTTAAAAGCAACAGCAAGATAAATCGAAAAAGGTTTGTGTTAACACTTTTAAATAGTTAATTGTGGATTTATTTAGTTTTTTTTTTACGATTTCTGATGATACATAATAGTAGGTTTTTTTGTATGTTTTTATTTGTATATTGTTATTCTAATAATCTCTCTGATGCTTTGAAGTTACAGAACAATTGTAAATGTAAGCCTTTTTCCTATATTTTTTTATACCGGTATTTGATTTTAAATATCAAAATACCGGTATTGAAACGTTCGTCCGATATTTCAGCAACTTGAATAAAATAGCTGAATAATGTAAGTAAACAGTTCATTGATTCGTACTGTATTGCATGTTGCATAAGGTTTACATTTATCGATAGCGAAAAGTATTATGAAATAATAAATACGACCGCCAAAGATACACATCCGCCATTTTATAATAATATTTATTCAAACCGCATCTTGAGCACTGTGCATGCATAACCGCAGATATTTTTATTTATTCAAAGAAGGAATAGAGTGCTTTGATAATAAGCATATTTATTGACTGTCAAAAAGTAAAAGGGTATGTAGCACATATTTTTTACGCTATGCACCAGTTAATATAAATACGGTTTTCATTTCCGTTATTATAATTAAATCATGATAAAAACGATATAAGGGAAGAATACAAACATGAATGTAAGTGCCTATTACAATGCCGAATACTTCAACGTCGGCGTTGAAAATACGTTGTTTATACTCTGTCATACGTCGTTTAAAAAACAAATTTTAATTAAATAAGTACAAAACGTGTTTTTTTAAATTATTTACAAAATTAAATAAGGAAGAATATAAAATTACGTTTCATAAATTTATGTTATAAAATGAGACACGTGTTTCGCTTTTTTGAGAAGCAGGGCGTAACACGTTTCGCATTTTGTAACACAAATTAAATACCAAGTTATAAAATTCAATATAATTTAATAAGGAAGTATATTTTGAAAGTGTAAGTATTTAATACTTCTGAGGTTAAATAAGAAATTATTTTCTACATGCATACGTGTCTTTCTAAAAAAAATGCTCAAGTAGTTTTCAGTTTTCAGATAAGCAGTCGATTTCCAAAAACTAAAATATACATAATACGTACTTAGTAAATTTCCTTTCGTGTCTTAGAAAAACGACTGTCGAAAAAAATACAACCTTTTCGCCAATGTTAACATAATGAGCTACCTACCAAACAGACGAAATGCGCGATACCTTCGGTGTATGTTTTATTTTATATTTTACCGAAAATACGGAGAACGGAAATTGAAAGGGGAAATCTATCATGGCTAGTATTAGCAGTAATGTTTTCATAATACGACTTCCATATACGCCGAGATAAATGTTTAATGTGTTTCCACATATTTTATTTCTGATATATTACTGAGCACACGCAAAAGCCATTTGCTACAGGAATTGCCTCATTATTCATTTTGGGTGGAATAAAGTACGTTACCAGCGAATTTCGAAAACCTTTTATAAAACATAATATCGAAAGGCAAACAAAGGTATCATAGGTTTTCTGGATCGATAAAATTATCCTCAAGTAAAAATGAGAAGAAATATGACGACACACGGGCGGAGTACGTTACATAAAAAAAATGTTGTAATTGTTACTATAACTTTTAGGGTGTTCACTGTCAATAGTTGTGGAAAGGCATTATATTAATAAAAATACAATATTTCTTTGTACTTTATTCAACTTTATTGAAAAGGTCATTACCCGTTTCGCTCATTACGAGCATTGTCGACTGATAAGAAATATAATTAAACAGAGCTATTTATAAAAAAAATAATTTAAAAGAAAAAGTGTAAGCAACAATTGTCATTGAAAAAAAATTGTTAAAAAAACATTTTTTTTGTATAATATTGAAGTAAAAAAATACCCCAAAATTAATGATACAAACCGAAACTTTTTATTTACTTTGCTTGTTTTGAAACTGATTGCAGAAGAATTTACGCTAGTATATTATATTTATATATGTGCAAGAATGTGTAGTTAGTAAAATGATTTTTATTTTTTGTTGTTGATATAATGTCTTTCCACCAATTATTGGCAGTGAAAACGTTAAAAGTCACTAATAAATTTATGTATATAAAAGTAAATAATATGAATATATAATTCAAAAACAAAACACTCATTTGCACTGATTCTACTTTTATTTTCAATATTATCACGACTGGTTTCGCTCATGACAAGTATAATCAATTGATAAAAAAATAAATTAATGCAGTGATATTAAAAACAAAAATTACTAATATTAATTTTATCAATTAATTGATACACCCTAATAATTTTAAATCGTTCTGTATAAATAGAGATTATAATGTATTTTATTATCATTTGATGATTCTCGTCATGATCGAAACGGGTCCTGATCATATTAAATAAAGTGGTATTTGTTTAAATGGGTGTTTTATTTTAATACAATACCTAATCACAAAGTATTGACATTACCTTTCATTTGATTTTGTAAACATGTGACTAGCAACAAAGGAATTGGTCTTGTTAATAGTTTACGCAAGTACTGAACGAATTTATGGGTAAAAACTGTTTACTAATGATATAGTCACGAATAACACGTTCCTAGCAACAAACCTAAATATTTAACATAGCGGGAGTTTCTAAAAGTATAAGCCAATAAATTTAGTAGTTAGAGGTCACATCACTACACTGCGATACTTTTAAGTATAATACACTTGAAGTAAAAAAACACCATCTACAAAAGTTAATCTTTTCTAAAAACTTATAAACGCTTTTTATTATTTTTAAACTTTACATAGCAGATGATTATTTGAAACCTAATATTCATATTTAATAATTTATTGTGTACTGTACGTGTATATTGCTTATGGCGATGATTTTAGATATCTTAAAAAATATTAAAAACGACAATTTTATGTTGTTAACGTTAAACTTAAATTTTTAATTAAGAAGAAAAGTTTGTGTTGACGTTGTTTGAATATCACGCAGCTGAGAATGAAAAATAGCATTAAGTATTAACAAAAAAATGAACAAAACTTCTTTGTAGAAAATGGTGTTTGAATTTAAGCCCTCGAATTATATTGTAAAACAAATATATCGTGTGCCGACATTATAATACGAAAAATAATCACTCAAACATCTATTGTGCTCTAGACAGATTTCAATATGTATGTGCCTTATTTTGTTGTATAATAAAGGTATACAAATAATGGATGAACAAGATGAATAATTCCAGTTTGAATGGAATTATTTCTCGAATGAAGAAATCTTGATAGTATTATGATGTTTCAATACAAATGCTGCCGTATTCAAGAATTCCGTATACAATTCAATCAGCATTCGAAAGCGAATTCTGAAGGGTTCAGATTCCTTCGACCATACTTACTTAGCGAAATGTAGGATGTCGTAAATGATTATTTTATTCTGTCAAATTAAATACTGCAACCCAATAACCATTTTCAAATTTACGAGTTATTAAAGAGGTACTACACTAAGAGTAACACTCCATGTTGAATCACGTATTTCAACTGTTTTTTTAGTTTTGAGTTTTTTTTGTTAATTTCGAGTTTTGTTGTTTAATACACGGATATTACTTAAACTCGTATCAAAAAAATAATATATTTTATAATTTGTTTTCCTTAATACTAATACGTTGGCAAAAAATATTTTGGCAAACAACATGGCCATGTGCTATGTTCAGCACAAAGGAGAAAGTGGCATGGCTATAGATTACTAGCTTTTTTAAAGATATTGTTAACAAAACCATTCCAGTGGTGTTTTATAGCGATATGAAGCGATAGCTATAGCGGTAGAATAAAGAACATTTATGTGTCTCCTGAAAACTTGTACTTCATGAGATGCAAGATTGTAGAAAATTACAGACGATCTTTGATTTTGTACAAGCTTCTTAACCGGTTAGAAAATCATTAATCGGCGTACCAAGTTTTTCATCCAAGTCATTGTGTGCGTATTAGTAGTTTTTTTGAGAATTTTATTATTTTAAGAATGTATAACCAAAGCACAGAAAATTGCATGAATAAAAGTAGTTATTATTAAGAAATTACATAATTTAAAAAAAAACTATTCAAATCAACATAAACAATAATCTGTCGGCATGGCATGCTTTTAAATAGATTTGTTTTTATTTAAGACGCTCATCAATTATTTGCCGTCGAAATATTAACTATATATATGTGCGAGAAAATATATTTTTAAATATGTTTTCATAAAATATATGTATGCTATTTATGTTACGAGTTGCAGTTTGCCTACTCCTGGCCTAAACTTACTGCGATTAAGTTTGGCACCGCGTTTTGTCAATTAGTAGTGCCCAAGACTGGCTTATTTAGCATGCCTGCTCTCTTATGTGGATAATATGTAGTACAAAACACTTATCTTAACAAGTACTGGTTGTTACTCAGACGCTCAACTTTTTTCGAAAAATAAGTATAAGTAAAAGAATATAAAAACTGGGCTAAGAGTCAGCTAATCGCTTCACCAATGCCCCACTAGGATCATATAAGTGGTAGTGAATTTGCGACACTACAGAGTTCAGACATACATTAATTTGAATATAAATTCATTAATCGATTGAATTTTTTTTATATAAAACTTTCCGTACTGGGAATCGAGCTAGTCAGCGCTGTAAACGTATCCATCGTTGACTATTCGCCCAAATCCCAGTAAATATTCATACTTTCACTAAAACTTGTACATACAAATAAATAGCTGTAACTATTTATTGTTTATGAAATTACAGGTACGGTAACTTGCCTATTTTGTGTTAAAAGCTATAAATTTGAATACGATCTTTTCTTGTGTGAAATGTTCGGATTTTAGCCGTTCACATCGGCAACACTTCCGTCTATCAATACTATAGAAAACTTTTACAATTCGATTCATATTAAGGGAACGAAGCCCGCAATGCTTGTAGTGTGTATGAAGAATCAGGGTTGAATGTATTTCAAAGGGATAATTCAGCCATGCAAAATAATGTATTTGAAGCGTATCTGGTATTAGCGGAATAAAGGACAGTTTAAATAAATTTAATCGAGATATCGTATATATTGGATAAATACTATTCTGCAATTTTAAGAAAGATTTTTTTTTAGAAATTGATATATGAACGTCATCTAAAATGGAATAATCAATAAGCTACTGTTATTAGAAATATTGCCTAGCAAAAGACAGTAACCGTTTTTTACAGTTTTTCCAAATGGTACATATTTAACTGTAGTTACTGCTTATTTGCTACGCAATAAAATTTTCAAAAATATGCGTGGCATATGTGATAAGAATTGATTGAATTACTATTTACTTAGTGGAACTCTGTTGTAATAAGGTAAAAAAAGTCAACGTATTTAGTTCTACAATTTTTAAAATTGTAGAACTAAATACGTTGATATTTTTTACCCTATTAAAAGTAAGAGCTTTACATTAACATGGTGATAGTTATCTGTCCCGGCGATGTCGTTATCATTTTTTGTCTTTTTTCCTGGAGTTGATCGCGAGTAACTTAAAAATTGTTGAGTGATTTAATTTTTTTGATCTGACGCTTTGGCTGTTTAAAAAAACAGCTCTATTATAACATGAAAATGTATAAAATATTTTTTTAAGTTTTAAAGGTTTAGGGTGATGTTTTATAAAGTGAAACGGTTATTTTTTTTTAAATTTAGAAAACGTGCAGTTTTAGTAATTTGGCAGAAAAAATGTACACGATTTATACACTAAACTGCCGTGTTAACTGCAAAAAATAAAGTAAGTGTACACTACAATACAAACATTATCATCATTGTCGCATTAAATGAAAATTCATTTCATAATTATCAAACTATACACCTTCTGAATCATAACTAAGTACTAGTAACTAGTATATATATAAATAAACAAGCCTTTTTTAATTGTACGATTTTGTCAGTTGAACGTGTTACGGGGAGAAGTTGCGAAGTACGTGTTAGAGGTTCTGTTATGATTGCATAACATATTAAAATACGTTGTTTGTAGAGTTCACATACATATGTGGGCAGTGCGCCTAAAAATGTATTACCGTACTTTCTGCACGACACAAACTAAATACCGACCTCAGTAATAAAATAAGTTATCGTTCCAATTTATTGGAACGCTGTTTATTACGATCAATTTCGAAATGAAATTAACCGATTATCGTTGTTTTATATTCGATTTCATAAAAATTAATGCCCACCGTTGGTAAAATATAACTAAGGCCTCCAATCCCGGGATTGTGATAGTAATAATTCCGAGATATCGGGATTGAGAATTAGAACACATAATTTATAGAGAAGAAGAACACAAAATTATCGAAAGTTTTTGAAAACAAACAACCAGGAAAAATGTTTGAAATCCGCGTGAGACCTAAAAAAAAAGTCCCAATATTTTGTTATTTTGGAAAATCCGCAAAATTCTGGGTTTTTGAAATGGGTATGCAGATAAAAATTTCGAAACCCGTGTGAGAGCTAAAAGGTTTAAAAAAAAAGCTCCCACATTTTTTCATTTTGGGAATTCGCTATGTTCTTATCTTATGACTTTTGAAAATTGGGCACAGACAAAAAAAAATAGAAATCCCCGAAAGAGCTAAACAAAAGTCATTTTTATTCATTTTAGGAAATCTATATCCGTAAGATTTCAAAACCGACCACCAAAAATTTTTGAAATCCCAAATCTGTGTACTATTTATTGGTTATTGGAAAAAGTGTGAATCCCGAAATCACGGGATTAAAAAAAGAGTCCAGCATTGTATGCCCTAACTACAACCCGCGAGCCACATCAAGCCTCTAAAAGGTGTTTATTTGACCCGCGGCTCATTTAACCAGATCTATGTACATATAACGCAAACATTGACATATATGTACGTGAGTTATTTTTGAAATGTTTAAAGGAATAATAAATAATATTTTAACATGACACGATTTCAGCAAGATATTGTTTCGTCTAGCCCACGTTACACATACAAATTTTAAGCCCTCTTGTTTCTCAAAAGTATTGGGTTGACACAACACACAAGTGATTGTTTTAAAATGAACAAAATTTAGTTTTACAGTCAAACGTTCGTTTAGGGTGAAAATTGGAATTCTGGAGCTCATTAAAATCACAGGGAAAACTGAGCCGGGTTACCACAAGTGTACTATGTGTATTTTGATGAAGGCACCTCATTAACCAACATATGCTTTGACGTGCAAAGCGCAAGCAAAAAATCCAATTAGATAGACGCAACTGATGCATTTTAGGCAACGTGCATTTTAGTCGACCCCATTTAAATATATGATCAATGTATTAATGCCGTTTTCACGAGCACCAATGGTTGTCAGCGTTTGTAGGATATTGAATACCACGTTATGTTGTTGTAGAAAACCAAAGCATGGTTAGTAAAGTAATGCCACTGAAAGTGAGCTATAATAAATAATATAATAAATTAGATGGCAGATTTTTTTTTTGTGATATCGATTTGATGAAGTTTTACGACAAATAACTCACAAAAAAAAACTAAACGATCACACTCTTAATATAAAATTGTGGCACGTGTAAACATTTAAAACACGACAAGTGGAGTAACAAAGTTATCAATTTTAATTTTATGTATGAAATTAATTTAGATTTTTAAATTAAAACTGAGAACATTTCTTAGAAACAGGGCTCACCGTTTTAAAGTTATATTTAAATATGTAAAATACGAGTTTATATTATTGTATATTCCTATTCTACAGTAGAAACATATTTACCAGTTAGGTTTGCTCAGAATTCGGACAATGATTTTATATTCATTTTTATATTATGATTTACTAAGCGACGCAACAGCGACTTGTAAATAAATAATTTCTCCTGATTTTTCAACCACAATAAACCATATAATAAAATAACGACCAGGGTCTACGTGTGACGAATATATACAATTGTTTATATAAGATATAACACTTTTGTGCGCCACAGCGGTGGCTTTGTGGAAATTAATTTTAAATATGACATCGATTTTAAAATCTTTGTAACACGACCAGAGAAACAGCAACGTTATCAATTCTATATTAATTATGAAGACATTATCATAAAATGCAGGCTATGAATCGGTTTATCGTTCACGTTTACCGAAGCAGAACTAATTTTCGACTATTCCAGGACGGCCACTCCATTCTCGTAGAAATAGTCGACATCAATTTCGGTTATTGGGTCCGACCAAAACATAACGGTTCTCATAAATAAGCCCGCTTTCAATATGCCTCATATGACAAAATATACAACACAACATTGGACGCGCGATACTTTTACATATGCTATTGATATAACACATATGATGCAGTGTTCATATTTTTAGGTAAAAATACGAGAATCAAAATACATAAATACAAGCATACTATGAGGCAGAGATTGTAAATAAAACATTATCATCAAGCAGCGCATTTTTAATTGTTATGATGGACTTTTTTTATCCGTACGAGATATTTGAAAAAACTGCGAAAAGGAAACGAGAGTACATAGATAAAAATCAAAGATCAATGCAGGGTGTTATTTATAGAAAATGTAACCTTTTACATTTCATCAGTTGGTAATGCTCGCGTTCAATGAAATGGTTTTAAGCTATAATAAATAATGTAGAATTAATTAAGTACCTAGTAACAGTGTTTTTTTAATATCACGCATTTTTAGCAAGGATTTCCAGTGAAAGCCTTCATTAAAAGGCTATGCTTGTAAAACCAAGAAGATTTGCAGTATTACTGATATTTTGCTTTTGAACCAATGAGTGTCAGTTCATTTATATTTTTAAGCAAATGTTCGGTTAGTTTTAAAAGTTGCAAAATGTATATGTTGGTGTTTTTTTTACCAAGTCACAACACCAATTTTCTAATTAAGTATTTTTTTAAAAGGACTCGGAAGTTATGAGTTTTCAGATATCAGTTAAGCTTCCAACTCCATAACCCTGGAAAAGTGCTGTTTTTCATAAAGTGGTACAATAAATTCACTAAGTTATTCTAGAAAAATAATTGATATCCAAGAATCTTGTTTTTGACTCATTTTGTTACTTACCAACATTTACCAGCACGTTGTTGATAATTACTGAATACTTATTAATTGTTACAATTGTTTAATCAAATAGATTCTTTTCAATGTATCGAACCCGAAGTATTTTAAAAAGTATGATTTTATTTAAAATTAAGTGACATGTTGTGTTTATTTTTTTCGAAATGTATGACATTAGACGTTGTTTGTTATTAAACAGAGTATTTTGTATAAACAGTGACATTCTAAACAATAAGGTAATTTTCATTAAAATCGTGTAAACACAATTCTCGTTAATATTCCAAAGAGACGATTTGAATAATAATTACTTTTGTGGAACAAGCAGGAAAGGAGATGGGCGAAACATTTCATAATTAATTATGCGCTTAAGTTAAGTAGGGAAATTTTGAATAGTAAAATACAATGTTGTGTTTTAATTGAAAACGGAGAATATTACAAACGGAATGTCATTGGCATTAAATAATAATAATACAGCAAACGCAGTATCATCCAATCTGAACACTTTGACAATGAATGTTTAACGTAATACCGAAGCATTCAATAAATTACATATATCGGCTTTTTCTGGACTAGTAAATTTTTACGTTACCTAAGTGTTCTTTTTGGAATCAGTTTTGATCAGGGCGCTCAATCCAAAATCTGTTTTGTGATCCTGGGATTTTGGGATTTACAATTTTTTATTCACCATAATATCATGCCACCATTACTTGAGATCATTGCTCTGAAAAAGTTCCGAACTGACGGATTCCATAATTATTGAAAAGTGACACTTTCTTTAGCTCTATTAACGGATTTTTACGTGCTGTAGTGAACCGAAATCTCAGGATCGCAAAATTTGCAAAATGATTGGATGTTTTAGTTGTTTTGAATTGCATTGTATTTTTTTTCCAATAATCAATTTTATTTGATGGATGGATTATTTCATTTGATACGAATGTTTGTACACGGTTCTTTATTTGCAAGATTTTAATTGTAGACTATTTATAATTTGTATAAATAATCTGTTATTTTTTATCTGTAATTTGGTAAGTTTTTATAAATAAAGTTTAATACATTTTCAATAACGACATATTTAGAAGGTTTACTTTTTGCAATAAAATTAGTGGCGTGTTAGGTACCGCCATACGTACACCTTTGAAAAATAGTGCTACCGTGTATTTTTGTGATTTTCTCAAAACTCGATTTTCAGAGAATGTGAGTAATGATTCTAGACTACTCAAATGTTAAAACAGTTTAATATGCTCCCAAGGAGTATTTGCTATTATTTATTATATAATACAGTAGCGTGTCAGTGAAACGTGGCGTACTGTAAGCGAGAAAATTCTAAATTAACTTGTACGATGCTTGTATAGTAGGTGCCTTGAAAGTTTGATTTTGTATCAGAAGCGTATCGCGAACACTACTTGTAAACGGCGAAATTTATGACGAGTCACGGGCTGGCGAAAACTGTCTACCACAATATTTCACAAACGGAATAATATTATATATAGTAGCGGGTAGTATTGGGCAAGTTTTTGAATTTTATTAAAAAAAACTAACGAGTACCCGGCATGCGTTGCAATGCCACTCAAAGAAAGAAAGAGTTTGTGTTTTAATTATGTTTATTGAAGTGCTTTAAGATACACATATTCACATTTAGCGTATTGGCAGCCCACCGCTGATTCATAAACCATTGTGGGCATTTTTTAATATACAATATATATTTATTACTATATTGCAGTGCTACTTGTTAGCCTTCCTTCAATACGCTGGATAGAACGGTTAGGGGAATGCATTAAGACAAATACATGTCAGTATATTTTATATTAGACAGTTGTTTTCACGGACGCTTAAAGGAATTAATATTTTTTTCAATCGGAAATATTTAATTTTTTTTTAGATTTATCAAAGCTTTTTTCAGTTCATTAAAATACAAATGATTTTGGTTTATTGCTTTTATTCCAATCGGTTATAATTAATCATAGCACGAAGTGTTGTAATTATGTGGATTAAGAAAATAATAATTGCTATACTATTGTGTATGAGTAACTTTTTAAAACTGTCTGAGAAGTCAAGTGGGCTTTATAAAGTCAGTAATTAAAAAAACTACGATATATCTCTGCTTGAACACATGCTGAGGGCATCTTAAGAGAGCCTGAATTCTACATACTCTTCTTCCAACCAGATGGAATCCATTGTCCTGAAAATAAAATATAAAAGCTGCTAATAAAATCCACAAGTTGCTTTCGGCTGCGCTACTGAGTTATCAAACAGGTTAACGGGATCAAAGAATCTTGAAGTCATCACGTGGTGGCAATATGCTTCGATTAGGACAAGGCATATCAATAATATTTTAACTATAATTTTAGTATACGTGGAGACAAAGATATCTACTTTTAATTTAATTGTGATATTAAATATTTTTAGCCACAAAACCAGTAATTCAATAAAATAAAAATGAGTACTGTACGATATCGAACAAAAAAACGGTATAAACGTGTCCCCTCTTAAAACACATTAGCTAAAGCAAATAAAACGACAGTTTGTGTTACAGCATAAGCAGACAATCAATACTAAGCTCCGGTTAGATGCGTATGTGGTTTCAGAAATAATTACCACACTCAAGATTTATTCTAGCCGTAAAATAATAATTATTTTGCCAAAAGATATCACTCTTTTTGTTCCCTTCACTCCACAGGCGCAAAGTGATAACCGTCCAATGCCGGCTGAGACGTGGGAGCACAACAATAACACTGCCCTAGCTTTGTATGAAGAAAGTGTATTTTGTTTGGCGGATATCCGCAGAGCGGTCATTAACAACAGATTATCTTAGCGGAGTAATTTGCCCAGAGTGCGTGCGAAGCCGGGACAACTCTCAACCGTAGGGCGCCATTAAGAAAATTGGATAAGATCTTTTGGAAATTCATTCAGGGGAGTCTCCCTGCCATTCTGCGATGCCCGCTGGCCCCGCAAAGCTGGCCGCAATCTCGTTTCTATCACACCAATTCGGGTGTGAAATTAAAATTTGGGACACTCTATTGAAGTGCGCTTATGACTGCGATAGCGGAAAAAACGGCGATGGTGCCAATTAAGAAAACAAACTTTTATATTTATATACATAATATAAATATAATAGTAGCAAAGTCTTATGGAAAATACACGTCATGCTTAGCTTCTTCGACGTCACCACCGTTAAAACATTTGATTTAAAAATAAATAGACATTTATTAATCATTACCATCTTAAGTTTTATGAATATAATTCCTTTCGATAAACAAATTACAGAAAACTTCTTTTCCTACCGTTTTTATGTATACAAGAGTTATTGTCTTTAGTTTTTTTTTTAATATCTTTTATTTGACGTGACGACTTCAGTTTAAGCTATTCTAAGAAGAACAAAACAAACAGATATTCTAAACATAATTATCTATTTGATTTGCAAATGATAAGCTTCCATAATAAAATTATAAGTAAAGAAGTGATAATTGTTAACCCGTTATTATTGGTTTGTTTATTAGGTTATATAGATAGCACCTATGATAAATGGGAGAAATCAACACAGAAGTGTTGATTTTTCTTCCTTTTAGGAAATCCACATTTTTCTATACTTTTCTATATTAATCATTTACAAAAAAAAAACGTACATGCATTTTTATTTACGACGATAATAAATGCATGGTCTGACTTAAAGCTATTCCATATTATCCATTGGATTTACGAAGTGAACAAAATATTTTTTTTATATTATGTGTTTCAACAATTATTGCTCATAGTTATTTGATTGTATTATAGAAAAACCACGCTTATAATTAAAATGAGATAACTCCTAATAACCGAAAAGGACTGAAAGTCGTTTAAATCTCTTAGAATAGTTAGTTTGAAGATACTTCTTCGGCCAATCGCATGTTGCAACCTGGGGAATAACTAAGTTATAAAATTTTGTAAGATTTTTAGAAGAGTGAAATAATTATAAAAAAATACAGTAAAATATCAAAAAAAAATATTTGCGTGATAAGATTAGGTGAGTTCGTGAACTGGCTTCACCATGAATCTATATGAAAAACGTAATTCGGTATACGTACCAATATAATCAAAACCTTCACACATGCTGCAATTGGAGATAGAGGAGACGAGGAGTTTTCTGACGTTTTTGCCATCCTGAGACTTAATCCTTCATCATGCGGATTGACAAAAAATAAAAACACAATTATAAAAATGTTCAGAATATAATCAAATCTCACAAGCATTAAAATAGCTCAAAATTCTTGGCAGTTGTTTATCGTTCACGTTACTAGAATACGTAACTTATTTAGGTGTAATTTTTCCAGTACAAGAAACAAACCAAGCGCGATCTTTTTCTAATCTAATTTTCACGAATAAGGGTAATAAAAATGTTTATCTGAGCTTCTGCTATAATACTGTGTTGAGCTAAGAAGACAACTATGAAAAAGGTGACTAAAAAAACTCTGTAAAAATAAAATGATAAAGTTACAGAATTAGATTCTTATAGCTTTATTCTGTCGAAACTAATCTTTTTTTTACCAGATGAAATTAATAGTAACAAAAATATTTTAAAAAATGTATATATATATTAAATATTATAATAGCAAACAAAATAAAAGATTTTGTGTAATTTTTTCATAATTTTCATTTTATTTTAAATTAGTATATGATTGAATGCTTGTAGCTCTAGTACTTTTAAACAAAGCCTTAGTATAATAATATTTAATGAAAATAATTCCGTTAACAAAAGTAATACATAAAATAAATTGACTATTTTATTACTAGTAGCAGTATATTATATATAAAATTCTGAAGAGAAATGTTATTAGTTCAGAAAAATATCGATTTCATGTGATAAAAATAATTACATAATTATCCCGAAATAAGACGCCCTCTTCATATAAAAATCTATAATTTGGCAACAGAGAAAACTATTCGGACTCTTTTGACAAGCCGTGAAGAATAATTGAGTAGTAAATCTAGCATAATATATTATTTGTTTTAACAATAATAAAATGTCTCTTTTATTTTTCATTTCCTCATTTTTTTCTGAAAAAAAACAGACAGTAAAATTGTCTTATTTTGTAGTTGTGTGTTATATTGTAGAATGTCACATGTAAATCCAAAGTACAGTGGAGTTATTTTTTTAAATAACAAAAGAAAGGAAGATTCGTTGACATGAAAATATGAACAAAGTAAAATTATTCAGTATTTAAAAAGAATGCTTGAAAAACTGTCATTTACAGACTTGCGGCTGGATAAATTACATTTTACTCTGAGCGGAAAATGTTTTTATGAACTTAAGCAAAAGAGACAAACTGTATTTAATATACTCAACTATACTTTAAATGAGAATGTGTTGTTGTCCTTTAGCCTTTAATCAAATATAATATATAATGTTAGTATTGCATGACAAAGCAATTGTTCACACAATTTAAAATACAAAAATTCTGACTGTGTATAGTATAAATAAATAAAACAAATATCGATGTTGTTAAATGTTGATCAGTATTAGTTAAAAATACATATATAAATAGTTGTCAATCAGTTTTAACTTTATTTAACAGCGACAAATGACATACGGCAGGCAAATACCTAAGCAATCGCTCAATATTTTTATGTATATCTTTTCAGCATTTGATAAGGTAAGAAAATATATGAATTGATGTCAAATGTCGACTCTTAAATATGTATAAAGCATTTAATTTAAAAAAAAAAAAAAATTTTTATGTACTTTTAGCGTAGTTTATTTTTTGATTGCAGATTAATAGAGTTTTCGGTAAGATGGTCAAAGCATCGTTATGGACTACTTTCACCAGCATAATGAAGTGGATTTGAAATAAATACCACTAATAAAATTGGTTACAATAAAAGTTTTGACGAAACTTATCATTATTTTCTGAGAACTAAGGAACATAGTCCTTTTATGCAACAGATGCCCAGAGTGGAAACGTTGCCATTGTGTATTTCTTTTCCTAATTGAAAATACACAGCACGTGTTGCAAGTTGGAAAAACATTTTCCGGTTCGGTGTGACGTGTTTTCTGCGTCATTTTTCATTTTCATAAGGCGACAATTCAACCCACAATGCCCGATAACCACACGTGATAAAATTACGAAAATTAAATTTCATCCATAGTACACATAAGTGTAGGATTCATATTGGTTAGTAATTCACTAAAATACCAAAACGACAGAACTTCTTCCGTTATTGTATAAATAGTATTTAATTAAATGACATGCCCTGATTCGGGATTGCAATACCAGACGAACAAATCAATACCGGTATTACAGATTAAATACCGTTATTACAAAAAAACGTTTAAATAAACATTTGAATTTTTTTTATTCTGTACACTTCCATAATTTATTCGTCGATAACGACCCGGGTTTCGCCTTTCGGTATCTTCTGGTATTATCCAGTGCAAGAATGCACTTGAACTGAGTAAACCAAAACAATACGACAACTTAGGATTTCAATACCGGGCGAGTAAATCAAAACGTGTATTTCAATATTTTATATAAAAAAAAACTAAAATTACAAAATAAATAAAATCACCAACGAGCGATTTTCATAAAAAACCTTCCAGTTTCTAAAAATAATAATAAACCATTTAAAAGGGGCACCAGTTCATTTTGAGCAGATTTAAACATGTATCAATTTATCTCAGTACAACAGTTTTATTAAAATACTGAATGGTTTCTTTAAATTTAATATTCGGTTTTGGTATTTTTATAATTTCAAAATTGGTATTTCGGTATTGAAAACATACCATGAATAATACCGATGATACCGGTTGTGCAATCTCTATTCCTGATTTTGTGTATTTTATCCCACCGTCATTTTTATAAAAGTGTTGTTTAGGGAAATAAAATATCAGTCTGTAGTTTTTACGAATGTAAATTAACTATAAAAATACTGTGCGAGATTATTTACATTTAAATGTTAAACTATACAAACGGTTTAACACAAATAAATTTTTCCCTTGTTAGCAAAAACTGTTAGACAAAGAAGTTTTTTTATAAATTGCATACGTCAAAACGATCATGTAAGTCGCCTTACAAAACACGCAATCATAAAAACTAAAATTCTTTAATCACAAGATCAGTCATAAACATGCATATCTGTAAAAAATAGAATTTTAAGACAAAAGACGAAAGTTGAATTTGATGGTTCTGTGTTTGATAATATATCATAGATTATTCAGCATTAATTAATTAAAAGCAGAAGAGATTTTTTTGATGTTTTAAGTGATATATATAAAATATTACAAGTGACCTTTCAAACACTTTAACATGCTATTTGGGTAAAAGTATTATTTTATCGGTTCTTAAATTTCTGTAATAACTTCTTTGTTCTGGTCATCAGACAAAGTGGTCTCTCCGTATATCAATAAAGCTTAAAAGCATCTCATGTGCACTGCTGAGCTTTGACATATTATAAAGACGACAGATAATATTTGTTCAAGGAAGCAATAATATTCTGAGGGTGGACACTTTACTTCCCCTGTTTGCCATTTCAAAATCAATAATACTATATTATTACGAACGTAGTGTTGGAGGCGTAAAAGAGTAGATTGAATAAAATTTTAAAATTAAATATCAATAAGATCATGAAATAACTTAAGGAACATAATTTAACTGATAATTTGATAAAGAATAGTAATATACCAAACTGTCATAACCATATTCTATTATAGATTCAAGTTTGAAACAACGGATTATTTTTAAAATGTTTAAAATCAAAACACATACAAACCTGATTATAACAGGTTTAAGCTCAGTTGCTCGATTTATCTATTTGGAGAAACCAAGGCATGGAAAAGTTGGTTTCTCACTCTCTTTGCATCTCTAACGAAATCATCAAATACATTTATTTCAATTTAAAGGTGGACACTGTCCACTGTAAATTTTAGTGAATATCCAATTTAGATTTTCGGGACTAATTGCACGTTATTTTTTATGTTGATCTAGAACAGATTTTCTTATTGCAAATGTTTTTATTTTGACCAGATGTAAAAATTGTGTTTTATTAAAAAAACATACCAAAAGACGCTGGTCCATAGATTGATTGAAAAATCAATGTTAAAAAGTTTTCAAGACCGACGGCAAATTATCGCATTTCATAAATAAGCATTGATATTAATTGTTATTGTAAAGCTTACATACTTTAATTGAATATGTTTCAACATTTTTTAAAATTATTTTTATTGAAAAAAGTATTATTATATTTTATTTAATAAAATAACGAGAATATTTTTTTCTACCTTATACTATTTTTTATCTATCAAAGAAGATATTATCGGACTTTACTCGGTTAGTCAACCTTGCCCATTTTCAATGATTACTATTATTATTGTTACTGTATTTTAATCGTTTCACATTGCAAAAGCAATACACTTATAATTGTTTGATCTTTGCAGTAAGAAAATCGTGGGCATAATAAACCTAATCGACTCAATTTTAGGGTAAGAAAGCACCGCATTAAAAAAATGACTATTATATTTAACTGAATTTTAGTTATTAGCGACAGACTGAATAACTTTAAATAAATGCCTCATTTGAAATTTACAGACCAATTTGAAAAGAAAGACAAAATGCAAGAGAATGATATTAATGAACGTTGAATCAATATTCCGATTTACCCCCTTTCTGTTACTTACGCGGCAGGGGTGTCGGCACTATTGCAAGTTATGCTTTTCTCATTAATTTGATGTTCGAGGAAAACAAGAAATCAGGCGCGCTTCGAGAAGCCGCACGACAAGATAATGAATATTGTGTTTAACACTATAACATTGAATATCTTCTGAAATGTAATAGTATACCAATACAATAGTGGCAGGCATAGATAGTAGTGCTAGGTACCTACCCTAACATCATAGCGGCGGACATTCTCCCTACATAGAGGCAGGTGGAAAACAGTGTCGAAATTGTAGCCAATATAGACGATTACAATGATAAAAAGGATTCAAAGGCATGTCTAGCCAGTAACATTTTTTTAAGTACATAAACATAAGTTCGCTCAATACGATAGACTGCGCTTATAATTAAAAAGGATTTTGTTTAAAACATATTTTATTTGATGTTTATTTTCCGATTTCGACGATCATTCTGTTTCGGAACAACGCTACTTTCCGATTTATTTACAAAAGGTGCCAAATATCAGGCTTTAAAGTATTGATTATTTATTATTAATTTTAGCGTCAGTGTTGTAGCCGAATGGTAAAATTCGTTGCGCTTTTTTCTATTCATTTCAAGGTTACGGACTCAAACCCGGAATGGAATTTTGGGTAAATTGTTTTTTTTTAAATTTATTTACGAACTCGTATGTTAAAGAATGAATTTCAGTAATGTTTTCATACCCTCAAACCTTTCTACTTCTTACCCGATACGGAAAATGAAGTGTACAGAAAGCGAATAGTCAACTATAAATATTTTCCTTAATCAATGCTTCTTCCCCTTCTTTTCGAAGAAATCGTCAAATCATAGTTTAATAAAAAGGAAGCCAACAAATTTTGACAGCAACATCTTCCGTTGATCATTTTTTATTTATTTGCGAAACGCTATCAAAATGGAAATTTTGTCGAAACAAATATTGGAAAAATCGATACTACAGTGACGAGAATGTAAACATGACTTGTTTTAGACGCATTTATTTGTAGGTGACTGTCGAAGCCCGCATTCTAAATTAAGAAGAATGAATTGCATAAACATTTACCATCCAAAATTATAGTCATTATGACATGGCAAAAAAGAATTACAAGGTTAAAGTGATAATGCCACCGGCTACTGTGTTATTTATCGGAATTTCCAATGCTACGATGCCACTATATTATTCGCACAGTGACTTGCTTATATTTACCGACATGTCAAAGCAATAAATATCGTGTAAATATTTATTTTCTCGATATAGTAAGATTGTTGCCGTTTATATATCTAGTTAATTTATGAAAGCGTTCAGTTAAATAGATAATTAACTTAACTTAATTAACAGATAACAAAAACACATTTGAAAGACTACAACAACTTCTAAAATAATAAATTACAGCATCATTGTTTTACTTGGTTGAACTCATTATAACAAACAGCAAAGTAAAGCAGCAAATAAAACACTATTATGAATGTTCTTATTCCACGATGAAGAGCATAATACTATTGGCAGTGAACACCCTAAAAGTGAGCGGAATATTAAGTTACACAAGCCTCAGTTGATGCCGAAATTGTTTAACTCAAATCAAACTTAATTCTTTGTTATAATAGTATTTAAGTCTTATTACAATAAAACTCTAACGCAAAAGACTAATTCGGGTTAGAAAATGTAAATTTAAGCCGAAATAACGTTATACTGATATGAATATTAAATTATGTTTTGCGAACGCGTTTTTTAATTAAGGAAATAAACGGCTATTGTATAGTAGTAAAAAAATCCATTAATATATACATACATTTACTAAAATATAACGTTATTTTAAAAAGCTTAGAAAGGATGTAAGAATGTAGCTAAATGCACTTAAAATCATTGGTCAACGTGTGACAAAACTGTTGTAGCTGTGAGACACGTTATCTTTGGCAACAAGATTTATTAATTATGCTTATTTTGATGTTTTTCAAATGTAATTTTTTTGTATTAAAGTAGTATTTACGTCTGAAGTTTTCAAATTACAAAATTAATATTTTTTAGAAAGTTTCTGAATAACATTCTGATATTTTATCACAAATTAATGAAGACAATCTTCAATCTTTAAGAAATATAATAGTAGTCGTATTAAAGAATAAGTCTGACAAACAATAATTAAGACAGTAGCGTAGTAGTTTTCTACAAGTATTATTTTTCCTTGAGTCAGTTAGTAACAGGAAGAACTCATCAGGGATAAACTTCTGCTGAAATCTAGAGTCAACATTTGCTATGAAAAAAATAGACAAATGAGTCTCGCAATCGGACATAATATTATTTAAATTAGCGCCATTGTACTATAGTAAATAACACTGGTGCTGAAGAATATATATTTTAATGGCATTACAGTCAATTGAGCTTATATGTTAAAGTTAAAAGAATGAAAATTTGATGAGAATTTTCGTTAGTCATTCAAGATTAACTTACAATAAATAATATACTTATTAGATTAACTTACAATAGACAATAAATACATGATGAATTTAAATATAGTGAATGGTATACATGTTATGTTTGAATATTATTTCATGAAATATAACCGCCCCTGCATATACAAGGAGCGCATTGATATAATGCCACATTGCTTGGATCTCAAATTTTATTTTAAAAAATCTACTTTATCAGGAATTTAACCCATACCCGACTTAACAACTAGACCACAGCGGGCGACAAAATTACATTTGACATTACAACTAATGCCGATACGCCACATATTTTGAAAACATTAAAATTATACGAACCTAAATCGATGAGAAGATACATCACAAACACGTATGCTCAAGTTATCAAATTTAAATTTGAAATTGAAAATTTCATATCTTGACACAATGGCAAAGCCCGTACTTATTAAAACACAGATGACGAATATTTCAAACGATAATCAATTTATTTTATCAAGATTAAAAATAAATTACAATGTTTATAATATGATGTCTATAATGGCTTGTAACTTATGTTTTTAAAACATAATTTTATTCAAATATTTTTTTCACCACTATAGGAGTTAACGTTTAAATCTTTGTTTAAATTTTTACTTAATAATTTGTTAAAAATAATAAATGGAAATATACTAAAAAAAAGAAATATTTTAAAATGCGCTTCTCATATGCACTAATGATATAAACATATAAATAATCTATCTACTAGACTTGATGTTCGCAACCTACGAAATAAAAATGCTTCCCGATGCAGTTGAGAATAAAATATTGCCTCCATGAATAATTCAATCAGCACTTGGAGCGAATTGAGTGCTTTTTAAAGCAGTTATTTAAGCACAGGTTCAAAGACTACCCAAAGGTAATGAAGTAGCATATATTTTACGGACGTTGATAACAATACATGATGACAATACTTTTTATATTGAAATTACAATACCCTCTTTAAAATACTTATGTATAATATGACACGCGTGAAAATAATCACAACGCTAAATTCGCCGTTTTTAGATGAATACGTCATTTATAAAGTTTGTTAACTCACGAAAGTAATACAGACTGTGTGGCTATGTAACATCGCTGTGATCGTTAATAGTGTCACATTTTGCAATGTGTCAGTTTTTCAGGAACTTTGTATGTAAAACTAATGCAACCTTAATTAAAAATGGTTTCATTAAGTTATTGTGTTTAAAAATTTAAAAAAGCGAGTGGTTAATTAATAATATTATGAAAAATAAATGCTTTTTAGTAAAACTGGGCATAAATAAAAACATCGGACAGTAATACGTAAAATTCTTATTCCATGTATCGCGAGTGTGAATCGAAAAAAAAATGTGTTTTTTAATTTATCTATGCTATACATCGAGCGGCCTTCTTAACTTGTTTATGTCATTTTGACACTAAGCCTTCGGTATGCAGTAAAATATGTGAACGAAAGTTATTGAAAAACTATGAAAACCACCTTCATTAAATAATTAACAAACGATTAAATACAGTTTTCAATGTTTTTAAAATCTAGCAGTAAGACTATTAACTGTTGCAGTCCACTAGTCAATATCATTTGTATACATTTTGGTCTAGCTGATAAGAGCTTGCTTTTCCGATCAAGCGGGTTTGAGTTCGATTCTCGGTAAAGTCAATGTCAAATTTCGTTTGTTCAATTTAAAATTTGGACTGAAGTAAGACGTGGGTGTATGTATTAATTTGATTTTGATTTACTTACGAAAGTTGTCAAAATTTAATAGTAATGCCATACATTTTTTTAAATAAAAAAAAAATAATACATATTTTACGTATTGGACTTGAGTTTTCGTAGTGATTTTCATCGAGAGTTAATCTCACGTGAGCGACATAATTTGTAATTAAAAAAAAAATCATTACCATTTTGTAGCAATAATTGCTACTTGTGAATTATGAAAAAAATAATGTTGGTAATCACTGAACAAATGATATCAGATAAAATATTTGTGCAAGCTCTTCTTCTCAAGCGACTTCACAATAATTAAAGATGCAGTTTCTTAATTTTCAGTAACTGAAAGCAACAACAATTATTAAGGAAGCGCAATTAGTGCAAGAAAATTTCTTACATTGAATTTAAATTCAGAATTTAATTATTACTAATTCTCATGCAATTAAGTATTTATTTGAATATATGATTGTCTGGTTTTGTAATCGAGTGGTTAAAGTACGTTGGATAGAAATTTCAATACATACACTTTTATAAATTCATGTTTTTATAGATCTGTGCTTATAAATAAAAGTTAACATTTCCACCAATTAAACGCAAAAGAAATTGGGTGTAATAAGAGAAACGGGTTAACTACTTATCTTTTTTTTCTATTGTCGTCCTTCTATACCAACTTATTCATCAAGAGGTTAGGCGACTAACTAACAAACAAATCTGTTGAAATGTTACAATACGACTTAATTTAAGACTTAAGACAGAAGTTTAAAAACATACGTTCGATTCGAATAATAAGGGTGTGATGGTTTGATGCCGTCAAAAACTCTAAGGTAAGAATTAAAATTGCTTATAATCGTAGTTGATTAGAAATTTGATATTAACCTGGCTTGTACAGGTAACGACTTCATCATGTTGATATACCATACCGTAGGTGACCATCTTTAAAATTTACTCAACGGAGCTGACCTTTTTTTCGGTGTAAGACGGCAGGAGACAACATAAAGTGATGACACATCGTTGCTTATATGCTCCAAATAGGGTGTGGTAAATAAGAAAGAAAATCAATCACTTACCCTAAATGAAGATACGGCAAAAGTATTGGTGGTTAAGAAAAAATCTTTCTGTCATTCCAATAATAAAGTTTGGAACTCGATAGGCAGATAGCCAAAATTTATTCAATATAATTTTATTATGACTACGGACCGAATAAAAACGTTGGGGGAAAGCGTTCGCGCGAAATGAGAAAATAGACACTCTTTATAACGCCTTTCCACCATGGAATGTTTTATGAACTGAGTCCTCCGGACACAGCGAAAATACATAATGCGTTCATGTTAACGACAAGCGAGCATAATATAAAAAAACGCGTAATCGCGGTAACTTATGGCCACATGTCTAAATTTACCCATTATCATAAAAAACTCTCAAATATAAAAAAAGAAAAGTAGGGCTGGCATTGGAGATTGAGAAGATTCATCATGAGTATTTCCGTTCGTTCATCGATATTACGCGATTAAAAAACACTTACCGTGGAGTGAAAAAATATATGAAAAAAAAAGTCATCGATCTGGCAAAAAAGGGTTTTTTGGAAATACGCGTTTCAAGTAAATCTGTGTGTGCCAATCTAATGACATACACTTAAAAAACACGGTTTTTTTCACTTTAATATTTATTTTACATCTAAGGTTTAAAAAATCGGTTTATATTTCCATATAAATGTGCTTTTTGATATTAATATCTGTTAACTGTTTATTATTTTATATTTCAAAAGCATATGTAATGAACTATATATAATATGCTTGAATTGTTTTTGCTGTTATACCTACGTACTCCTGTGTTTTTAATAGAGTATATTAATAGATATCTTAAATATGTTAAGATCAATTTTTAACATGTTTGATAAGATATTACGTATTTCAAAGTTATATGAAGTTTTTTTTTATATTTTTGTGTTTTACGAAATGATTGGGGAACAATTTAAAAAATCAGTAGAATAAAGCTTTTCTTCTAGAACAAGAAACAACCGATAATAATACAAACAGTTCCATTTAACAAAGACTATTACATAGATTTTTTTTTAAATATTTTTTCTTCGCATGACTTGATATGATAAAATCTTTGCGGACTAGCGCCTAACGGCACGTTACCTTAACCAATCTCAATTTAAAATTTTGAACTTCTTATTATCCCGTAGATTAATTGGCCAAAAGTGAGATTTTTTTAAAACGTTATTAAACTCAATTTTATGTGAAAGTTTAAACGAAGCTTACAAGCGGAAAATTGGAAATTACGAATGATTTTTAATCTTACAGAATGTGTAATATAAGATTGTATATATGGCAGACGGGGTACATTCTCCATTTTTGATTGCTTTAAAACATTATTGGACTTATGAGCATAAACAAAATGACTATTAGATATTTTTTTGGCTGAAAGCGAAAAGCAAATATTTAATCAAACCGAAAACCGTGTGACTATTTAAACCACACAAGTAATTACATCATCTAAATAATAATGATGAAAGGTTGTCCGGAGGTGAAGAAGAATTTATTTCAACAATGAAACATTTAATATTATAAGGTTTTGTATATAAAGACAAAGAACTAGATCAGATATATCTTAAAATATCATAACGAGTATCAGGTGAAAAAAGTATTAACTATTCCAACATTCAAACCGGTATAAACATCTAGCAATACTTATGCCAGAAAACATGGCAGCATCAAGATATCACGAGGAATACTTCAATTCGATAATATAAGACTTTGTTTAAGATACTTTCTAGAAACGGATGAAGGAAATAAAGATTATATTGGACATGCAAATGTTACCATTAAAAACAGAAATCGATTAACCGATTGTAAAAATTGCTGAACTGTGCAATGATATACAATAAATCTTCACATGGCAAGATATGACCATAACAATGAAGAGATGATAAATAAACCATTAAGTATTTCTTTCATAATTTTATATATCATATTAGCAATAATGAACGTTAATATTGATTTTACTCGTGATCAAAATTTTTTTTTTTTTTTAAACCATGTCCGCTTCTAATGTAGAGCATATGGACTCCTAATGGAGTTTATCTCAACAGAAGTGTTCTTACGAGAACTGCTTGTTTCTTAGTTGCTCAACCTCTCTTTTTCCAAAGAGAGTAGGGATAGAAGGAATAAATTTGATAATGATAATATTTGTTATTCCTATCAGCAATTGAAAGGGATAACTTCTGGAGTTTGCATATTATAAATAATACCGGATCCCGAAAAAGGCCCTGCTTTGACAATCCTTAAATGCGCAAGGCTTGAATAAATCAATGATACTTACTTTAAGAAAAATTGGGATCTCACGAGGAACGGAAGCAATAACTCACACAAAATACATGATTATGTCTAGAAATTCGATGAATACGGGCTTCAAAAAATCAGGATTTTTAGTATTCAGTTTACGTTTCATTTGAAGAAATTTAAGATGATAACGAAGATAAAAATAAGTGAAACCTTTTGCTTAAATATGTCTGCATTTATCTAATGAAAATATGTTTATTTGGACAGTCGAAATGTGATATTTAAGATTCATCAAACACTTTGGTCGAAAATAATAAATATGTGTCTATTGATTGTGAAAATTTTGTGAAGTTTTACTTTATTCATGTGGGAGAGGTTACCATTTTTTTCTGATACATTAAAAATGCCTGGACCGTGTCGCAGCTGTTAACATCGATAGTTTCCGTGACGAATCTCACTGGTTTAAGTCCCAGTACGAACAGCATTTAATAAATCGATTGTATGAATATCTGTTTGAGAGTGTTTGTGATGTTTAAAAATTCCCTCCCACCTTTCCAGTTAAAAACTAGCGGGACTAGCGGGAGCGATTAGTGAATAGCTAATCTTGTTCTAAATTTATTCTTCTTTCCCCACTCTCTTCGAGAAAGACAGGTTGATCAACTGAGTGACAAACAGTGAAGTTGAGATAAAAAGTTGAAGACCTCTTAGCAATAATTTATTTGCTTAGTTGTAATACCAATTGTTTGTCATACCTTGTTTTTCTTACTTAAATTTTGTATAAATATCACTGTTTCATTGTATTTATTATCAGTTGACAATGCTCACCTTGAGCGAAACCGGTCCTGATCCATTAAATTTTATGTGGAAAAAGTACTAAAAATGTTTTATTATTTTTATTATAATGCCATTCCACCAATTATTGACAGTGAACACCTTAAAAGTGATATATGTATATATTTTTTTTTAATGTAAAACAGTTTTATGTACAAGACCGGTTCCGCTTATTACTAGCATTGTCCCAGTACAAAATGCATTTTTATGAATCGATTTCTGTTCGAAGGCATGAATTTTTGTAATATTTAAAAATAGTTCTTCGCACCATTTCAATTCTGAAATAAGGGGGAAACGAGAGCGATTAGATTACCACTGGTCTTTTCTTAACCCAATCTTTCTACTTACTCTCTTTGAAAAAGAAAAGTTTGAACAACTGAGTAACAAGCTGCTTTCGTAAAAAAATCTGCTGACATACTTTCATTAAGAGGCCATATGCTCGACATTGAGAGCGGATATGGGTATAAAAATATACGTACATATATTTATTACGCGTGCGTGTATAAAAGTTTTTCAAAATCCAATAATTTTGACGTCAACACAATCAGGGAAAAAAATACAAAACATAACATCGGCAACAATTCGTGAAGCATGCGGTGGTTCTCATGTAAATTATGGGGCAAATATTGTGACCGGCTGAAAATAAATACGAGGCTATCGAAATCATAAATAGCAGGCCCCCCGGGGGGACAACACTGTGTCCGCACTTCAAGGGGGAGTTTCATGATGAATCGTGCGGCATCGGCGGGTGATTGCGACAACAAGGGTGGTAAATATAACGAAGCTGTCAGATGAGCGTGACCCTACCCTCTCGTAGATTAAAAATTGTTGTTTCATCAGGAATATTGAGCGTTATAAATGGCTCCCGGGAATTGCTGTTTTTATGTTTGAATAATAAGTGGCACACGCCACGTTCTGAAGCAATAATTAGATAAAAATCCGCCAGCTGCTTTTGTGAAAATCATAATAAAATTATGCATCGAATGTACGTATTTTTTACTTTTCAAAAGACTGTTGTATCACAATATTATTTCATCCCAAAGCGTGTATTCATTATTTCGTACTTTTTTACACAAATCTATCTAAATAAATTTAAAAATAACGGGCAGCATTTTTCATATAATAAAATTCAATCACAACAAAATGAATCTTTTTAGAAATACAAATACTGGAGAGCTATAACAGTTTTCACAATTATTTAAGATGCTAATAAAAACACAATAATCCTTTGTACTTCATTCCACTTTATTTAATATGTCAGGACCGGTTTCGCTCATTACGAGCATCGTCAACTGAAATGAAACCGGTCCTGACCTATTAAATAAAGTGGAATGAAGTACAAAGGATTATTGTGTTTTTATTAATATAATGCCTTTCCACCAAGTATTGACAGTGAACACCCTAAAAGTGATATTTAAGATGCTTTTAAAATAAAAATTCTTAAATTTTGTTGTATATATTATGCTTTTGGAATTTTGATTTTGCGACATCTTGTAGGAAATGTATGTTTACATATTATAAAGGTTAAATCAATTATAGAAAGATTTATTTTTTTAAATTAACAGAATTTTATATAACAAAAAAATTATATAGTTCTTGGTACTTTGGTTGCCTTGGACCAAAGTACCAAGCCTTCTAAGTTAAGCATAATGAATAGTTGAGTGTGTCACTCACCACGGGAAGCACTTTTTCAACATATTTAGTCTTATTATGGTGAATGAAGTTTTATTTTAAATCATGGTTCTTATATTTATACAACCAAAATGTTCTATCATCTTATTTAAAAACCTAAGTAAGTAAAAAGTAAGTAAACTAGACTAATAAGTATTACTTTTAAATTTATAATTATGAGAACCTATTGAGTACTATAACTTTACGGTCATTACTGTTAAAAAATTGTGTAACTAAAATTTTATGAAAAATCAGTTTATATTTAAGACACATTAAAAATGTTATTTATTTTCATAGACATCATTTATTCTGAATAAAAACATTGTTTTTTCCTTACACTACCATTATTTACGTACATGTCACATAATTAATATTTAGATTAAAGTTCTTATGATATTAGAATTGAAGGTTCATTGTATTTACTTTTTATGGTTAAATTCATGCTTAAAATTATATTGGTTTCAATTATAAAAACTTACATACTCAAATAAGAAAGACGTGCACATTATACGAATAATTAAAATTTGATGATTTTATCATTACAAAAAAAAAACGTTAATCTCAAAACATCAAAAACTGGAGTTACATCACTATGATTCTAAAAGACACAATTCATAAACTAAAATTCTCGGAAACCATTCAAGTTCTACCACCAGTAAACTGTTAACAAATAATATGGACGGATGCAATTTACGACTGAACAATTAAATACACATACCTACTTTAAATATTATTTAAACTTTACTTAAAAATAATATAGGGTCGTAAAGAAAGCAAAAACTTAGCAACTAGTTTACTATCCCGATTTTATTGTCTTCAAGCTGACATATTTTTTCTTAAAAGAAAGCTTTTACTGCAATTATTATATATTTATAAAACTGTTTTACTGAAATATTCATATTTATAAAAGCCATTTTCAATAAAAAATATTCTCATTTTGGAATAAAGAAAAAATGATTATAACGTCGAAAAATGAAAGATTCTCACGAACTATTTATTGTATTGTAAATTCCAATTTACAAATACACAATATTATTTATTTCTATTTTAATAAAGCTTACCAGAACATTTTTAATTAAAAAATTCTACCCGATTGAAGAGCACCTACCTATCGTTATACATTCATGATTGGTCTTTCGATTGACATTGTCATAAAGGCGACTATAGAAAATCAAAGCTTCATTCATCATTATCTTGAATATTTAATAAGAGCGAAGAATTCAATTTCCTTCATATTAAAACGCTTTCAAAAATTTGACGTCACAATTTCTGCAAGTCAGCATCGTATGCGAAAGGTTCAAATTTATTGAAGTACTTATCATTTTATAGACATCCATTCAATTTTTAAGATCTTCAATCGTTATGCTAAACCTTGAATTTTCAAGAGTAATATTCATTATGATGGTAGAATTTCCAAAGTGTCTGTAGGACATGGCATATTCCAAAAATTATCCGTGTTGTCATTTTCCGACGACGAATGAGTATTTTTCTAGCTATTTTATTCTCAACATTTTACTTTTTTTTGGGAGAACTTATGAGTATAATTTCATTTTAGTAGTTATACATACAATACTTTCGTGAAAATGCTCTTAGTATAATCATACTTTTGTAGTATCGCTTTAACTGAGCTATAGCAATTCAAAAATAAATAATTTATCTTTTTTTAATAACTTTTGGCTGAAAGGGTTGTGCTTAAGAGTATGAGTTCATTATACTCATAAGATCCAAAGCAAAATACTAACAGTACGGCAATCTTAGTTTTTCTATTTCTGTTTTAAAACTGTATTTCCTGTGTCACATATAATGCACGCAGCAGGTGGAATAACAAAACCATCCAACAAAATTTGTATACAATGAAATGCAAAAAGAGGAACTTGAATTTATATTTATTCTCAGCCAGTATTTGATTCAAGATTATTTGAAAAAAATACACTGTATTTCAATGTGATTGTAGCATAAATATTCAAAAATGACATTACAAAAAAACTTTATCTAACACTTATGGAACTATCTTCTTACATTAATTGGAAAAGTTTAATAAATAAACTGCAGAAAATTAAGATGTAATCTCGCTATTAAATCAATTTCAATGATCGGGTATTTTTTGAGATTTTTTAACCTAGGAATCCTTAGAGAGCCCATTAATTACATTAAATTTTCACTAAGCAAATCAACTAAAAGGTTCAGGTTTATATTACAGGAGAGCGTCTAGTATAAATCTGTTTCGAATTCCCTCTGGGGATTTTATCCCACGGCTTCCTAATTTGCCCAACGACTTATGTAGCACATAAAAATTTCACCGAGCCTCGTGGCAAGTGGCGAAAGCCGAACGTTTTTCCAAAGCTTTCGAAAGATTACAGGCGTCGTACAGGCTGCATCAATTCGAAAGGGTTTCTTAACTAAACATGTCCTAATCAAAATGTATAGGTAAATAAATAAACATTCGCATTGAAAACACACGAAGAAGAAATTTATTAAAAATCATATTTTGTTAAGTATTATAAAAAGATTCTTTTGATAGACGAATAGACCAACGGCTGGATATGCATATAATAGTTACTATACCATGGATAGTTGAGATACTTCATAAATCTGAAAGACTTCAAATTTGATTTTTCTTAATATGACATTTTCATGCGGTTTGCACTTAATAAAGTTAATTAAATTTATGTATGTACATTAACATGTAAATGAATGATAAATTTGGATTTCTAAGAAAGTTTGCTCTTGAAGATTTAATAACCACATGCCACTCACTTTTTTTACGAGACCTTCTTATTGATTAAGTAAAATATTCAGCAAAATCATGTTCAAAAAGGAATTTATAGTCTCCAGAGGCTGGAAGAAAGCTGTTTTTGACGAGAAATTATAGAGTGTTTGCATTATTGTAAAACACGGTGTTAAAAATAAGGCGAAACGATAGTAATGGAGAAAACTTACCTGTGATAACTATTTTTGGATTATATTAACACATTTTCTCACGCAATGGCACTTCTTACCTGAAAAAAAAAAGAAAATAAGTAATAAAGTTTCTTTGGAATAACATTGCTTTTTAATGAATTATAATGTTTAGTTCAACACGTATTATTTTATTCTAATATGGTTGATAGTTATTTCGGCTTAAGTCCAAATCAGAATTATATTTAAACGTCAATCAAGAAATATCTAATTTACGAATATCCGAGACTGTAACCGGAAAAGAAAACAATAAAATATTAATTAGTATGATTGTTTACATTCGCTCAACGTGCTTGATATGCGTGATGCGTAGACTGAGGGAGTTTTGTGTTATGTTGTAACATAAGTGACACAATAACAGACAGATAAATAATAAAAAAATATTAACGAATGGCAAAAACATCTAATGGAACAAAGTCATTAATGAATAATTACTTTATGAAGGTATACAAAATAAATTTGAATGACTATGAAAATAGTAAGATTATAAAAAAATATATACTTATAAATAAATTAAATAAGCTAATCTACAATACATATCGCTCACTTGTGAGCTTTATTTATATGCTACATAGTGTGATTAACTATGAATCAGCACAAGCTTCTACGTTGATTTTATATCATACGAAAAAAACTTAAATTGATAAAATAAACATCTTTCGTAAAGCCACAGAATGCGCTTTGGGACGTCAACTTAAAAACATTTTCTATGTGGACCCAACAGCGAACCCTTACAAGCAGATTGGGGTTGTGAAAAGCGGTTAGGACAAAGTACTGAAAACTTTTCTCAAAGCTTCACAGGCTAAGTGGACCACACCTTTGGCCCCGCAATTTTTCTCTAAGGCTTCGCGGCCGTAGGTGACCCCACCGTTGACCCCTGGAAAAGAACTGAAAGGCAGAATCTAGATACGCTTGTCTTTAGTGTGAGAAATAAGTTTTAGCGCTTCGCAATGAAAAAGAGGGTTCTCTCACTGGCCGCTGGGAAAAGTGGTTGTATTAATAATTCGAAGCTTTTCCGCGTGATATTGGTGTAACGTCTATTCAGCATGACTTGCCGGAGTCCAGAATAAATTGCAGAAAGTTTTCGAATTTAAAATAACATAAATCAATGTATATAAATTGAAATTAATATTTCAATAAAAATGTATCTTTTCTGAATTGTATATTTTAGAATATTAGTTTTTTTCAGCATTCAAAATTGCGTTTACCGCTCGATTACAGGAATGTATAATACTTTGATGGACGATAGATTAATTATCCAAAAACGTATTTAAAGAGTAGATTGGTACTATCAAAAAACTATTGAAATGTATTCTTACTTAATTTTAATAGATTTTTAACAAGGGCTGTAGAGTCGTTAAAATATAAAACGACAACGACCATAAATTAAAACACGACCATGATTAATTTTTTATGCTTAGTAGCATGCAGTGGCACTATTTATGACTCTAGCGATAATATGTATACATATTTATTTTTTAAGGACTCGAAGATAACAGTTTTTTTTACTCCGACTCCACAGCCCTATTTTTAACATTTAAATCAGCTCAATCGTTGACCTCAGCTTAGGAATTAAAATATTTATTATATTGAATTGCGATCAACTAAAAAGTTGTTTATTTCAAAAAGTCACTTTATTTTGAGTTTTCACTTTATATAAAGGTATTTTTTTATTTCATATTAGTGAGTAAATGACAGATCAAATATTAAATCGATCAAAGGATTGTCGTAATTAAAAGAAACGCAACTTTTATAAATAGGACATATAACGAAGCAAATATTTCGAGTGTCGATATTTAAGCCTATAGATCCATTAAGGATAGGAAACAAAATTTTAGAAGCGTTAATATTTTTTTTAATGCAGACTGAAACTGCTGCAGAATTTTAGCTGTAGTGTATTAAATTTTTCAAATAAGACAATAAATAAGTACATCAATTTGTAAAATATTAAGAATTTCTTATACGTAGTTCACATTCATTTTCAACGTTAATTTAAAAATTACGTATTGATTATTTTACCCTTTAATGTTTAAAAAATCGCTTGTCATTCATTGCTCTAGCATTTTAAGTAAAACTGTCAGGCCAATACTTCCAAACAATAAGAAAAAACATATATGTAGAGTTTACTAACAATATCGTCAAAATAAGGCGGCTATAATTCAAAATATCCTTATGCGAAGAACATAAAAATGACATGTACGCAGGGACTCGTAGAATATTATTTTTCATACAACGTGGAACACATGTGCATGCCGTAAATGTTCATTCCGTACGCAAGTTTGGGGCCGCGTATGTTCACATATTAACTACGTTACGTCATAATAAGATTTTTCGCACACGCATTGCTCGATTGTTATCTCCGTTTTCCCTTTTTTCCCTTAGTTTTTACTCTCGGTGTCCAGGGACGTGCACTGAGGGTGCAAGGGTCTGCGTATACCCAACGCAAGCGTCTCGTCGCATTAAATTTAATTAATTTTCCCCCAGCGATATACTTGTGTCGGGAAAAATGAAATAAGGTCGTGCATTCAAATTCACGATAACATAGCTTATGTGGTGTTGACCATTATTTCCTGTTGGAAAAAAATAAAATAATAATGAACTGAAAAAATAATGTTTTCCATTCGCATTATACAAAGCATTTTCAGGTAAGTTTGTGAAAGAAAACAATATTAAACTATATTTTAAATAAGACAGGTAGCTCACTGTTGTTATGCTATTTATCTTGAGATTTACCCGTCCACATATAATATAATTCAAAAGTTTTGTAATTAGTACTAATTCTAGAAATATTACCTAAAAACGAACTTATATAATATATTGTGTATTATTAATTATGATAATCCGGATAATTTTTAAGATATAAAATCTAATGTGATATAAAAACCACTAATTACAGATACATATTATTATTTATTGACAATTACTGCCGGCAGAGAATTTCTCCCAACAGAACATTGCATATACATTATAATCCTAATAATATTGATTGAATTGGCATTTGCTTGGTAGAACATTATTGTAATAAAAAGTAATTTTGAACTACATTGTAAAACTAAATACATTGATATTTATCTTATTATAATCGTAATACTTGAATGTAGAATTTTTATGCATGGATTATTTATTGTTTGAGAGCTTTTGAATGATAACAGAATTTAAACAAACACGGGCATCTTGTCTTAGTATAAGTTCAGTGGTTGTATCCCCCTGTAATAATATCTCGGCACGCTTTGGCAGTGTTTATTGTCAATAAAGAAAAAGTAATAAGCTGTAACAACAATAATATGGCAGAGATTGTGTCACGTGTCACACGACGCAGACGTGTATTTTTACTTGTGAGAAAAACCATAGATTATATAAGTAGAGCAACTATACGAATAAATAAACCATATATGGTAATATAATTATCATTGTATATGATTAACAAAAGTTACTTCGTGCAGAAATTCTAGATTGTAGATTTGTTAAAAAAAAATTGTGTGAAAAAGCCTTGTAAATATTTTTTACAACATTGATTGATTTATTTTTTCTGATTTTATTTTACCAATAACACTATTAAAACGAAAATAAAGGAAAATATTCCGATTTCAATTATTGGCGACGCAATATTTTCTAGACAATGGAAAAATTTAAATAGGATCGATTACGAATTAAACGTTTTGTAACTGAGAGGAAGTAAATGCCATTTGCCGTGAGAGAATTACTTTAATAAAATTTTAATTAAGTATTAAATTAAGAAACGCCAATAAATTAATATGTTAAAAGCTGTTTTTTTTTTAAACAAAATATCTAATGAAGCTTGAGTAAAATATGAAATGAGGAGATAACCATAACATAGTAAATTATGATTGAATCATGTGCGGCTACAATAGCTCTACAATTTAAATAAAAATGTTTTTTTAATTGAGGTTAAAAAAATCAGGTAATAGACGTAATAAAAAATTCTCAAATATTAGTGTTATTTCGTTTTTATTGATAGTTATAAAAAGAATTCATTTTTTATGATATTTCATTGTTTAAAAAGAAAAATAATTCTTTTGCAAAAAAATATTTAAAACACATTTCATCATTAATATTGAACGTAAAGAAATTAAAAAGAAAATACGTTAAAATTTAAAAATGATTTCTGTATAATTTTATCAAATTTCGACACAACATATCAATGTGGCATCTAAAAGCATAAACTATATTTTCACTTGGCAATGTTTTTGTGTTTCATGGTTGATGAACTATTAGTCAACAAATGTTTATATTTCTATAAGTAATAAATATAAGTGAAATTAAATTAGATTTATTACTATTTGTTTAAAGAATTAAGTCTTTTGGATTCTGAATGTAACATAATTGTGAGATAAAATATTTTTTTCGCAAGGTATTAATCGTTTCATGTATGAGACGATTTATAGTACTTATAAATAAAAACGTATTTTAAAAAAAAAAATTGAAAAACTATGGACTAGTCGGTATTTGGAATAAACAAATCATAAAATTATATATTTAAGTTATTGAAAAAAACATTATTTTCTTGTAAATTCACTTATAAATTAAATTTACACAAAAAAATATTCTTAAAACACCTACGCTAAAATGCCCACTAGTTAGATAAATTGTTTTTAACAATTATAATAAAAACTCTCTTTCATTTAGAACGTTGTATAATATACATATAAAAGATTTACGACACGTTATGATTTGATTGTTAAACAGTAAGTATTTATTTTTTAGTAATACTCAAACATCACATTGTTAGCACTACACGTGACTGACACACAAATATTCAAAACAAATTCACTTAAAATTATTGTACTCTTTGCTAAAACGACGGTGATAGTATCGTCGAATTATTTTACTTTAAGGTTGAGTGTAGCAGTCTACAGGGACACCTTTCATTAAAACAGAACAATTTTCTATTTGACAGCTACTATTTCAACATTTAATGTCCAATAAAAGCTGAAAAAAATAAGAAAGTGTATTTATGTATTTGATTTTGCTAACGTTAAATAAAAAAATCAAAAATCGAATTATGGTTGATATGCGATTATTTATTGAAAAAAGTGGAGATCACTGCTTTAGGACGCTAATGATTTAATTAATTTTTAACTCGATGGTTGCCACATACGAGATATCTCGTGAATTTTTTCGTGCTCAACAGGCCAAATACGAGTTATCTCGTCAATAACTAATTCAATTAATAGTCGCAAATTATAGCCGGCCTGCTAGGTAATTACTATTAATTATTTACGGCAACGAAAAAGTTAAAAGATAAAAGTTATTCGAACATAATCAAATAAAATGCTTACCTAAACTGACATTTTTTTTAAATAATATTAAGCTAGATTTTATCAATTAACAAATGTTTGTAAATAAGTCACTTAATAGATTGTCTTAATTATAGGAATCGATGTAGACCGCTACACTCACCATGAAACAAACTTTATATGTGGGCTACAAACGTTTGTTCTCAGGGCGTCAATTATTTCTTGAAACATTCACAAAAACTTCGTTATTGGCGGATCGGTATTGAAAATTTCCCAGCAGCTCCAAGCATTGATAAATATGCCAATTTAAAATTTTCCTTTGAATATTTATCAAGTGGTCGTGCCTACAAAACCAATCAGAAATCTAATTAGTATTCCCGCTGACACCATTCATTTATCACTTGGTAATAATTTCGATAAAAAAAGCGCGGGGAATGAATCAAAGATGGAAATACATTCGCCGAAAATGATTAAGGGGACCCAATAAGGAAAATCATCGCTTTTATTCGTCGATTTCGGACACCATAAAATATGAATAATTTAGAAGAGAAAAATATGTCAACCCTTCAATTATTAATATGTTTGTACAAATAAATTGAAAATAAATAAGTTACAGTGAAATATATTAAACTCTATGACGCATTTTCATTTTATTTGTTGCATTAATATTTATCTTTAAATGTATAACAGTGGTAAATTCTAACATCATTTCATCATTTTCCCTGAATAAATTCATGCATTAAATCCAGAGAAAAGATTTTTTCATGATCAAATTTAATTATAAATAGGAATACAAATAGAGCCATTCGATTCAATAAAATAAATATCAATGATAAAAATTACCAACCCAGAGTAACAACGTCACGTTTGAGATGAAGGATCATAATTTCCACTTGCAAGAGTCTATGGTCTTATTTCTAACGGTCTATAATTTCTATCTCAATATTTAACTATAATAAATAACAATCCTCCGCCTACGTGGTCTAGTGGTCAACGTTGTTGGCATCGGTAATATATGTTACGGGTTCGAATCCCGGTACAGTCAGTTTTATAAAATGATTTTTTAATCGATTTATCAATTTCTGTTCGAAGACATGGATGTCTTAAATTCTCGTCTTCCACCTATACAATCATAAAAAAACGGGATGTAGCGAGAGCGATTTGTTAAATACTATTCATGTCCTGGTCCTATTCTTATGTTTCCACTTCTTTTGGAAAAGAAAGGTTGTGCAAGTGAATAACAAGCAGTTCTCGTAGAAACACTTTTGTTGAGATAAACTCCATTATGAGTCTATATGCTTCACATTAAGAACGGACACGGTAAAAAAAGTAATAATCAATATTGAAGACAAATAAATGTATCAAAGTGTTATATTTTTAGAGAGTGAAATTTTCTTTTGACTTTTCTTTGTTCACATTTACAAATTCTACTTTTCAATAAATCAATAAATTCTAATGAAATATTAATATATGTATAGAAAATTGAAGCTGTATGCATGAATACAAAATCTTACTCTTTGCTACGTCAACAATGTTTGTCGATTCTAGAATGTGTCGATAATTATTACACAGTAAACAAACTGTCTAAGATAATCAGTGATTAAGGGAGACGTGGAGAAAAAGACGTCACGCGAAGCCTAACAATCAAGAAAACAAATATAAGAACGAAGGGTGGTTAAAATGTTGCCAAGAGTATCACAAAATTACGAGAAAAATGTGGCACATAAACATTTGTCATAAACTTTCTCATTTACGATGTACGTTTTGCCTTTCCACATAAATGTATACAGGCTTATTTAAACAGTGCACGATTAGAAAAAATGGATATGCAATGGATTTTTTTCCCAATTTTAGAAGATCCACTGTGTTTTTTTATAAAGATTTTAATAAAATCATTCATTATACATGCTAACTAACTGGGAATCTTTATTTAGAAATATTGTAGTTCACGAAGGGTGAGTCAAGATTATGCATGACCTCAAACTAAACTATAAGTTTGACAGTGGCCTTACTGGGACATGAGCTCAGACCAGAATGATCGTTTATATATAATAGGTTTAGGCAAAGCAATATTTAATTATGAAATGCAACGATTTTATAAATGTATATATTTTTTCATTGATATTGAGTGCGTATGTATACATGCGCATAATCGATAAATTATTAATTGCATAAAAAATAAAAATTATCACAATATAAAATTTTATGTAATAAAGTTGTTGCTTAACAAATTGTAAAACGTGTTTCACCTCTTTAAGAAACTTCCTATTGACAGAATATTGCCAGGTTTACGAATGAAAGTTGAACAAATGAAATAACAAAGTTATCAAATTTAATTTTATATTAAAAATGAACTTCCCCAAAGTTGATGCCGAATCAATCGAAAATATTGCCAGGAAAGAGGTTAGGTGAGCTTTATAATTATAATTAAAAAAATATATTTGACTCTTGTAAAATGCTTATTGTATTCCTTTATTTTGATTAAAAAACGACTGAGAAAACATCACTCAGGATTCAACTCAATTCATTCTTTAAATAAATGTATTTTATGACATAATAAAAACAGTATATTATCGATAAATGTATTTATTTAGCAAATTAGTTAAAGAATAAAAAGATTAATTCGTATAATTTATTAAAGTAAGATGTCAAAAAAATAATGATCTTTTGATCGAAAAAAAACTTATTGGACTAAAAAAAATAATCAGAGTAATCTTGGAGATGGCAACACTGATTGGTTGAGCGATAAGCTTACCATTTTCGCAGAGCTGCAAACAAGGTGAGCGTATATGTTACATTTATATGTGAATGTATAGAAATTTAGATACGTTGTTGTATTCACGCATGAACTGTTCCAAAATACAGCTCAACGAATACTTCGAGAAGATGTGTCGAAAATTACCGGTTTAATTACTGGATCGACGTTTTCTCGCATCTCGAATCAGGAAGAAACACGTCCGCAATTAGGATGAGCTCTCACAAAGATTCGTTCACAATCTGTATCGATATCGAATACTACCAGTAACTATATTGAAAGATAAGACAGACACAATTGAAAACAAATAGAAGGTTATTACGGTGGCTCTTAATGCGTGGGCTTCGTTCACTGGTTTGAATTTCTGAGAAAAAACACGTTCACTTATAGAATTTTCAATCCATTTATAAATTTCTATCTAAATATACATGGCATGATATTATCGCTTTATAACATACCCAACAATTCAAGGTTATGATTATGGAAACGCAAAATTTTATGTCGGGTCCGTGGTGCAGTGGTCAAAGTTATTGGTTTTCGATTTCGGGTTCGAGTCTCAGTACGCACAGCACTTTTTTCAATCGATTTATCGATTTCTGTTCGAAGGCATAGATGATTGAGATGTGGTGTTTGAAATTTCCCCCTCAATTATCATACTATAAACAACGGAGCAAAGCGAAAGTGATCAGCCGACCGCTAGTTCTATCCTTCTATTGCTACATTCTTTCACAAGAGAAAGATTAAGTTCTAATAGAAAAATTTCTGTTAGAAAATTCATTTGGAGTCCATATGATCAATATTGGGAGCGAACATGGTTAAGAAAAACGAGTTGTAGAAAGAGTAGTTAAATTTTAGAACTTATCTAACAATGAAGAAGAAAAAATGGTTAATGTTTTAGACGTCAATGCTGAGTTTTTCGCTACAGCAACTACTTATGATAAATATTTTTTTACAAACATTCGTCGGTTGCCTTAAGTAAGGTTTAGAGAGAATGACTTTACATATTTAATTATTACGTATTAGTATATATTCTTTCGTTTCATTTTATAAAAATTACTTCTCAACCAGTATGAGAATGTAATTATTACTTTTCTCGCGATATAATTTTGTTTTAAGTTAGGCTAGTTCTGATTGATCAACTATGACTATGAAATATATTTATTATAATATTATCGTTGACGTTTTTTATTGAAAAACGTTCCTAGATTCGGAAAATATCAACATTTAACTGATTGCAGCTGGATAGTTGGTACCTATTTAAATCCATTACAGTTACTTTAAAAGTAGCGATACAAAATCAATGAGCTCGCCATCTCTAGGCGGGCGTCAAAATTCACACTTTACAAAGACGCTAAATAAATATTACAAAGCGAATTACGCTTTCATTAATGCAAGGGCGGTGTTCGATCCCAAATAGATTGCGTTAGGGTAAAATGTAAATACAGAATGTTAAAGCTCTGGAAAACGGGATGAATTAATGAATGTTCTACAATATATTTATTGTAAATTCCTGAAACCTTAATACAACATTACAACAGTCGGATTTCAATGAATGTACGGTATTTTTTTTTATTATTTCAGGAGGTATTTTTTTCAATTAATAATATTGTGTACGTAATTTAACAAAACAATTTATTTAATACCGTAAGACAAGAACCTGTTATTCCCAAATTTGAAATTTTTTTTCAATAAAAAGTAGGCGATGGAGTCAGATACTTGTACATACATGCATTTGCATTTAAAATATGTATGTTTGAAGTAAGTATGTTCATATAATTTATAATACAGAAGAGAAAAAGGAATTAATGTATAAATTAAATTGAAAAAAAATACATCAAAGAAATAATCCAATTTTTTAATATTAAAACTGATCAAACTTATAACGCGCTATTGCCATCTGTTTAGTTTTAATTAAATTTGCGTTGCATTCACTATTAACTGGGTTATTCTAAAATTGAACGGCATATCGTGATGTAATATTGTACATTTACTGCGAATGAAACACTAATAATAGTACGTGAACAGTGCATTGGCAACGGGCGCATACGAGACCAGAATTTTTTGAAAATAATTTGCTTAGTAATAGACAATCCAAGAAATCAAATGATCGAAAATATAGCGGCCGTCCAAGCTTAGGCGAATGAAGGAATTACGGCTAAAATTAGTGATAGCAGTATAAAAATGTCAACGTGTTACATATAAGATTTCAAAAAGATTTTGGAAAAAAATCTGAATGCATTTATTTGATGTTGAACGGATATTTTGAATAATTTTTCGAACTCGAAAAAAGACCGGTTTGAAGCCGATTCCAAGTTTTAAAATAATGAAAGCTCTTACGATGTAAAATAGTGAAATGTAACTACTTGGGTCAGTATAAACATAGAAGGGTCAGTATGTATTTTAAATTCCGTCAATAGCCTTGATTATTAAAATGTGGTAAGGTTAGGTTAGGTTTGGTTATACATATAAAGCTGACATCAAGATTAAAATACTGATCAACATTTAAATACTGGATATTTTTTATAAATGCTGAAAATTTTATGTCTAAAATTAAATACTGTTCAAAAGTTGATTAAGTCCGATACTAGGTGGATGTTGTCAATGCCAGAGGTTTTTAGATGCAAGCCCTGGATGTGACAAAACATCAAGTTTGCATCCCGATGGAAATATATGGCGGGACAGACAAATTTACGGTTTAGCAGAGCATGGTGAATCTTAAAACTGCTAAAGTGTGCAGTATTGCAAACGAGATCTGTGGGAGCCGAAAATATTTGCATAGGGCCGACATGACAGGGGTAGTTTTGTCGAAACGGTGACCAACGGTGTCATTCGATGTCTGGAATAGTGTATGCTGGATTTTCCCTATTTTCCCCACTGCAATGAAAACGACATTCACAGTTCATCGTAGGCAAACGATCAGGTCGTTTTTGCCAATATGTCTGTCTGTACATAATACTATTAAATTATATGGACAGATAAAAAAATGAGAATTGCTTATTTTGCAAAAAGTAGACAAGATAAACAAAGAAAGACCTCAAGCAAATATCATGATATGTCACACTTGAGACAATTTTAATAAATCGATTTTTAAGAATTCAAAATGTTAAATGTTTTATGTTGATTATTATACTGTGCAATAAAATAAACAACAAAAATATATATCATTATATTAAAATTAGCCGGCTGCGTGATCGTGTGTCAACGTTGTTGGCTTAGAGCACGGAGATCTCGGGTTCGAATCCCATTGACTTTCAATCAATTTATAAATTTCTGTTCAAAGACATTGATGTATGTGATGTCTTCACTTCACCCTATCCTAAAAACGGGTCACAGTGAGAGCGATTAGCCAACCATTAGTTTTGTTCTAGCCCTATCCTTATATCCATACTCTTTAAGAGAGGTTAAGCAACTCGAAAGCAAAAACAGAGGGAGAGGACAAAGTAAAAAAAATACTGGAAAATAAATCACTCTTCAGTAGGGTCATGTCATATAATATGTATATTGTAAGTTGTAAGTAAGATCACTGGTTTATTTGTCCTTGAAAAATCTTTCTATTAACACGCTTTTAGGTGACAGACGACATTGTGGATGGATATTTAGTTAATTTTATACAAAAAATGAACTTGATAAAAAATGGTATATGCTAGTGACCTTCATATGAATGCAATTGTTGTATTGTGAATTTGTGACTATCTTTGCATACATTTTCAAATTATTCGTAGGATAATTTGTAATGATCGCGTAGCAAGAAAACAGGCGATGCGAAAGTTTTGATGAAGCCGGCAAAGATTCTATGATTTATATACAATGTTTGGTTTAATACGTCATTATCGAATAATTTATCGGAAATTTGTTCGTGGAATGCGCCATACAGTTAGTATACACACGGGGCTATATGAGTGATCGTGTGTCGACTTTGTTACTAGAATATTAAATGCAGTTCGGGTTCAGTGATCGTGGGCAACATTACGCGACTTCGTCAAATACATGTGCGAAAACGAATGATTATCATTCCATCTACACAATCTTTAAGAAATCTCAACAAAACCACTTGTAATGTAGTTTTGCTTTCCAGAAATATCGAATAATATGGATGCAACTAGGGCATCCAATCACGGGCCCTTTCTCTAATCTTGACATTGACCATTCACCATTAAATAGTGGAGTAATTCGGGATTTCCAAAATTTTTTGGTCATCGATTTTTAAATCTTGAGAATAAACAGATTTCCGGAAATTAAAAATTTAAGACCTTTTTCTTTTAAGTCTTTCGCAGATTTTCGGGATTTCTGGATCAAATAATTAGACGGGATCCCAGGATTGCACGCCCTATATGCAACCTCAAAAAGTAACTGTAGTAATTGTAGTAATACACCATTAATTCATACCGTAACAGTAAAAAATATTTTTTTTTCAAATGTGATCAATTCAATATTATAATCAAATATAAATATATTCATTATTATAGTGATAGAGACAGATTACTGCATACGCCAGCTAAAAACAGAAATCCATCAAATCGTTGGGCTATTGATTGCAATACCGTATGAATTTATCAATACCGGTATTTAGGTATTTCATATTAGATACTGGTATTGAAAATATTAATACCATATTAAAAAAAAAAATGGTCAATTGGAACCGAAATACCGAAACAGTAAAACAAAATCAGTATTTAGACATTTTATATAAAATATCGTCTAATCATAATCATTAACGGGTATTAAAATAATAATACATGAAAGGTTCGTCAACCCTGAAACCCGTAAATATTGATACAACTCTTAAGAAGGTTAAAAATGTTTTAATTCATCGCGAATAACGTGTTTCTATACGTTTTTTAAACATTAAATAACCAATTTTGGTTTATTTTCAATTCCGAAATATCGGTGTTTTTGCATTTTTAAAACCGTTTTTTCGGCATTGAAAAAATATTTTGAATACCGATATTCAGGTAGTACCAATATTGCAATCCCTACACTGAATCAATAACCAAACGAAATTTCTATCATTCTAACATTAATAAATACAATTTAAATAAACTAAAACGTTTACTGTCGAATGCGATATTCATGCAATTGATCTAATTGCGAATGTTATTGACTTCCGTATTGTTATCAAATTATTATTTTAATGGGCTTTTGAGTAAAACGTAGTGTTAAAAGGGAAACTTACCAAATATTTTTTTTAAAGATGTATAAAACGGTGCTACAGTGTTGGCTTAAAGTACATTTTCAGAATCGTTTGAAACAAGTAATACAATTAATTAAACAGTAATTTGGCTTTTGCCATTTGCCGTAAGAGAGCATGCTTATTGAAATAATGTGAAACTGGGGAAAACAATTTGAAAAACGGTACAAAATAAACGAAAAACAACTAGAACATTATTTCGACACTTTTATTATACATATATTTTTAATTTACCATTTTTATGTATAATTTTTTTTTTTAATCTTTGGAAGCTTGTGAACTATTCGCGATCATTTTTAAAAAATATATTATTGTGCTGTGTACACCCAACAAGAGTATTTTACGATGTGGCTCATTGTTTATTTAACAATAGCAATGCGGCTTTTCAGTCAAAATCTTTGCAGAGACTTCAACCCTCATGAACCTACCTATATATATATATTGTTCTTGAATTTTTCCTATTTTTAAATAAACAATTTAAAGCTACGTTTATACTGGGTGACAAATGAAAGTACCCGTCGAGGGGAAATGACGCTCAACATCTACGTTTACGTCTCGGGAAGAATGTCGCGGATATATATATGTACATATATAAAGGCCCATACAATAAAAAAACAACACTTATTTGATTTTCCAAGATGACTGTTTATACACGATGCCATTAACTAATATACTTTACAAAAAACCATATTTTTGACATACGTTACGTCATAGTGCCATGATAATAATAAAAGACACTTCAAAACATAAAAGTAGAAAAGTCATTAAAAAAAGTGTGAAATATTATAAGAAAGATTGCTAATTGTTAAAAAATATGTAGGTGCAGTTCTTCGCTTTTTAAAATAAAAATATGCTCTGCTTCTACTACACTTTTCAAGAATAATATAACTTAACGGGTAGAAAATAAATGATTTAATAATACATACAGCTATGCATGGCCATTAAAGAGAGAAGAACAATCGATAAATAGTATTGATTCGAATCACGATGTTTTCTTTCTATCCATATTTTCGATTGAAGAGCGGTTCGATTTCACACACTGCTGTCATGTTGAGCGACACGTTGCACTCCCGTCTACACTAGCCATTATGTGACGCGTTTGCTTGCAGAGCATCAACATGCAACATTGCGGGACAGCGCGCAACATCGTAGTCAAGTGGAGTCTACGCTTCGCGTCATGCGAACATTCTGTCCCCTAGTGAATATGTGGTTTCGGTCTGTAAAAATACTTTTTATATTATAGTTACTAGACATCGTATGAGCAATGTCTATAATATAATTCTATAGCATCAATAAACAACGCGAGGAGGACGATAAAATGATAATTTAAGTAAAATGGCAGTCAAAACGGCTTCGGAGATAGCGTAGCTATCGTATATTTTTTACAAAAAAATGTTGTCTACGTGTTTACAGCTTCGCTTTTATGATATGATACTTTTCAGACATAAAAACGCGTAAGTAAAGTTTACTTTTGTGAAAACACGCCGTCGGCTTTATGTTATTATCATTATGAAAACACAATGGGTAGAGAAAACGAAAATGTTTTCATATGATACAATGTAATAATGTGTATCCACGCCAACAGGTGAATAATGGTTCGTTCCAGACAATTCGCGCGGCAGAAATATGAAAATTGCAACGCTCTCAACAATAAACTTTCCTCAAGGATAACAAACAAACGAAGGAGTGAAAGAAATAAGGACAAAACAGAGAAACGCGGTTCGTTTATATAATATATCTATGCACGAATGACTTATTTAGTTAGAACTTTCTTTTTTTTTAATGAAACAAAATTTATTGTTAACTGCAAAATAAAACAGAACTTTATTAATTTAAAACTCAACATACATATCATATACCAATCGACATATTATATAAGCTTAATTTAATTTTGATTAGTTTTTAAAAAAAACTTACTTTTATATCAGAAGCTTGGGAAAATTTAAAATGTTTTTCTCAAATGAAGTAGATTTTATTTTGATTGTATACATCAATATATCATACAACCAGTAATGCATCAAAATAAAAATTAGCCATCATCCCCCGACTTAAATTAACACAGAAGAAAAGTTTAAGATAGTATGGCAAGTAATGTTATAAATCGGTTTTATTCTTCATTATGGCACCCGGAACAGATCGCCTCTTCCGTCTCCCTATCCCCGAACCACGCGTGCATAAAATGCATAAAGGGAGATCGATACAAAATAAAAAAGTCTTAAATTAAAACATACCATCGGTTATATTGAAGACGGCCAAGAATATGTGAATTATTGTTGCAGTACCTGTGAAAATAGAAAAATAAACTATTGTTAATTTAAATATGAACAATTTGTATACAGACATATTGAAACTAGTTATCATGTCATGATATATATAAAAAATCTTTATCATGAAGGTGGTGTGATACGGTATCAGCCACTACCAATATTATTATTGTCCTATGTTACCCAATTTCGCAAAGTAATTTTATATTCAATCAATAAAGCCGTGATTAGGCAATACTGAGACGGTCAGTTATTCGTCAGTTGAATACAGAACTTAACCTTTAAACGCTCGTGGACTTTTTGCGAAATATTTGCATGACCCGTAGCTTTTACAAAAATAAGTGTATCTCTAAAACTATTCAGCCTATGTGGGTAAAATAAAAAGCATTACCAAGATAAAAGATTGCTTGTAATTAAAAAAAAGGTTTATTTACAATTTTTCACATTTTTATATTATTATACATTTAGACAAAGCATTAAAAATTTAAGCCATAAAATTACAAAAGAATAGAGAATTTTCTAGGTATGGAAAAAAATCTGTATCCCTATTGAAATATGTCGTATGGTGTGGATAAAGCTGATTTATTACGGTCCGCCTAACACAACGCATATTTTAAGAGTCGACCTGAAATCGAAACTGAAAAAAATAATATGGATCGGTATCTCAAAGCCATCATTTATGTAAGCTTATATTCATATTTTGAATACTATTATCATAATTAGTGTAATCCGATAGCGAAATGTACCATAATCACTGGTCCCGTACGGGACCGCTGGGCGTTTAAAGCTTAACGAAGGTGACGAAAAGTAAGAACTTCAACATGATGATTTGGTAAATAAGTATCTTTCGAAATAAAAAACCATTTTATCTGGATTTGAAATATGAATAAAATTTTCTAAAACTTATCGAGACAACTGATTTTTAAAAAAATATTTAAGATATTTTATGTGCATAATATATTTTTGCAGCGAACTTTTTGGATTCAGAACGAAGCTGTGAGCATTAATCGAAATAATAATGAAACTATGAATATAAAAACGTGCCATCGAATAAATATGACCAAAAGTCATTCAGCTGACAATTCGGTTGCGTCTAAAAATTCGAGGCTTACGCGATGTGAAATTTAAATCACATTATTGATTTACTGCGGTATAAAAATACACGAATAACGAGGGAGACAGTAATTGTATCCGAGTGCTGTCGTACGACGTGGACTAGGCAGCTTCTGTGGTGCTCCTCCACTCACGGACTATCGCTCGCAAGCCGAATATAATCCGAGCGCTCGGGTTCAAGTGCACGGGATAATTTCGCACACCGGATGATGATACCGGTTACACAATACCGGGACACGGTTGCCATGGTTACGCTAACCGGTGCACTGAGGCCAAGAGTGTGTGCGCTTCCGACTGAGAGGCAATCTCGTTGAAATGTAGGAGTACCAGCTTTTTTTGTTCACTAGTTTTTTTGTTTGCGTTTTATTTTCCACAGCGTGCAACGGCGTTTGTTTTGGATGGTAATATGTGACAAAAGTTTTTTTTTTCAGTGTGAGATATATTTTTTTTACGACGTTTGGTCACTTATTAAATTAATCTCAATTGAAATAATCAAATAGCGCGCAATGTCACGACGAGTGTGATATTTTAATATAAAGAATTTTCAATAGTTTCTTTATGAAGGTGTTACTTTAGTATTTAATTTAATTTAGAATTGACAGAAATTAAGTCCAATTTTTAAGTCAATACGTCAACTGAAAACATTACATTCTACGATAGTATTAATTTATTAAATCTATGTTAAAAAAAATTGAACTGCTTTTCTTTTTATACTTATTCAGTATTTTGTTTTAAAAAAAATTAACGTATTTTTTGACACCTTCGTTAGAGGTTGTAAAAAAATAAACAATTGCAAAAATAGCTAAAACTTTGAAGAAAATCAAATGGGCTAGTATTATTATCAACAGTGTAATGAAAAAATGTTGCACATAACGCCAATCGCGATCGATTTCCGACTGACTAAAAAATGGTGATTGGAGAACATGATAAATCAATCGCATGTGTTAAAAAAGTTTCCAGCGGTAAAATAAATTATTTTAAATCGGTTAAGTCATATCACTATTGATAGATTACAGAATCCACGAGCCTTTCAATGAAGTATTAAAACCGTAAGTTATTTATTAAAATCGCCCGTTTATGATTATGACATATATTTTTTAATGACATATCCAAATATGAATTTTGAATTAATCGTCAAGTATTGCAATTTCAACTGGCCATATTTTTTGCTATATTTCAACTTTGTTTTATATTACCGATATTTATATATTGAACCCCATATAACAACCTAAATATAAAGTGACGTCTAGGTTTTCTATTGTATAACGAAATCAAATCATGAAGTTTTTAAATTTATAATATACTGATAATCCCTATTAATTTTTTTTTTTGGTAGTTTTATTTCGAGTCTGCTTAGACAATAAGGATCCACTTGTGAATTCAAATGTAACACATAATGTGCGAACGAAAAATGAAAATACTTAACAAGCTACGTAAAGAAAGCCAAGTAGATATTCCGCGGATAGTACCATAACCCTACAGCCCTTCCTCTCATGACGGCTTTTCAGATAGGTATTTTATAATTAAGTTAAAATTTCGGTATAATTATTTTTGATTAAAAACTTAATTACCTGGCTGAAAATTTCAACGGAAAAAATCAACTGAAATGTGTCTAAGTACGCAGTAAAGCAGGGATAGTTAACCCGACCCTCCATAACGACCACATTAAGAGTGTTGGGACTAGTACGTTCTTTAAAAGCAAATATTTAATGTTAAAATAGAGCTATAATAATTATGCCAACCCTAAAGGGCTATTAAAAGACTTCGAGGGGTCCACGCACGAATAAATTGTTTGTACCCGTTACAACCCTACTAAAACAAACAATAAAAACAAAACACGTCGTAATGATATGATTAAAATGTCACTGATAGTAGCTATAAAGGTTTTATTATTTTTTTGGATAATAAATAACCTTAAATAAGTGGTTCAAACGAACCGTCAAATTAGTTACGGCCAAAGCGAATAATTATTTGTAAATCACAAGATATAAACTATAATGAGAATTTTTTGTTGTTTGTTAGTTACCAGAGATAAATTAACTCGAGAAGAGACGTCATAAGCACCCAAGATCAAATTGAAATGAAAAAAATGTTAATTTGATATTTACTTTGTCGGGGCTTGAACGCAGACCCACCTAATCTCTAGGCCAATGCTTTTAATGTTAAACTACAGACGCTGTAACGAATTAATACAATACCGAAAGATATTTACACTATGTAAGTATATGTGAAAAAAAATACCATCTTCTAATATCTGTCATTTTAATGCAAGTAGGTTCATCGACTTCGTTTTGGACATACATAACACCTTAAAGATTCAATAATAAAAATCCATCGCAACACTAATTGAGAGGATATAACATCACATTTTTTTCGACTAAGAGAAACCAATACTGAAACATATTTTTAAGTAATATTAATTAAAACACAATATTCTTTTGTACTTAATTCAACTTTTATTTATCAGGACCGGTTTCGCTCATGGCGAGAATTATCAACTGATAAGAAATATAATTTTGTACAAAAACAAATATAAATAAAAAGTTTTAATAAACAATTGGCATTGAAAAGAATTTACATTAATTTAATATAATATAATTTACTTTTTAACTGGATGGCTTCCACTGACGAGATATCTCGTCAAATTGTTCGTGCTCAACACGCCACAGACGAGTTACTTCGTCAATAATTTATTAAATTAATAATTTCAAATTATAACCGGCGTGAAGGTGCAAACGTACTTTTTTCTAGGGGAGCCAAAAGGCTACGACACAATCACTGGCGTAATTTATATAACTGTCTATACTCATCAGAATATTGATAATTTAAAGGCTGACTAAAGTTAAATTAATACATTTAATCCGTTTTTGTTTCTTGCGGTTGTAACCAATCTTTAAGACTTTGCAAATCACTAAATTAACAAATTTTCAATGTCGCCGTAAAACACATATTTTTTTTCGTTGTCAAATGGTAAGTAATTTTGTTTTCTTTTTTTATATATAAGTGTGATATACATAATTGTATAAATTCTTCGCTCCTATGAATTAAATGCAACAACTCCGCGGACCGCTATCAAACGATTGGTGACCACTGGTATATTGATTCCATAATGCGTTTTCTTATAACAGTGACTTAATAATTCCAATAAGCTACTTTAACCAAAATGAGAAACTTTATTTTGAAAACTATAACAAATTAAATGTAATAACACATTATATTGACTGAATTTACATCGCTTTTTTAAAAACTGCAAGTAACAGAGTAAAAAATACTTGTTACAGACTATTTTCGGTAAAAAAACGTATTATAAAATAATAAAAAAAAATATTTACATCCAAGTGATAAATTTATTTGACATCATGTCATACTATTTGATAATTTTTCGCCAAATAAGTATATTATATTTTTCTTGCGAGTATATTATAAAAAGTTTGCTTTTTTAAGCTTATAATAATAAAACATAGAGCTGGAGAAAGAAGTTATTTTCAATATAGTATTTTCAAACAGCAACAAAATATAAGAACGGTATAGATTTTTTATTGTATTATATGACCGTGTTAACATTTAAGAAAGGGTAACTGATAAAAACGAGCGTGCGCATTCATTCAGAGCTTTCTCAAAAGCTCTCTGATATTTGTAAACGAGGCAAACATGTAACGTCATAATAATACACCAGTGATAAATAACCGTTGTATTTGAGAGTTTTTGTTTAGAATTATAATAAAATGAACACAAAGAAAAATAATGAAAACTCTAAATATTTTAATCTTTGAAGTTAACTTGCAATCAACATGAAGAAAAAATAAACTTCTTCGTAAAAAAAATAGAAAAAATATATTTTGTGTAAAATTGAAAAAAAATAATCTCAATTTGATAATGGCCTTGTTGGGACTGATCTGATCGCTAATGTAAGGTTCTAAATACTACGCCACATGGCCAACAATATAAACAAAACGGTTTGTTTTTAATAACCTTTAATTAATCGGGGAAGTAATCACATATGCAAATTTTGTAGGTTTTTGAAATTACATGTGATTATCGTTAAAATTTCAAACGATTTAAATTTAATATTGAAATTTCACCAAGCACCCTCAGTCGAAATTTTAAATTATATTTATAAAAGTTGTTAAACAAATCAGTCGCTAAGCGATTTTTTCAAAAATGATATTTTTATGTTCTGTTTTCGGAAATTTGTTTTGTTAAAGTTTGTTTAACAATCAAAGATATTAGAATACGTGACATCGATACAACAAAGAAAGCTCAAGAGCATTCGACATTCGACTAAAGGAGAGCATACATAGCAAGTAAGTTTATATTTTATTGCTTACAATATCAATATTGATAACTCATATCCTATTTTTTGTATTCTATCTTAAGATATTACTTTAAACTATACAAATATGTATATGTAAAATTGTTGGCTGTTCTATAATTAAATGAGTTTTTTTGTTTATTTTAATGTTTTACTCGTTTCGTTTTTGTTTTAGCGAGCTGTAAAAAAAATCCTGTTAGAGGGAGGCAATATTGAAACATCGATAGATCGTTTGCCATTGACTGCCTTGCTACTTATGGCAGCAGAAATGTAGATAATGTTTATGCCGAGAACGGAATTATTGCAGCCGCAATATCCGAATTGCTTGAGTAAGCACGCCACCTTGACCGAGTAGACCGCGCACACCCTCGCCTATTCAACGCGGGCGTCGAATCGCTTCCTTTGAGGAAGATGGGTCCATTCAATAAATGCCACATCTTTGAATGCCGGCCACAAAAGGTGTTATGCTATAGCCCTCCGGCAACAGAATAGCTTGTGAGACCGTTATTATTGTACTAACAACACATGCTGGCCGAGAACTAGCACAGAAAACAGAACCTTTACTATGTCGGTAACTAGAGGACTACTGAAAATTTGTAAAATAAATTAAGCAATATCAAAATAACAGAGGATCAATTAAGCCGACTGAATAATATAATACAGCCTCACTTCAATTCCGGAACACTCTTATCAACCTTAGTTTGACTTGATCATAATCAAGGGCGTGAAAACCAACGTGTAAATTTTTTAATGCTTTTGACAATGCGCCACCTCTAAAAAAATAATCATTTGAAAGAGGATGAGCATTCGTTAAGAGCAACTATTCTATTGTTGCTTCTTATGAATCGTATAAATTCTCTAAAACATTAGGCGATACCATTTTTTGATGGCGAACTTTCTATAATTTAAACTACATTACGATTTATCATTTTTTATAAACACTAGTTTAAATTATATGCAAATGGTACATTGCATTTTAGCGAAAATTATAGTCTAACATTTTTGACGGTGTGTGAAAAAATGGTAGAATAATTTTCAGTTTACAAGTAGTAAATGAAACACAATTTCTTTCTTATCGGTAATGAAGATTGTGATAAAATATTTTTTTAAGTAATGTCTGTCTTTCGGCGTGGGGTATTTAAATTACTAATGGAACATTTCAAGAGAGGTTTTTTTGAGAGCCGTTCGTTATTTCGTCACCAAACTAATATTTTAATGTAAATAATCTTATAAAAGGATGAAACTGACGAAGATCTTTTACTACTCAGTTGCTCGCTATTCGCCTATGGTATTGGATATGAGTTGGGTATCAGGCATCCATGCATTACAAAAATCTGTAAATCGACTGAAAAATTAAAGTATAAACAATCGTTTGGGGGGTTTGAAACTGTGGAGAGAGCAACAGAACAGGACGTGCACCCAAGAACTTTAACCACCCAGCACGGTTATATAGTTCTGAAAACAATTCATTACACTTCCTATAGGACAGTCTGTACTGTATAAAATTATAGACATTTTATAGTCTTTGATGTGATACCCTCTAAATCGAGACATCAAAATGAATAGGCGCCCCAGTAAGTTAAGCTTTACACGGCTTAAGTACTATTAACAGGCCAAACCACGTTACGGTCATTAATCATTACGGTTTGAGCGTAAAAGCAACATAAATTACAACTATTATACAATTAATATCATAAAATATTGAGTTCGACAAAGTATATATCCATTTTAGATATAATAAACTATGAAAAAGAATACATACATTTTAAAATAACGGCTACAACACTTTCAAGCCAGCTTTTGTAAAAGACAATTTAAGTCATTTTGTTTTTTTAAACAAGTTCAATTTATTCACAATTTGTTTCCGCAATCGATTTTAAAGTGCAGCAATTTAAAAAATAATTTTAGATCCAATTAGGATAAAAAAAAATTGGACACGTTTAATCTTCTACTGTTCATATATTTTTTGTGGATTTTAACAGAATTCTAGAATTATTTAAAATAAATATATTTATTAAACTATAAAAATATTTTTTACTATTTATGATAAAAAGAAAAATATTCGAAGTTATTACAGTTTCGACCGAAATAATCCACTGTCATTCTAAAATAACCAAAGGTGTTGTTACTCAATTGATCTCGTAGATATTTTTAGTTTGAGCATTTATTCAAACTTACGTAATTCTACGGTTTTTTTATACTTGTCACTCTTTGTAATTGATAGATCGACAAATACATACTTATGTGGTCCCGGAACAAAAAGTAGTTTGTATTTAAGATGCATAATCTAGTAGTAGTATTATAGTATTGCACTACCATAATACTAATACTAGATTATAATACTAAAGTTATACATAAAAATACGATAAAATATACCTTTTCATTAAACATGTGGTAGATACGAAGTATAACGTATACTAAGAAATATTAAGAATACACCCAAAATCATTTTTCAATTCAGAGACACGTAAGCGAATTAATGTTTGAAAAAAATAAAAGTAGTGTTTTGACAACTGATAAATTATTGAGGGACATCATCATGCATATACATACTTATAATAATTATTAAAAATACCATTTTACATTACAATAGCAACACAGTCTAACGTCAAAATAATTATATTACTATTTGTTTGCTTAAAATAAACTTTATAGTTGAAAATATATTGAGAAATATAAAAGAAAAATATATATTACCTGGCTTTATCTGAGCTTTAAGAAGAGTAAATATTACATCCAAAATTATAATGAAGAGTCGAGGGATCGAAGAAACATTTTGAATTTAATGCTTGAATTAATGAATAAATTTAAAAGATTTTTTGCGCAGTAAAAAAATGCGAGAAAAGGTAACCTATAATAATATTCTTTTTTTTTGGTACGCTGTCGAATCTTCGGAATGGGTAAAAAAAAAGAAAGCCGCATACATAATGACGTATAGAAAATATTTCTTTAGATTCAAGCAAATGTTTGAAGTTCATCTTGTCACATCATCCCACACAGAAAATATAATATTCTGTTATGAAGTATAATAAATTTTTATTAAAGAATTTCGATAGGGGACTTTTATCGAAAATTCCATCAAAAAATAAATTTTGCATGGGATTTGAGTCGAGTACATTAGTATAGTTATTTTTAATAACCCAATTAAAAGAAACAACATAGTGATTAAATTGTAAAATAATATTTATATATAATCTTTTTTCTGCAATTTAAATATTTGAAAAGCTGTATTTTATACAAAACCCAAAATTATACGAAAATTGTACTGTGTCTTGGCTCTGTACGTTTAAAATGCGATTCTGTAACAAATCTTATATTATACATTGTAAAACACCGTAAAAGGTCTAAATAAGACAAATGAATATTTGGGCAAGCAGTTCAGAGGATTGAAATAATGAAGTCGGACGAAATGGGGTGAGTTCACGGCAATACACGTCGGCATTTTATAGGCCATAAAATTCCAACCAATCAGTATTAAAAGATAATAAAAAATTGAAAAACAAAACAAAAAATCGCAATAAAAGCTAACAAAACATGAAACGCGAGACTCTTGGGTTGTGAGAGAAAAAAAAAACCCACCTGAAAACACGTCGGCGGTTAACGAGAATCACGGGTAACCTTTCCCTGGAGCGATAGGAGTAGAAGGAAACAAGGTAAATCATAAAACTCATAAACATCATAAAATGTTGCAAATTGTAGATATTTAATTCTGAATATAAATTGAAAATTACTGACGGCATCAAATTACAGTTCTATCTAGATCTGGTACCCTCTTAAGCGTTGAGTATTAGAGTTTGTCGTATAATCGCGTAATCAAAATTCATTGAACACTAGTTTTAAAAAATGTCTCGGTATGTGAAACGAGTTCTGATCATATGAAAAATCCTATGCAATCCTGTTTACACGGGGTGGAATGTGGAAAGAATATAACTATAAGTAATCATGATAAAGTGTGCTGTTAAAAGACTGCAAATGTGAATTAAAATTTACATGTAGTATTCAGTTAAAATTTGTATCAAGTCAACACAGATTGTCTTTTTTTCTGTCCTTTTTTTTAATCAAATTTATGGAGCTCTAAGTACCAGGACGCGCTAGCGTCAAGGTTCTTCTAGTCTCTTTAATCGATGAAGTTTTTGAAAAATTGTTAATTGTATCCCTTTACCATCGTTTGCAGACGGAAAGGCGTGATCACTACAGTTCACGGGAACTCTATTTATGCATTATTTTGCTAATCACATTATATATGCTTCCCTCATACTATATCCGTACATGCACACACACACGCGCGCATACATACATACACAGATACAGTACAAAAAAAAGTCAATCAAAGAGAGTCATTTTCGTGTTGCTAAGTTCGTTCTTAAATTGTCAATTTTAGACGACATAAGATATATGGAGGCTTGTCGAGCAGAACTGTTCTCGGTCTAAAACGATTCTCAGGCAGTGTCTCGTCATAGTTGTGGAGATTAGAGATCGTTGGGTTAAAATGTTTTCTTACCTCGCTGTGAACAATAAGACAATATGTGAGTAAGCAAACTTACTCACAGATGTTCTAATTGTTTTGCTTAGTTAAATGCTTTTACGTAATCAAATCAGTTGATAATGCTTGTTCAATTCATAATATAAAATTCTTTTAAGAAATGTGGCGTTAGTACAAGAAAGTATTCTATTTTTTTCTCTCCAGGACAGTGAACACATAAAAAATACTTAAATATGAGAATCATTTATTTTTTATTTCCAAAAAAATATGTAACACTTAATTGTGAGGTCGTTTTAAAAGATGAGGTATTTATTTGATTTTCAAGAGCAACCTTCTGCAACGAGCTTTGGCGCCTTTTCCACAGGAGGATCGAAAACGCCGCGGCGAATTGTTGCCAGCAAAAAGTCGGTAGGTCTATTTTCGTATTTTCACTTGAATACAGCGTTACTCATCCCAAAGGAGTAAAAGCGTTAGCAAATTGAGATTTCAATGTATTGAAAACATTATATGTACTCTCAGGGAAACATAATAGATTCAGTGGTTCCGGGATTTTTTTCGCATACCTATCTTATATGTATGTATTCATTTTATTTCTTAGAATGTTTTCTGTTATGAAACTCGCAGTCAGTAAAAAGAAATGCATGCAAAGCGATTCGTAAGAATAATTTTGTTGTATTTTTATTAAGCCATGCTTCAATTTAGAGCATTTAAATATATGTACTTAGATGATTTTAAGTAAACTGGCTATCGCAGAGTTGTTCAACATCTATTATTTGCAGATGTCAATGATAGAATATAGCTCTTAAAGGATTTCACGCTTTACTTTAAGGACCAGAAGGGTGAAAAGGAATAAAAACATTACACTTATTTAAAAAATAAAGTACTCATTTGTATTGAACTTTTATTTAATATGACCAGGACAGGTATATAGAATGAGTACAAATTGTGAATACATTTTTTACCACCAAGTATTGACAGTGAAATCCTAAAAGTTTTCGTAAAATTTTATACATACTATTCAATACAAATCTATCTGTTATAATATTATTTCAAAATAAATTTAAGAACTACTCTGTATGTAAATTTGAACCCGCAGACAAGGCATCCGAATACGATGACTGACCTGTTAAAATAATTATAAGCAATAATCCATTATTTTTCAAACGAATTAATTACTAACGAAGCTGTCTCAAAATTTTTGCTATAGATTTGGTAATGTAATTTTCCGTGCATTTATCGCACAGGGTTGACTTCTGCGAATGGTTCTGGGCAAGGATGACTGGAAACCGGCCAAGGTTCAGGAAGGGAACCATTACATCGACCGAAACGACAATTCCCGCGTCACGGTTCGCTTCTTTACTACGTTTGGCAGCAGTTTACAAAATGGTAACGGCGAGAAACATTGATATATCGATGGTCATACATTCCTGAAGTATTTTTATATTGCTTTGATTTGGGATATTTACTAAGAATTACGTTATACTGTGTATTTAAATAATCAGTAACTTTTTGGAATAACCTGCAGTTGAGCTGCCAAAGTGGTTAACTTCGGTTGCAGTCTTGACAGCTTCAAATACAAGTATTATTTATACCTTATTCAGATTTATGGAAGAAAAGGCATGGATGCTTATGATATCTAAAGTCAGTTATATCCAATCGATACTTAAAACAAAACGTAGTCAGCAATACGCTGTTATTACTATTTGTGTCTTGGTGCTATTCTTAAGCTTCCCAAAAAAGAGAGGTCAGGTTGAGATGCTCTATTGCGAGTTCAGTTAGGGAGCGGACATGGTTACAGATGATAGTTTTTTTTAATAGATTTTGTTTCCATGACGTCGCCCGACTACAGTCGTCTACGGTAACGTCATTTCCGTGGGTTGGGCAATGTTGACTTTTTAAAATATTGCACGATGAATATTTGTGTATTTGTCTTTTTCTTCAATAATACTTTCCAATTTGGCAAGCTACATCGGTATCTTTACGGCTTCATAGCTTACTTCAGACAGGATTGAAGTTATTATGTCTGACATTTGAGTACGCACTGTATGTCGTTTGTCATTCTTCTGATCTCATTTACTAACATTAAATATAGTTGCAGTTGATACAGATGATAGTGGCTCTACTAACAGTTTCAGAAAAATCATAGCAGACGTTTAACATTAGATAACTTCTTAAGCTTTCCATGGCTTAATACGTCTTTGCAGTACATGATCGTGGTAAACTTACGTCCGTAGCCTAGTCTACTATCGTGTTTTATCATAGAAACACTTAACGTAACCGTTCGTAATAAGACATATGTATGTTATTTTATGAGCCGAAGAGAGTGTGTGTGTTAGAGGATCAAACGAATTTGTTCAGCAGAAGTCAATTTATTCTAAGACGATTAAATCATCTCGGTGGATGGCCTAAAGTAGGTCACAATTGTAATATAATGCTTCACATTGTTATCGTCATCAATACACAACGCTTCTCAGATAAATTGGCATTTGATCTATTCAATTGCATTGTGTCATTTAATAATGAGGTTATAAACGATCTCCGTCGGATATCACAATAAAATGGATCCCTTACAAATAATATAAATACATACATTGTTAGAATAACAATTACCATCAAGTTTTTTGATTTTTAAAACATTGTTCATTGCCAATGAATCAATCTCGTAATCCTCTGAATTGTCTCGGTGATGTTAATGTTAAGTGGACGTGAAAAGAGCAGCTAAATACATACAACGGGACAACGAACGTGTATAAATGGAGGAAAATTTAATAAAATTTGTAATAAATTGACGATTAGGGATTTTTAAATGTCTGTTTATACATCTGAGTATATCAATTAGGAGCGGCCTAAGTGATGAGCAGATTGTAAATCATTCCGCAGTGGAAAATAAATGACTCAATCAGTTGCAAAAACCATTATGAACGTTTTTTATTAAAAGTCATACGAACGCTATATTTTTATTTCGTTTAAATCTTATTTTATAAGGCGGATGAGAGGATCAAATTACATCCTATCTGTTGAGGAAATCATTTAAAAAATGTGGGGCATTTGCAAAAAGCCAGTTTGAGAACTGAGTTTCAAAAAAAAAAAAAACTTTTGATACACGTTATCTGCATAGAAAATAAATGGTTATATTACATTTGCTAACACATATACAAACAATTTCAAAAATAATACATTTAATTTTAGGTGCGTCGCCTGTGTGGTCGAGTGGTCAACGTCGTTGGCTTCGGTTACGGAGGTCACGGGTTCGAATCCCAGTACGGACAATTTTATAAATTGATTTTTCAATCGATTTATGAATTTCTGTTTGAAGGCATGGATGTATGTGATGTCTTGAACTACCCCCCTCCCACCCATCCTATCCTATAAATGGGGCGTATCGAGAGCGACTAGCCAACCATTAGTCCTGTCCTAGTCCTATCCTTATATTTCTACTCTCTTTGGAAAAAAGAGGTTGAGCAACTGAGTAACAAGCAGTTCTTGTAGAAACACTTCTGTTGAGATAAACTCCATTAGGAGTTCATATGCTCCACATTGGGAGCGGAAATGGTAAAAAAAATGCAAAGCAGTTTTTCGACATTTACTCAAAACTTTCTAAGAAAAAGGTTTCCAGAATGCATTTTGCAACTCAATGATTCAAATGATACTTAAAGCTACTGTGTTACGCAGCAGGTAGTAGACATTACAACGTTGAGCACCGGGGGTAGAAAGAGATTTGGCAGGCTTCTTAAAAAATGACTTTACATATAGTCTATATTTAGGAAGAATTGTATACAATAAAAACACTTTGATATAGTGCAAATATACTAAACAGGAAACCTTCACGCCAAATAAAATTCTATAAAAAATATTTGGACATTTTTGAGCAAATCTTTATGTATAATTATTTTGTCATGATCAATCCACTATGTATATATCATTTATACTGCAGGACACAAGCTTTTGCCGCCCAAAAGCCCCAAAGAAGGGGGATGTAAAAAATATCATTACCATTAGAATGGATAATCAATTATGGGGCGATAGAAACGTCTTAAGCCGGATTCGGGTCGGTTGTTATTTATGGTCCCCTGTACGCGTTGAGTACCCACCATTTGCATGCGAGCGCTGACAGGAAATCAAATTTGGTTTTCGCAGTATTATTTCCCTTTATTTACGATGAAAGTAATTAAGATAAATCGATGTTTAGCAAGTTTCGGTTTCTAATGGTTTTTAATTTAAAAATATCAAATTGAGTAAATCGCACTCGGTCCATTTTTTGAGCATTTGATTTGTGACTAGGGCTTACAATCCTGCAGAATTGTCGAAAAAAACCTGGATTTATGTACATAAAAGTAATGAAACATGGCCTTTAAGACACTACACGTTACGTTTGTTTTTATTTTATCATAAATAAGATGGGTACAATATGTGCAAGTACATCTCAAATGTGTAACAGATTACTCAAGATTACTAATTACTTAAGTGTGCTTGGTTATGCACTGAACGAGTATTTTATTTAACTAAAAAATTTAAGTTATACCTACTCTATGTTCGAATAGTGAGCGTACCGACAAAAATTGTCGTAATTTCAAACCATTACTAGCGATAAGTAGTTTTAGATTAGTTAATACTTTAACGGTAATATGCTAATATTCCAGAGTGTAACAAACACTGTACCCACCGTCACGAACTATTTTCTTATAGTATACACAGGGCTGGTGCCACGATACAGGCAACTGCCTAGGGCGTAAACCATTAGGGGGCCCATAAATATTTTTATATACATTCTCTAATAGTAACACATTTTATTATATTTTGACGATTGTATTTGTTCGTTGTAATCATTTATCGTATTCTATAGCTATGATTAAAAAGAGAGATATTGAGTTACTGAGAAACAAACAGTTTACGTAGAGAAACTTCTGTTGAGATACTTGCTTAGGAGGCCATATGCTGCTCTACATTAGGATGGGTCATGGATTAGAAAAAAATATTTCTAATGATCCCGAATTATTTTTTTTTATTTATTATTTCGAAAAAATGGGACGCGCCAATAACCGTTGCCTAGGGCGTCAAATAACCTCGCGCCGGCACTGATGTATACATTACGCAGAGTAACAGCGTGATTCGTGTTTTTTTTATGATTTTACCGTTAAATTGAGTGCAGTTAAAAATAATAATGATTTTTCGTTGCTATTTTCACTGAAAAAGTAGTACAATGTATTTAAAAGAAAAAATGTTTGCCACCGCTTCCAAAAGAATGTGTTTCACTCGGCCGCCTTTCCTTCGTAATGGCTCTCAATTTTAAAAGACTGTAAAAGTAACGATATTACGTAGTAGCTATAGGAAGTGTTGTAACGGCTTAAAGAAAAAGGGTATTTATTTATGCACTCTCGTCGAGCTTTTCGTCAGTGGATCGACATCCGGCTATTGAAAGCTATTCTCGATATTTTTTTTCGGAAGCTGAGAAGAAATCGCACATCGAATGAACCGAATAAGTGATCTAATGATTCTACGATTCTTTTAAGAAATAGTCTCTGAGGAAAAAGTTTCATAGAAATAAAGATGAGGGCGATTGATGGTAACAGAACAATTCATAGCAGAACAAATGACAACGATCATTCACTTAAAAAGAATCTAAATTACAAAAATAAAACAAATAAGAATCGCTACTGCATTACGTAATTTTAAAAATTTAAAAATCAGTATGTTCTACTATCATGAATGTCCATTCTTAATGTATACCATATTGACAGTAATGAAAAATCTCAAATTGTTTCTTTTTGAAAATATGAGTCGGGTGTTATTAAGAGGGTATGTTATAATAATTTAATAAAACAAATAGAGCGTAAAAACTAAGACATTTTGTTTTGTTTAAATAATTTTTCATTAAGCCACCAATTCATGGGAAATATTGCATGCCCGAGTCTTTTACTTCCAAGCGGAATATGTTTATATCCTAATATATCTTTTAAATCTTCTCTAGTGACACTACCACTATATGTCTATACATTAGGAAAAACACACAATTGACGTCTACGATTCTTTAAATAACTACTTAGCAAAAAATGAAGTTTAAAGAATAAAACGGAACTAACAAGTGTTTATTTTTATTCTTCAACATTTGTATTGACGATAGAGACTAAGTAAGATATGAAAATACTTTATTATATGTGAAATTCGTCAAAAAGTATTTGAGTTTGAAAAAAACTTCAACAATAATCAGTCAAAAAATATATCATTAATTGATAAAAAGAATACGGAAAATCATTTAAAATTCAATTAAGAGTTTTTATCGGTGTCGCCTGAAGCAAAATGCACGCTGTTAGCCGGCGGTACAGACGCCTTTTTCCTATTGGTGTGACAATATTTTTCAGCACCTTCATACAACGACAGGTTAGGTAACAAAGGGATATTTCAGAGCCTTTACATTTAACGACTGAAACAACTTTAATGATGAACTCTTTGTTGTATTACAGATAACAGAATGAGGTAGGAAAGAGCGGCGTATACGATTATGGCGATAATACAAACATTAAACAAAAGTTTCGCAAAGAGGGCCGTGTTTCACATCAGCATTACTGTTATAATAATTATGAATTTCCATTCAAAAAGGATAACAAACAACTGAAAATAAATTTACATTTAAAAGACCGAACATTTAGGGTAATTAATCATCCCCATTGCTTCTTAAAACTTTTTCATGTAATTATATAATAAAATGATATTATAATGTGAATAAAACTTTGTATTGAGTAATTTGTGTTTCTCATTGTACCCTGTCAATTTTAAAGTGATATAATATTTTATTGTTTATAGTGTGCCTGAAAAAAGGTGTATTCGCTTAACGCGTAAGTGAGTCGCAGATAATCAATCCAGTTCACGAGTGAGGGCGTCCGTGTTTTTTTTTTTTTAATATTTTTAAATAAATGATTTAATGTTAGTTCTATTTGAGCTAAGTTTCACTCGGTCTTGCGACAATTTGTGATGGTATAAAGTTAAGAAATTGTTGGGTTATTGGTTGTTGTTGATCATAAGTATAAAATTAGAAAATGATCGTTCTGCTTTATTTTCGGTTTTCAAGGGTTATGCTAATAAATATTCATACAGTAAACATATTTGACTTATTTGCAAAGAGAATCTGGCGTTATGTTTATATATGTATATACATAAATTCACAGACTATACGAATACAGAAATAGTTTTGTTTCTAGAGGTAGATCGTTAAAAGTTTCCGAATGTTATGTTTAACACTTAATGCTGTATTTTTACTGGACACGGTATGGATCGCAAAAGTAAAGGTTATTTTAATGTACGCATGAACAACATATACACATAAATTCTTTATAAAAAGGTAGAAAATCAACGTTATATACAGGAAAATAAATAGTTAAACAGCCATTGTTATGAAAAATGAATGTAAGATTGACTCAAAAACGATCAAATTGGAAAGTGATTGTAATACAGTTGAAATACAAAAGAACGATGTCTCCATTTGAAATATCAGCAATGAGCCGTCTCTCATATAAAATAATTTCTGGATGAGCTGCGGACCTGTAATTTTAATAGTGGTTATTAAATACATGTAATGTTTAAAATATTATATTTTAGATGCAAATGCTGTGGTAGATTTATTTTATAAATGATTTGATTGAATTTGTGTCGCGAATCCGTTGATGAATAAATATTATGTTAATTTTAACGCGTCTCAATATATTTTTTTGAACATATTATATTAATACAAAAACTGTTTTTTCGTTGTGGCAGTTGACAATCTTCACACGCTGGGTAAAATCGGTCCAGTTTTTGAAATGTATCATATGGAATCGGTGCACACGTGCTTTAATAACACCCCAGCTGCCAATTATTATATAGTTTTGTAAGATATATGTAAGGTACGTTTACATTTGTTTAACTTTCTTAAATAATACGCAGAAAGTATAAAACTACACACAAATACATAAATTTAACTGTATCATACTAATCCGTATGGATTAAAAGATATATGTAAGATAAATAATTTCCAATAGAAGTTTCAACGAATCTACAACGATTTAAAAAAAAACAAGAGTTTACGACATGGTGAACTTTATTATTAAATCAAAAAAATGTACGCATCATCTGTTTTGAAAAGATATTGCCACGGATTTTTTTCGCACTGTGATAAAAAAATCCTTGAAAGGTTGTTTCTGACAGAACCTTTTCCGGAAAGAAAATTTTCACTGTGGGCGTATATGGAGAAATGTTAAGATTGAGTCTCTGTGATATCTCTTTATTTTTTTTTAGCATATAAATATACAGCTCGAGAAAAAATATTATTTTATTTATTTAAGTATCATTTTTGATAACATTGGCGTCGTTCAATCAAAACGAGTCGGAACTACTCGTTGATAACGATTAATATGTATGTGTCAATGACATTTAACAGCTGATAAGAATAATTCATATTTAAAATGAAGTATTTTAACATTAATGTATCGATATACCGAATTTATTATTTGTTTTGATCTTCGAGTTCCTATGGGGTGTATTCACATTGCGAAATTCTTCTTATTTCAACTATTCGCTAAATACCAATAATATCTAACTGATATTTATTGCAATCTTCAATGATACCTCATTAATGAAGTGCAAATTTGACTGTGGTCACTTTATACTCCATTATTCTTCGATTCTATTTTCGACGTTTCGGTACTCAAGTTTCAAAGAAAATTGTATTATTTCACTTTATGTTTCTCTAGTAGAAAAGGATTTGAAGACAAAAAATGTGCGAGTGTTAAAAATATCCGGAAAACTGCAGAGTTTAAATAATCTATGCGTCCGAATAAAACGCATTATGACTAATTAAAAAAAAAAATACTCGTCTTTGAGAATTGAATACTTTCTGCGGTGACGGTGTGGGCAGGAAAAATCTCTAACTCTTGTTATCATAATAAGATGATTATTTTTTTAACTGTTAATGAACGTCGACAAAGTTCGCGAGAGAACGCAATAAAACACAATCGAACATACCGCCACCTCGCGGGCAGAGATACGAGATCTCCATTAATCGGCCGATACTCCGAGTTCTGCGCGGGGGATGGGGGCTATATGTACCAAAGTTGGATTGAAAACGGTGAAACTTTCCGGGAGGCGGGAGAAATTGCGGCGCCGGGGAAAACTTTTACCGGGCAAAATTTTCGACTTTAAAATAACCCGATAATGGGTTAAAACGAAATTTTAATGCTAAGAAGACTTTGCTTATGAACGTTTACATAATTAATAATCGTTATTTAACTTGGGGCTAAGACCTTAACTCATTAACAACGTAATTAAGTATTTAACATATCTGATTTTGAAATATTTTCATTAAATTTAGTTTCACAATGAACGTCTTACAACTACTGGGATTACATTTAATAGAAAATTCAATTATATCGCGTGAAAATTATGCCGCTCTTGGCAAGATTTGGAATGGGTCTTGATAAGTAATTATATGCCTAATGAAAATATTATTTCCTATGAAAGACGGTATGAAAGTTCAAATAGATTAGTGTAAGAGGAGCAAATAGAATATGATTTACTTCATACATACCGTGGAAAGTCATGTACATATACACAGATAAATGAATTTCGACAGCTGTGATTTGAAATTTGTCTACGTTAACTGAAATGTGAAACTGAGATTGAAGGAGAGGAAGAATTTCCACAACAAAATAAAAAATAAATAATTATTTGATATGTTTATTACTGCCACAGTTGTTGATTGATCTCATTGGCATTGTGTCGAAATTTGTTTAGAATGACTGTATGGCTAGTGTTGTAATATTTTTAAATGATGATTCTGTACCAAACGCATAGTTAGCCCTATACCCATTGCCATTCATTGAGAGGTTTAAAAGGAGAGGTTTAAAAGATTTACAGTAAGAATAACAGAGTGCCGGCATAGTTGAAGTTGGAGTCGGATTCGTTGAGTCGGACTGATTTAACTAACAACTGCAAATATAATATATTATGTATTTAAAAAAATGTGTATTCAAATCGCTACGCTAAAAAAAGTATGTTTAAAAAAATTAAAGTCGTGTTTTAAATTAAGTCAGAGTTGGAGTCGGAGTCGGAATTGCCTTATTTTTTTACGACTCCACAGCCCTGGTTTCAACGGGGTAGATACGTTACACAATATACCGTATTACAAAACAGAGTAAATTATATACAAAGTACGTACCACTGTATAAGACAATAAGAAGATGTTAAAAAATTATGTAAAAAAGTTATAGCTTCTAACATTCGCCAAAAGGTTATATTTGGAATAAAGAGGAGGTATCTAAATAATTTATGTGTTCTTTGCATTATGGATCTATTAAGAAGACAGTATGTGACCTCAAAGCAGCAGATTCTATACCTCTAATCTAATGTATGCCAAAACTTTAAAAAATTAAAATAGGTTTTTTGAAAGTGGTTCGAATTTGAATAATGTAGCGGCTACGAAATTAAAGAGATAAACTAAATTTTATTTCGCTGTGAATGAAATTGAAAATTCACGGACAAATGACAAAATATTAAAGTAATTAAATTTTCAGTAGTATGAAACGACGGTACAATTCCTTTTTCTTTTTCTGACATGGACATAAACCGATCCCTTGTCAAGTGGAATAATTTATAATATTCCGTCAGTAAATGGTTATTCAGCGTTAAAACTGATGTTCACGGTCACATATATATTATTTATACCTACGCAAAAAATCTCCCCTTGAAACCTATACTTAAAAAACATTATTTTTAATGTGTTTTTTCAATATGTACATAAAATATCATGTTAGTTGTTTTTCTATGAGCGGGTCGAGTTTTCTATCTTTCTTGCTGAAAACAATTGTGCTTATACTTTTTATCTACGTAGCCGATGTCATGTTTTTTTCAATTTGGAAACGTTCCTTGCAGCTATCTTCTGAACTGCCAATTGCAAGGATTAAAGACTAATTAATTGTCTGTCTGGACAGATATATACGATCAGTGATCAACTTGGTTATTTGTTTTTGTTCCATTTTAGTTGAATATAATATATCTTAGGTACGCGCCATCTCCTCTTCCAATATGAAACATATATACTCTTCTTTATTTTACTTTAGTTTCTCAACTTTTCTTTTTTGAAAAGCGTTAAGATGGAAAGATAGAGATAGAAGACGACTACGGGTAATCACTTTATCTTCGCACTTGTTTTACTATCGGATATGAGGTGAGCGGAAAGGTATTAAAACATCAGAGATATTCATGACTTTAGAAACGTATCAATAATGTGCAATTTTCCGTATGGGCATTCGAGACCGGGGTTACGGCAATAACCGAACGCATAGAGACCATTTTTAAAAGTATAAATTATGTGTCATTATATTTTTTCGAAAATCGAGTCATTCTCAGGTGATTTTTTTATCGAGAATATTTAAGTGTTTATATAATATTTTGTACATATTATGAATGCATAAACATTGATTTTGTGTACGGTATTATTACGTCATTGAAAAATAAATAATTAAAATAGAATATAAAACAATGTTTCTTAATGTATAAAAAAAATCGTACTTCAATTCAAGTATTTGGCATATGTAAACCCTAATAAATCTAAAATGTGAATACTTAAGGCAAATCTATTCTACAGCTACGACTCAACTCGAGCGGAAGACTCATTGACTTTTTGAGAGGAAAAGATCCAGTTGCATAAAGGATATTACTGGCGCAGCGAGCGATCGAAGCCCCAACACAGAGGGCGATGATTACACAGCTCGCGTAGCTGCTACGCCGTAGCACAAAGGAACAAAAAGCTCCTAAGTAATTTAATGAACCGTTCGGCCGTCCAGTAAGTCAGAATAAAAACCAAAGTGGCCGGAGATCTGGGCGGGGATTAAAATAAATCCTATTTGAATGCAAAAGAGCACTGGGAGGGTGCTTGACGCCTAGATAACACCGCTAGCTACTTTTTGGCGTGGCGCAGATATGACTGGTTTTTTTTTACAAGTATCAAACTAAAGGACTGTGTATATGAGTGGAAAAAAATCCAATGAAATTTTTACTTCGTCTCAATAATTTTACTATAAATTTATGGTTGGAAGACCTTATATTTATATAAAAACAAAACAGAATTTTAATAGTCACTTCCCATTTACACCGCTCAGAAAACGAGCATTTCCATCTAATGAAAAATCAATTAAAAAGTACTGATTATTTAAAATTGGTAAGCATACAGAAAGTGTAAGAAACTTTGTAAAATTTACAGACTTGAAATAAAGTCATATTGACTTAAAGACATTATAAATATTACCATTTAAAAAATGTATAACTTAAGGAAAAAGAAATTTACATATTTACCTGTCTTTATGTTATAAGAAACCTTATGTAATTATATTTTTTCGTAATAATTTCACAGGAAAAAATAATTAACACTTCTAATTGAAGGCATCAAAAATGCGTTTAATAAAATATACTTATAACAGTTTTTGAGATTTTATAGTTTGAAAATATAAAAACTTTGGAATTAATTATCGTAGAAAAAAATGAAAATATGCATAGTAAATCTTAAGTCATTTCCACTGTGACAATCATCAGTACATAGCTTTAAAATTAGTATAGGTTCATTGGGTCATAGCTCTTCTCAGTAGAATCATAATAATTATTAATAAGAAAGTTTTACAGATCCAAAGAAAAAGTAACTGCTTTTAATCCCCGACTTATATAAGATAATCAGGAATATATACAGACTGCAGCGAGTTGTTAATTTGACGCATTAATTTTATTCAGTGTGTATAACATATAATATACAGTAAAAAATAATTATATCCTCCCAAAATCGTACGGTTATAAGTGTCGAAAAAGTAATATTGTATTATTTTTAATGAAGTATTTCAGTTCTGTTGTGTGTTTAAAAGAACAAACATGTTGAAATGAGAATTTATTAATAACGTACAATATGTATTGGAAAAACAATACATTCTAAGCGAAATAAAATAAAAAAAGTTCCTTTTAAGTATTAAATTTCGTGAATGACAGACACATACCAAAGATTAATTTTTCCAACAATTCTAGTGGACATTACATTACCTTACCTTGCCATGCATTATTGGAAAAATGTAGTTTCCACCCGAAGTCGGGTCTATGTGTGTTCCCGGGAGTGTTTGTAATGCCTGAAAATTCCTTCCCACATTTCTAATCCTCAAATAACGAGGCGTAGTGAGAACGATTAGCTGACCAAAAGTCCTGTCTTGCCCTATTCTTATATGTTTCCTCTATTACTCTTTACGAAAAAAAAGGTTGAGCGACTGAGTAGCAAACAGTTTTTGTGGAAAAACTTCAGTTGACATACCTCCATTTAAAGGCTGTATGCATGTTCCATATTGGGAGCGGACATGGATTTAAAAAATCTTGTAAATACCTCCAACTAAAAGTTACTACGAAAACGTTAGGGTTAATAAAGTTAGCTTGCTATTCAAGTTATGTGTAAGTAAATGTTTCATGGTGAATGTTGAATTTCGTTTTCTATGCAACCTTCTTATAGTGTTCACAGAGGAAATTCATATAGTTTTGACTCGCCTTGGTGGCGCTGAATTTTTTTGGTATCGGAGAGTTATCGCGTTCGTATATTTTTCATCAGCGTGAGATATTGGCTATCTTAAGTTTCTTTTCGCTCTCCATAATCAACCTTTCGACTAGTCCTTTGTAGAGGTATAAATGGACGAAACATGGAAGTTTCGATAGAAAAAATGGCCATTTATACGAAATACAAACAAGTCGTGCATAGAAATCGCCTTCATTGTGCCTCATTCGAAGTGTTCGATAACAAAACGGCCGGCCGCTTCTCCCGAAACCATTGTCCCCGTCCCGTCTTGTTCACTTCTCGCAATATACAAACAGATAAGTCTCAAAGTCTTCTATGGTAATGGTTTCTATATCACGTACAACACAACTTTATATTCCGTGTTAGTTCTTCAGATAGCGAAAAATACTTTACATAGAATGCGTGTGGAAATCGAAAGCTTTTTTTCGCCGAAAAAATAAGATATGCTTTTTAATATCAAGCGTTTTTTTATCAATACGATGTTTTTCAAATAGGTTCGAAATAATTTTAGTTTCCACGAAATATACGACATCTGCAAAAGCTTATTAATTCTTATTAAAAAATATTATTTTCTAAGCATAGGTTGAGCACGTGTCTTACCTAGTAACAACCGGTAGAACAACAAATTTATCAATTTAAATTTTATGTAAAAAATAAATTTCTACAAAGTTAGCGACATATGCATTAAAAAAATATCGATTTCAAACAAACATGAATTTGAACCGCAATTGTTTGTATTTTTTTAATAAATATATCTTAGTCATGTGGCTGAACACTTCAGACCCGTGTGCCTCTATCTTACTCGGTTGCAGATCAAGGTTTCGAAATAACAAAATAGACACTTTTTGACATTTTTGTAGAAATGTACTGAAACTTTTCAGTGTAAATTTTCGATGATGATTCGGTGAACTGCTATATAAAATTTAAATTTCGACTGGTACCTTTGCATTAATATACGATTTTTTTCCTAATTGATAAACAAAAATTAAGCGAGACAGCTTTCATTTAAAACACATAAATGTACGTAGATTATTTTTAAATAAATTGCAAAAAATGGATCCAGTCAAAAGTTTACCCCGAAGAACTAAGACGAAAGGCAGGGTCCTTCACTGCACTTAAACATATCGATATGATAATTTTGGTAGGCCCTTCTCTTCCCTTATAGACGTAACACAGAAAAAAAAACTATTAACCCCTTAGTCTTTTATAGTTATATGTTCACTTAAATCGTTCACTCTTGAATGTCAAAGCTTTAGAAATATACAAAAAAAAAGTCGATTTTTTTAAATTTTCTAGCCTGGAATACCCCTAGTTGATGCAACGGATAAAGTAAATGAGAAGTCAACAGGTCATGAGCATTTTATTTTTTGAATATAATGAACACCCTAAATGTGAAAAATGCTTCATTATTAGTCTCTATGTATTTATATAATCCACATTGAGACTGGACCTTTTAGCAAATCAAGTAAATTGATATGTGTACGTCATATATCTTATATTCATAGTATGGAGCATAAATATAATATATATGTTAAGATTTTATAGTAGAGAATCGATGTTTTGACACAATAATAAATCTTCCGATTTTTCCACAACTCGAAACAATATTCTTCAACAATATGAAAGTTTTTTTTTGTTCTTAATAAAAAAGCGAAGCTATTATACGGATAAAAAAATTGAAACAATTTGTATTCTTGGCAACTTCATCTTCTGAGGAAATAATATGCAATGTTTGAAAAAATGCCCCTTTTCATGTAAAAATGTTTCAGAATATGATGAGTGGGCAAGCATAAATGGTCGTATTTCTCGTGAAAAATAGCCACAGTCATTTGCAGCAGGCGAGGTACAGCCAGGCGAAGGGACTGCGATACAATGGACCAGCGACAGTAAACCGACTATAAAACATGGCCATTTTATGTTTTATGATAAATATTTTTTTCAACATGTTGACTCAATAAGAATAAAAAAAAAAACCAAAGCAGGGATCACAATTGAAGACAAACAAGTAAAAATTCAAAATAATAACATTATATCACAAGTTCTAAACAAACAGCCCGTTACTACTAATAGAGCGTCTATACTAGAGATTCTGTGTCGAGACGTCCCGGGACTTGGCGGGATTTTTGCTTTCTTAAGTCCCGGGAATTGTGACTGTGATTTATAATGTGCTAATAACATGTACATTTAAATTTAGAAAAAAAAATCTTGTGGTTAAAAAACCCTCAAAAGGACTGACGTGTATTGAATGAAAGCATATATAAGAAGGGAGCCCCAAGAAAAACGGACACGACATGGTTGGGACGTGAGAATTACCCGGGTTTTAAAAAAAAATAAGAATACATATATAAAAGGGATCTGATGGAAAACATCATAATTTCGTAAAAGTTTCAAATACAGGTGTGCAGTTTGCTAATCGCTCGTGTTACACTCCCTTTTCTGGGAGAGCATGAAACTTCACAGACATCGACGTGTTTGAAAAAAAAAATATTAATCGATTAAAAAATCAACGAATGAAAGTTTTCTTTACGTCATACTTTCAATGATGATCATTTCATAATACTCGTGATGATCGAAACCGCCAATGATCTTCAATAAATAATGCGGAGTTGGTACAAAAAGGTGCTTTATTTTATTGATATAAGGTAAGTATAATATCTCTCCACCAAGAATTAACTGTGAAGACTTTTAAAGTTATATATTGTATATATTGTATATATGTATTTAATATAAACTCATTTTGATGTTTCCAAAAACGAAAGAGACGATTTGCTGTCTAACCTAATTTTAATATATGATCAGAAGTTACTTACGAAGTTGTAATGTTTGCTTTTTTATCGCCTTTACTAGAGACAATGTATTGCGGATGACTTGGTTACACAGGGAAGATAGTTACTAGATCAGTGTAGCTGTGCCAGTATTAAGCAAAATTTTAAGCCAATTGCTTACACCAGTCAATTTAATGAAACGATTAATCCCAAAACTTGCTAGCTTTTCTTTTTAAGGTAGCTTTAAAAAAGTCTTGTGAACCTGCTCCATAATGATTTAGGTATATCTGGTTTGCATATGTATTAATGAAAACTTTGTAAAAGCTCATGACACATAATTCGTATTTATATAAGTGAAATTCATTTAAAATGTTATAGTTAAATTTAAAATGAGTTTTTACTTGTAGAGAAGGGTACATTTCGAAAGTTTTGTCCATTAGTTGTATAAGTACAGAATTGGCGCGGACGAATTATGTGAAAATGCTGTTCAGTACTGACCCCAAAGATTGAACCCCGCTGCATTGGACACAACATTCGGTGTTGAAAGATTTACGAGCCGGCGGCGCCATTGTGCGCAGTCGGCGACGAATCGTTTTGTTAAAACTGAAAATGGGGCCCGCGAACGATTTTAATATCGCGAAACTGCGCCCGGGACCGAATTGCATTCGCTTCGCTGAAACTTCTGAAAGAGTAACCGGGAAAAATTCTATTTTTTTTTCAATGCCTACTATTTACGTTTTACATTAATGACGGGAAATGGAACATTTTTTTAAGTCATTAAGCGATACTAGAAAAATATCAATTTTGCTAATGAGAATATTCCAAAAGTAATGAAAGTTAAATGAACTTTAATATAAATTGAAAGGATTTGAAGCAATTTTAATAGCTTTGATGACGTATTGATCGTTTACCTTTAAATTAATTTATTGAATTGAAAGAGTTTTATAAAATCAACCAAGAAATGTACGATTTTTCTTCTGTACAAAAACGTTTCACTGTAAACCGAATCATTAATTTATATTGAAAATTATACAAGGCAAACAATTCGGAAAATTAGTCGACAAGACTGTTGAATGTAATATAATATAAACTATGTGAAGAAAGATTTATTAAACTAGTTTTTATTTTTTGAATTTCACAAATATTAACATTGTGTACTCCATTGACACTTAAATAATACATAATATCGATTAATGTATTCTTTGAAACATGATTTTTGTATGATGCGACAAATAATGTTTGGTGATGTTATCATGGTGGATTATCAAATTACGAAGATTAATAAAATTGTTGCGGATTATAAGCAATAGCAGATGGTGCTGGGTATGATGTTGAATACTTTTATGGCTTGGCATGTTAATCACATATTTCAAATTAATTTTAGCCGTTTTTACTTTTTTCGAGTAGTTTATAATACATCTGAATTATTAACAATAATCACTTATGAATAGCCAATTAGTAAGCGAAAACAATAAAATGAATGTATAATAATCATACAGCATAAAATCAAATTAATGTGTTGTCTTATATAAAATTTACATTGTTAGAACAGGGCCAGAATCAAAAATGTATAACGAAAGCATTGATGCGAAGCGCATAAAAATACAATTGAAAAATGTTTATTGGTTAAACTTATACTTGTACATTTGAAACATGTATTTCACCGAAGGTTTCGATGCCCATAGAAGATAAACGGTCATATATAATACAACATTAAAGTCAACAGAAAAGAAAAATAAGAATCATTGATTTGACGGTTATGAAAATATTGTCAAGAAAAAAGCTCGGTTAGGCATGTCTCATATGTATTTATAAATTTATAATTGTAATGAATTTCTACTTTTGAAAGAATATTATTTAAATAATGATCAAAAATAAAGCCTAATAATCGGTTAAAATATAAATAAACTCGATATCAATTAAATAACCATTGAGAATATGATACAGCTATCGAAAAATCAAATATAGTTACTACAATTTAAATTAATGTAATTTATGCCTACAGTGCATGTTTCCATCTCAAAGATATTACGTGTTTAACAATACGTAGGGGGAAAAGTTACCAGCGCTTGTAATGTTAATAACGGCCCTGCGACTAGGGTTGCAATGCCGGACAAATATATCATAGCCGGTATTTCGTTATTTCATATTAAATACAAAAATGTTCAAAAAAATATGACCAATAGCAATCCCAATATGCATTTAGATACATACAAAATTCATATAAAACAACGTCTTTAAAAAATCATACTCATAAAGAGGTGTTTTTTTTATAAATAACCTGTGGCTTCTTAGAATAATAATAGATCATTGACGAGATCACAAATTTTGAAACTTGTCAATATTGATACAACTCTTGAGGGGCCCGGAGACGAACAATAAAATGGTCAACGATCATCATTGATAAGATCGGTTGGTCATGTTAATTGAAGTGCGATTAACGAAACTTCAATAAAGATGTTAATATTTTTGCCAGTTTTTTGTGTACTTCTGCCGAAACAGTATCTGAACAGTATGTCAAATACAGATTTGAGCTTTCTTGCTATAACTTTGGCTGTCTGACTCGGAATTATGAAAAGAGGGCAAAACGCTGGTACAAAGAGTTAAATAATGTATAAACTGAGAAGCCGTTCGCTCGCGAACATTTACTAAAAGTTGAAACAGAAGATTACAATATTTTTAATCAAATGGAGTAACAATCTTTTGACACCTTGTTAGGGAAAATTTGTCCAAGCATTGCAAAACATGACACTGTTATCCGAGCAGCGATTCCTTAAGCGAAATTATTTCAATTCAAGTGGAACCATTTTATTGAAATACGTTATAATTGGTTTATGTAAATTTAAAATTCGATATATAGGTAATTAACACCACAAATAACGGAATCCCGGGTTATGTAATATCGGTATTTCAATCTCAATCCCAACTGTGTCACTTTTGAGCGCGGTAGCGGTAAATAATTGTTGCTCTATTCAAAAGAAATTTTCGTGAGAAGTATAATTACAAAGCCAAGCTTTTAAACAATCATCATTTCCTCATTATAATTTACTAACGACAAATCCGTGTCAAACGAGCAACATCATAATAATTGTTTATGACTTTATGTTTGAGCATGTATTACAAAAGAAAAAAGAAAATATTATGTTTTGTAATGTCATTTTTAACTGTAAATAGTTACTACATAATGTTTTCGTTTATCATTAATACAACCAGTATCATTTTACTTCTTAGAGTAGACACAGAAAAAATAATATTCGCGTGTGAAAATCTTTTAGTATTTCGAATAAAATTTCGTTTCTGAGATACACTTCGAATATTTTCTTGAGACAATCTGCATTATCTGCTTCAAATTAATAGGGATTTATTTTCGAATAGAAAAGATATAAAAAAAAATCATTACATAGTAGCATTATTTTCAAACATGCATGAAATAATTTTATTGTACAGGCGTACATAACATATATACAGGTCAAATATTGAAATAAACCAACAAGATTACTAAGTCATGATATACGTTAATAATAATGTTTTATCTAAGCAAAAGAGTGTTCTGAAAATTCAATGATAATATTACAAGCAATAAAGCCATCATATTTACACAAATAACACCGGCATTATTTTTTTTCATTACGACATCAATAACCTTTATTAATATCTGCTAAGCTCATACTTAGGCTATTATCTGATGAGGATTAATAGCAGAAGATTACTATTATACAACAGATGCTTTCGACGATTCAGCCATTCGGTAGCAATTTTTGTCCTGTAATAAACATTTTATTCATTGAAGTACTTAATATATTTATAAGTAACATGGACGTAGAAAAATGATGAACGAAAAGTTAGTAGTATCATCACCATTCGGTGGTCTATGATTTTACAGCTACATTTCAAAATTATTCAAAATATATTTATTCTATACTCTTATTGGTCCGGAGCAGAGTTGCATGGGAATAGCATTTTTACCATACAACATTTGAGCATATTATAAAATGTTATCAGCGTCGGTTTGTTTTAAATGTTTTAATATTGTTTTATTGATCGTCCAATTTATAATTCCACAAAAATTGGACTAGAATATGCAGAGATTTGTAAAATTTTGAACTTTATCATGTTCAGTACTCAGATTATTTAAAGATTTCACAAAAAAAAATCTGATAATTTAATAAAACAGAATGTTTGTATTGTCTGGTTCATGGTTATTATAATATAATAAATGTGATCACAAATCAATAATGTTTGATTTTCTGCGACCATTTGGATATTATTTTTCTCATTATTTCCAAATATGTTGTTTAGAGATATCTGATAAATCTACTGAACTTGACGATCGATGTTTTATTATAATATTTTATGTTTATAGAATTCCAAAAGTGTTTTTTTATTGCGAGACAGTTTGCATTTCTTAAGAAAAATCCAAAAAGTATTATTATTAATGGCAGTGGTTTAAGTAATTGGAAAATATTAATTGTGGGTATAAATGGTTTCTCGACACAATAAAAAGCAAATTAGGGCTCTCCGAAAAAGCATAATGGCCGTTTAATATTTCCAAAACGTGCTCACCATTTCACTTCATTAATATAAGCAACAGTGTTAAAAAAAAACTGCTATTCAGTACATAGTAAAGAATTTTCAAACAGTTTCTCAATTGAAATACTACCGAAGTAATACAACACTACTGAAAATATATTTATCAGTTTTTCTAAAAATATGACAATGATATTATATATAAACTAAACTGTTTTTCATATGTATGCAGCAATCATATAAACGTGGCAGTTTACCACAGATATCGTTACTGTCATTAGATTAAAGAATTCTCTAATATTTTATTCGTTTAAAAAATAACGGATTAAACATTTAGTTCACAATTTTTGCCTGGGCAAGTTCATAACGCCAGTTTCACATGTTTATGTGGCAACATATTGTAACTTCTTAAAATTTATAAAGCATATGTTTAATATTTCCTTTTTCATATTACATATAGAGTTTTCTTTGAAATGTCAATTCGATTATTTTTCCAAGAATAAATATTTATTATTACTGTATTGAGAAATTACAAATACTAAGATTGCTGAAAGGCTGAATTGAGATAATTTGTTAATCGTGGGATTCTTTAATTTTTTTATGTTTAAGCAATAAATTCGTAATAAAAGCATAAGCGTATGTTTTGATTAAGCAAATTAAAAAACAACATAAATTACGCATTTTTTCTTATGAAAATTCATGAGAAATCAGTGGAAGACGCATTTACGAGTATAAATAAAGAACATTTACAAATGAAGCAAATTACTGTTTTTTTTTTCATTTCGTTTGATACTTTGGAAGCACTGAACTTCTAAAAGAAAAGCTTTGGCTTCAGTAACTGCTAATTAATTCCACTTAATCCCGGTACGAGATGCAAATAAATATGTATAGGAAACGTGGAAAGTATTAGGAACAGACCTAACATTCTGAAAGCTGAACGCTTTTTTTCTGTGATTATTATTATCATTGTTTGTATTTTAGTTAAACATATACTTGAAAACATGTACATATTTTGTATTAATTATGCTGTATCTATTTGTTTCGTCACAGCAAATTGGCTTACTGTTATACAAGTATATAAATATAAAAGAGTATATCACGTTAATTCCGTAAAAAAGCCCGTTCTAACCAAAGTGTATTACCCTTTACTTTTATTTAAGTGTATTTATTGTAAGTGTATACAATGTTTTAAAACATAGATGTTAATAATAATTTTGGCTCCTGTCTATCAGCGATCTGGCGATCAATTGGATACCAGTTTTATTATCAAATGATTTTTATAATTATGTTGATCGAGTGACTTAAAAAAATGACAACATTGTGCACATTGATAATTATTAGTGTGTCGTTAAAAGAGATACATATATATATTTACAGATATGAAAGCAGTCATTCGAGCGACGTTAACAGTTCTATAAAAGTATTGCTGAAATGGGACGGTGGCTGAATAATTGAACGCTGCCCACCCTACCACTCTGCCACCCTTCCTCATACCAACCGAACTAACTACCCACAACCCTAATTCACTAGAAGCACTTACTTAAAAAATAATTTTGAATTAAATTTCAACGGACGAATTAACTTAGTATTGTAAGGAGGTTTGGAGGGGTATGTAAGTATACCTTTCAGCTGTTACCAAAGTGGTTTTGAAACGAGGCCTAAGTGAATTTTAATATTTTAGTAAGTCGGCTAGTTGATTTTATTTAGTTAGCCAGGTTAGAATATTGGTACAATTATCATAGAAATATGAATTTAAAAAATACCTTAAATAAAACATCATATTTGAAGGTATTTATGGATTTTTAAGTGACACCTAATGGAGCATTTTATTAAAATTTGATCTACAAGAACTAATTCGCTTAAGAATTACTAGGGACACGTAGCTACACACGCGCCGTATGTCAGTGGTCATGAAGAGACGTTAAGCTGGCTGGGTCACGTCCTGCAGATGCCTCAACCTTGCTTCCCTCTTGAGACATAAAATGTCATCAACATAACTAAAAGATGCTGATATTTTGTAAGAGGAAGCGAAGCAACTAATATGTGACATTGAATCATAACGACGTCGATTGGTAATCAGAATTATACTCTGTCATTTCATTACTTTTTCTACGTTCCAACTTTAGAATAGGATAGTTTTTAGATGTTGCAATTGATTATATCTATGCATATATCCAACAAATATCGTAACAAACATCCATAATAAATTAAAAAATCATTGTACTTTTAGCGGTTCAAGCTGTTTCACACCACGACCGAATGAGACAGATGCCAAATGTACTAGAATAATGAAAATATATTGAACACAATTAGTTGTTCTTGCACTAAAAATATTATGACCTTTTTGGCTTATTGATATATATATATGTATGCGGAACGAATAAATATAAGCTTGAATCGGTATTTATTTTGGTATAGTCCATCGGCAGAGTGTTAAATTTGTACAAACAATTATCACGAATATACTTCCTATACCTAAATTAAATCAATTACTTTCTATACGGATTGTATAGTTTCGAACATATTCCCGCTTACCATAAAGAGCGAATAGTTTTAGCTTAAAAATAATAACAATGGTGATTCAGTTTTATTTGCAATGCGAATTTAACACGTTCTCGTTCAATTTGAAATCCATTCAGACCGCAGAGCACTGTAGGGGCGGGCGGACGCGGTCAACCTCGGGCCATAGTACCACGTAACAGTTGTTTCCCACATTTTGCAAACTTTGAATGGAGCACCACGATATGAGCAAAATGGAAAATTAAATGCCATATTGAATGTGTGATAAATAAAAAAAATAATCACAAAGAGGTCACCATGTACCATCAACGTTAAAGAGCGTTAATAAAAACAAAACATCTGAAATCTAATCAAACTTCGAGTCAGATTTAAGCAAACTATTTAAAAACTCATTCGAATGTTGTTCAATGTTCTGAGCTCTAAGGGTATGTTGAAACCAAATTCTGAAAAAATAATTAGATAGGCACAGCCATTTTTTTAAGGCAGGGCTCAATGTTAGGAGTTGAAGTCACCGGAGAAATTGGAGTAAAGGATCGGAAGGCCTACAGTAATGTGGCTGGACTGTTTAAAGTACATACTATATTTGGGACTGAAAAGATGAAAATGTACACCAGAAGACACAGAAGAGGAGGTGTTAAGGAACGAATAGTACAAATGAATGTCGCATTACTTTCAAGTAAAGAATTTTCCTTAACCTTAAATTTGAGTCTGAACGAGTATTTGTTTACACTAGGTTTTTTTAAATTTTATTTCTTTAAGAATTGATATGGCTTTTAAAAACGTCTTTTTCAGAATCTTCATTGCTGTCGATTTTGTACACATACTTATTACTTGGAAGCGGGAAAAACACAAATTTATCATTAGTTATTTACTTTAGTGATGTAGAATTTCACTGTGTTCAAAAGTTCTCAAATTTTAATTACGCTTATAATTACCATTATTCACCACTTAAAATTTATTAGTCTTTGATGATTTTTTAATTATATGTTATAGGTGTTAAGCATTTTAATTTTGTGTAATTATAGAGTCTCTTATACTGTAATTTGTAAATTCTTTTCATTGTTAATTGTTGTTTACACCTTTTATTTCAATTAAATTTTGTATAAATAGCACTGTTTATATATTTTTTCTTATCAGTTGACAATGCTCGCAATGAGCGAAACCGCTCCTGACCTATTAAATAAAGTGGAATAAAGTACAAAGGAATATTGTGTTTTTATTAATATAATGCCTTTCCACCAAGTATTGACAGTGTAACACCCTAAAAGTGAAAAGGTTAAGTTTTCAAACATGCATAGCAAAGAGTCGACACCTGTTTTTTGAATATGTTTTTTATTGTTTAATAATAATTTTCAGATGTAACTGCTTTTTCTCAGTTCTGTACTCAATAATACCTTGTGGAATTAGTAAGACTATTTTTATATATTATACATATAGTGCATTTGTCAACAAGAATTGCCAGTTAACTCAATAAAAGATGTATTCCATTCATGAAGAAACTAAGAAATTTACATTATAACATAACGTGTCTAAATTCATGTTTTCAAAATAAATATTTTAAGTAAGTTGCGGTTACCCACCTTTCAATGCCAGAAACATTATTTCATTTTAAATACAAAAAAACATAGAAAGATTAATTTTTAGTACAAACATTATTGATTAGAAAATAAGTTGTATGTTTGGTTAGGAGTACAGTGACCTCTATACGGCTGTTTTCATTGTATACCAATATCGAAAATTCGTTTTTCTATATTGAATATATTTATTAGAATATCATATAAAAAACAATTATTTATCGAGAGCTAATTACTAATCATGTCATACTTTATATTTCACTACGTCTAACCAAAAAAATCATTTGAATAAATCTGATGAACGAAATTGGGAATTGACATTTTCAAACTGGGTTCCTCAATACTACCTGTTTTATTTAAAAAAAAAAAAGATTTTAGTCGCATAAAAATAACATAATAAATAATGCCGAAAAAGTTTTGATTTTTTTTTATAAAATTGATTAGGATTCACATGAAAGATCCTCTCACCAAAATAACTATTTATTTTCTAAATATTAAAATTTTAAGGGCATAAACGGCTTTTTATTAATTAACAAGGCTGTACAGAGACAAAGAATGAAAGCGTACACAATTTTTAACGATTTAAGTTTGCTTAAGCCCAGAGAATAAATCCAAATACACAATTTTATACGTCTGCTTTCTAGGATTAACGCTGTTTTATATTAAAAACATTCATCATACACAAGCTCAAGCACAATTTTTGATTGTAAGATAACCACAATGGCTGCCAAATAACCTGTGTTCTTTCTTTCTAACCGGTTAACCGACTAAAACCGTTTTATTATTATTTCAAGATATGATATCATTATGAAATAATTTATTGGATCTTTTATATTTTACAGACTGTGTTTGTAAAAAAGTGTGTTTCAGTACTTGAATGAGAATATATACAGAATATAGTAATTGAGAAATACAATTTGAAACCATTAAATACTCTACTATTTAAGTAAAATAATAAATTCATAATGCGATTGAGTTTGCCTCAATATTAATTTAATGTGGACTCGTGAACTGAAAATTAATTAAGAAATGCTTAAATTTATGAACATGTGGTACTCAGCAGGTTCTAGGTAGAAAAATATAATATGTCAATTCGTACGAAATTGAATTGTGCCGCCTAATTTGGGTTTTAAAATAGTCAAAGGAAAAGGGGGAGCAAATCACTGGACGGGTCATTTTAATATCAGAGGGTTATAAGTTATAATTGCCACTCGGGCGATCCGCCGAGCCAAAATTTAATTCCATACGCGGAGGGATACATTAATTAAAGACGAATTAAATGCGGACTGCCAGTAGGAATATTATAACATTATGCAAGATACTGACATTCAGTTGCTTTTCACGAGCATGAATAGGTTAGCCAGGTTCAAATTACTTGTAATATGTTGTGTTGTATAATATATACTTGTATACTTGCATACACGATGGTTGATCAGCCTTGTTCATATAAAAGGAATTGTGTATTTTCAATTATATCTGCTCCCGCTGTGAAGCATATGCACACCTAATGGAAAATTGCAGAAGTAGTTTTTTTATGAAATTGTATTGCTAGTTGAGGTCCCGTAATTCTCGTGCAGAAAATTTACAAACGGATTTCTTTCATTCGTGTGTTTAAAAGTATGGATGTCTGATCTCTCCTATTAATTCTAAGTTAAAATTTTGAAGCTTGCAAACAGCTTTCTTCTTAGCTGTATTCATTAATTTTTACCACTCCCTGAAAAAGCGAGGTCGAGACGTTGACATGATGACCATGCGCTATGAATTTGACAAAAAAATAACTGAGATAAGATTTATAGTAGCGCTGTGGAGTCGGAGTCATAAAAAACGGGCGACTCCGACTTCCTTATTTTTTTTTTAAATATTAATAATTAAAATACAAAAAAAGTTTTACATTTTAGTTATGAGAGAAAATACGCTACGCTGTGGAGTCGTAGTCGGGAGTCTTGGAGTCGGGTGTTTTTTTAGATGTGGATTTGGAGTCGGAAAAAAATGGAGAAAAATAATTTAACGATATTGAAAAATAATCAGTTGATCATATTGATTGGTGACATCTACTAGAATTTTTTTAGTAACCATTATAGAATGATCTGATGGTATACACATGTTAGGTAAACGGAAATATTTAATAAAATAAACTCGGAGTCAACTTTTTTTTAATCGAAATAGAACTTTTTTTCCTGGAAAATAGAACAGAGAACATATCTAAAAAACAATTCCTACACAATTTTTGTAGCTGAAAATTTTCACTTCTCTCAGCAGATCTGGTTCTTATTACTTTTATTCATCATCTAGTATTACCTATATTTAACATCAAGCAGTGAGTTTCATTGCAGACGTTATGTAAGGCCATTACGTTACATTATCAGAGGAAACTTACACCCACCTAAATAAAGCCGCAAAACCACAAGTAGAATTAACTCTTCCTTATCACTAAACGTGTAATTATTTTAATGTGAATAATTGCAGATATTACGAATCGCTAAGTGCCGTCTTGTCGACCAAAATGCATACAAAGTCGTGACGCATTAAAAAAAATTATATCTAAATAATTATTGCGGTTTCGCGGTGAGATAATTCATTGAATTTGTAAACCACAACAAAAAAGACATTTAATTAATATTGAGGTTACTGTCTACTTAGCAACAGTATCTCAACTTGGATTGATATCAAAGTAAAAATAAACAATAAGTTTTTGTGTAATAACAGTTTGTATGCTATGCGACGTATGTTTTACTTGACGAAATAATCGATTCCAGTACCGGACGAATATATTAATATCAGTGTTGCAAAAATTGAAATAGATCAATTAATATAAGCAAAAAAGACAGATTATTAGTATCGTCATACCGGACAATAGAGGGTACTAGGGTATTTCGATATTTTATGGAGGATGTATTTATTTTCGATATTTAAGGCATTTTTTTTACATTTATTTTTCTTTGAATTAAAATATGACCTTAACAGGCTAGTTATTCTATTATTCTATCTGCAATTAATTCCAGAAAAAAAAGGATTCGATGCTTCTTGGAGAAACATTTATTTATTGGACCGTTATTTATTTTAGTACCAAAGTACCGATATTGAAAAAAAAACAATCGAAATACCAGAATTCCAGTTTTGATGTTATTGGTATTGCAATCACTCAAACTAGCGATGTCAAGTCTGTCAATTTAGCCTACGTTGGATTGTGCACACGAAGAAGTTTGTTTTTAAGAAGTACATATAATAGGTTGTTTTCAGCTACACTAACGTTCTGGAAAAATAGCATGGTCTATGGCCAGAGTTGTTACTTAAACTATTTCACCGTCCGTGACGAACATAGAAGTCATGAGTTTTCGATACTAACGTACTCACAGGCCCGTGGCGGACGTTGTCATTTCTTTCAATGAATAAAATAATATGTTTTTGTAATTATAAATTAAAATTGATATCTGGGGACATATTTTAAAAACATAAAACTTCAATTTAAATAATATACCGAGAGATTAAAGGGATTTCCTTTGAGTTTGGTTTCGTGGTTACCAAAAAGGCTGGGCGGTCAAAAAATTAAGGAGAGTTGCTTCCTTTTATAAAGCTGTTAACGAATGTCGCCAAGGGGAATAATCTCACAACTTGTGGCTTATATTATTTTTCAATAATTTAATTTGAGAAATAAACTTTATAGTTAGTATTCTGTAGCAATTGTGCACAACATAATATTTATATTTTATTTGCTTCGCTACATACACATCTGAGTTTATTTAAAACATATTTATTTTATTGTAAATGTGATAATTTCAGTGATCGCTGTGCTAATAGAAAAGTCATGTGGTTGTCATTTTTTCTGTCAAGAAATATTATCTCTCAATTGTATAAGCCTATGTCGAATTTCAAAACTGCATCAATATTATGCTGTCGGCAGTGGTGAAGTGGGGCCAGGTCGGCGACCTGGCACCTTTTTGACTTGTAACTTAATTTTCAAAATTTAACCTGTATCATACACATATTTAAAATACTGTTCATACAATTTAAAAGCATTATGCATACTATTCTACTGAAAATATGATGAGTGTAAAGGCTCAAACATTATTATCGAAACAAAATCGTGGTGCTTTCAGTACCAAACTTTCACTCTCGATATGTGCATCAAGAGTCTGAGTTTTGTTTTTTTTTTTGGTTTATTTGAAGTTTTTGTATTTTTATCATCAAATGCACCGTAAAAGAATTAAGTACAGCTTTTTTTTTAAATCTCGTTTTTTTTAATTTATTTGATTGTTAACTTCAGATGGATATAAAAAAAAACAAAAAAAATAGGGAAGAAATCATTGACCGACCTGGTACCTATTTTTTTACCACTACACTACTGGCTGTCGGATATTATATCTGTCATATTGTGAACTTGTCAATTGATTAATTATTACCTTAATATTAACATTCAATTCCGTTTTTTTTTCTTTTCAAATTAAGTAGTTTAGAGAACAACTAAACCCTAAACAGATTTAGAACAAGTTGAATTTTATCATTAATATTGTCCATTTTTATATTATTTATCGAGTAGTCAACTCTGAGATATAGTGTCGTGATCCGTGAATTGTATTTAATCACAATAGATATCACAGGATGACAGCGACTAATTTGGTATTTAATATATTGGTGAAACTGTTTATTTTGTTGCAACCAAATATTTATTATGTGCATTATTTTATTTCTAACTCTGAACCAGCTGCAATGTCTCCTATATTGAAAGTATAAACTTTGCGTATTGCGGCTTCGCTCTCCCCTACTTTAGGGTAAAGTATAATTAAAGATTCGAATTAGGGTGGATTCGTTTTCCACAACATTCAACTTGGAAAACGCCCCGCCCCCCACAGCGATAAGCAAGCAATTACATTTCAAAGTCAGCGGACATAGCGTCGCTCATCTCGCAGCAACAAGTAAGAATTCGTCAGACATGGCAACGTGAACGAAAAGATCGTTTTAATCGTGCATTTAACGTTACCATTTATTTTTTTACACGCCAAAATCAATGATAAGACTTTATACACATATACATATATTTATATTTTTATAACGTAGTTATTTTTTTGACAACTATATCCATCCCCGAATAAATATTAGCACGTCGTTTTTTAACGATGACTGTTTGCTAACACAATAACTATTAATTAGCTAATAGGACTCATTTAATCTCTGTCTCGTCGGGTATATGGCGTTGCGGTTAGCGTTGTCGAATTCCGTGTCGAATCTCAAGGGTTCGAGTCCTAGTAGGAACATTATTTTTACGATCGATTTCTGTAGGAAGGCATGGGTGTTTGTGATGTCTAAAAATTCCCTCTTACCCTTCTGATCTTTCAATAACAATAACGAGAGCGATTAGTTAACCACTAGTCCTGTCCTAGCCTTACCTTTCTACTCCTACTACTCTCTTTGAAAAAGAAGTAGTGCAACTGAGTAACAAACAGTTCTCGTAGAAAAAGTTATATTAATATACCTTTATAAGGAGGCCATATGCTCAACATTGAGAGCGAACATGGGTTAAAAAAAATCTGTCTCAAATTCATAGACAATATATACATTACGAAACAAATCCATGCATCAATGCTTGGTTGTCTGAAGTGTGTAGCAATTTTCTACAGAATCTGTGGAATAACAACGTTCCGATTCGTATCCAATTTAATTTTACATTAAAAATCCAGTAGTTTATTGATAAGCACCGCAATCAAATAAAAACGAACGCTCAACAAATTTAACCACTCGGATCGACAATGAATTTTAGTCTTAAATTTTCTTGGACTATTGATTAAACATCAAAAACTAAAACGAAGTTGAAAGCGGAAGTCTTTCACGTTTTTTTTAAATCCAGATAAAAAAAAAACCAGTCGATAAAACGCTTGACAGTTATATATGATCGAAAAATGAGCCACTTGTGCCCGATTCGACATGTTTCTGAAATCCCCACAATTTGTTTGGTAGTATTCTTATATCGAAAACGATGGAGTCGATTTTTTTCTCGTATATGGTGTCTTATCAAAACTCACATTTAGAATGTATTTGCCACTATTTCAAATAGAAAAAAAAACGATTCAAGTAATCGATCGATTTGTTTCCATATGAAAGGAGGGAACGGATAAACATTGTATTATATAACAGAACTATACATCGAAATTGATTTAGAAGTGCGGTGTTTTTGCGAATTTTTGATTTTTATTGTTAACAAAGGATTGCAAAAGATTAAGCCTTGCACATTAGATTGTTAAAAACGTTTCAGTTAGTTAAGTTATTCCTCAAAAAATTTTTTTTTTAAGGTCGGTGGATATGTAAAGTTGATTATCAGAAAATGAAAAGGAAAATACTTACATTTATCCTCATTTAGATACGGATAAAATAGTGTTTTTAAAACAATCTTTTCACGGCGATTGAGAGTAATTGTGAATATTGATTTTTTTTTCAATAACGTAGTCATCGATTTTGGTTTATTATTATTGATATCACAGAAATTAAGGGTAAGATTTTTTGTTTCCTCGGTCGTGCAAAATAGGATATGTTTTTCTATATTAAGTATTTATTATTGAAAAAAAATATTTGACATTACAGCTACTGCCAATGCGTGAAATATTTTGAATTTTAAAATCATACAAAACAAATTAAGAACTAAAAAGTACATAAAAACATAAGCACTCGAAAAGAAAAGACTTCACAAACACCTATTATAAGATCTGATATTTAAATAGGAAAAATCTTACTAGAAAAAATGAAATACTTACGTACCTATTCCACAATATTTACTGAAATCAGTATCGGTATCGCTTATCGCAAGCATTATGAGAACACCTTCAATTATTTAAGTTAATCGGATTTGAGAACATGCCACCCTGATTGAAATGGCAGAGCTCTTAACATCTTCATTCAAGACGACAAATGATGACAAAGAAAAAAAAATATGAAATACTTGTATATACATATGTGTGTAGCTGGGGAAATCTCAGGCAAAAAAAACATGAAAAGAAATACATTATTTGCCTTGTTTTGATTCTTATTTGGCGTTTAAATTTAAATAAATAATTTCGCCAACCAATTTATTTACTACCCTTATAAGCCACCGAGCCGTCATTAAATAATTGATCAACTCGAAAATAATCAACTAAGTCCACTGATTCTCTTTTTAAAGACGTGTTCATCAATATAATTAAACCCCATCACCATAATCCTCGGAAATTCGTTAAGTAAGACAAAGATACGTAACACTAAGTAAGCTTTCATGGAAGCGTTCCGGATATCACGTTACGCCGGATTATTTATCAGACATTTCTATAATCTGACACAAAGAAGCTCTATTTGATATACTGACAAATAATTACAAAACAAGAATTTTATCTACAAATAATGTGTGACTATCCCTCTTATTGTAGTTCGACCTGTATTGATTTAATCGTTTTATAAAGAAACATACATACCAAGTATAACTTGGCTTTTTACAAAAATATCAAGAAAAAGCAAAAGAAATCTTCCGATATGAAATATTATATTCATAAAAACTTTTCTTACAAGGCACTGTTTGGTATATGAGTAAAAGTAGCCCCCGGCAAGCATTTAAAATCAAATGTTAATATATTATGCCTAAAAACTTTTTCTCTTTATAAAATTTATCAGAAATAATTATATATCAGTTTAGTTTTTAACAGAGCAGTGGAGTCGGAGTCGGAAATAATTGGAGAACAATAATTTAAATACGTTTAAAAATTATAAATATCTTCATTTTATTAATTGGTGAAATGAACTTGAATGATCTGATGTTAAATAGACATGTAAGTTAAACGGAAATGACTGAAAAAAACAAATGAATCTTTTTTTTTTACCCGACTCCACAGTCCTAGTTTTTTTTATCGTATGTATAATACAATACGGTTTGTGACTTACGTACGCATTCAAACGTGAACACGAACATTTGCAAAGTGAGGATTGCACCCAGAGAAAATTGTGCATGTAGACATATAATTACATAGAAAATTGCGTAAAAAAAACAGAAATATATTTATAATAAGAAAAAATAATAAAATCGATATAATATCAATTTAAGCATTTTTGGGTGTTATGTCAAAGCCGTGCAAAATCGAACGAAAAAGTTAAAAAGCTTGTTTTCGTACGAGGTATTTTTTCGTAGTTACAAAGCTCTTAGCGGTTGACCTGTAATACAAGAGCCTAGCGGCGAAATTCGAGCTTTTATTCAATTCCTCGAATTCCTTCTAACGAAGCTCGTGCTCAAAGTTTTAATCCAATTAGTTGACATCATTCGCCACCAGTAGTTTTCTTGCCTGCAGACTCCCCGCTTCAGCGGTAAAGTGCAACTTGCACCTCGGTATTAAACTAGTTAATTTAGCAACTAATAGGCTTTAACAAACGAGAAAAGATTGGTAAAATGTGTGTGTGTGGGTTCTTTAATTAAATGTTTCGTGGTATCTTATGACTCAAATGTAACCCTATTGTCAGCAATGCGCATCCTATTTTATAAAATAATGTGATATGATCTTTTTGGGTGTATACAGTTCGCCATTAAAATTTCAATAACATCCAACAGCATTATTTTTTGAAAAGTCATATGTTTTAGTAATTGATAATGCTGATTGAAATCGGTTTTGATTTTATTAAAATATGGAATAATATTTTAAGACATTGTTTTTTATTAACTACATTAAAAAATATATATATATAAAAACGGAAATTCGGTTTACAGCCAATGCGCTAATTATTTTGAATTTACCAAAGCATAAAATATCAACTCATGGGGAAGAGACATCACAAACAATCTTAGATCTCAAATTTATAATGGCAAAAAAATATATTGAAATTTTTCAGAATTTAACTCAAACTGGTCTAATATTTATGGCTCTTGTTCAACAGCGATATATTAAAAAAAACTGTATATTAAAAAGCTTTTTTGTTAAAAACTGTGTAATAATTTTGCGTCCTGGTAATTTTATAAAGCACTTTTTTAATAAATTAATTTTTGGAAAAATAATTTAGTTGCCATTGTAAACCATGTAAATTTATTACGTATTGTAAATTATTAAATATCAGTGTGTTGTTTGGCATAATATGGTTTTTTACAATTTGGTTATTGGATCGTATGTACAGTTCAAAAAGAAAATCGAGTTTACTTGAATGGATTCTGTATGAAAATAGAGAATATTAAACAAGTTTGGGTGTAGGAGGAGGGGCCGGGAGAAGGGAAATCGGGGACAATCAGACAATCAGACAATCATACGGACGGACATTATCGACTATTAATATATCGATTGTCTAATTAATATATGGAGTAAAAATATGGTTATAAGAGTTGTCCCCGTAGCAAACGTGTTTATGAAGATAAATTATTAATAATGATCTTAAATAACTTAATACCTTCGTTTCAAGGCTGCATTATATTTTCCGCCATTGGCGAAATCTCGTTACCTAAAAATATTTGCAACAACGAATATTCTCCAAGGCGACGCGACGCCTTCGTTGAACTGACTGACGGTGTCTCGGCGCCTGCTCGCAAGCTTATTTCAAAGGCGAATCAACGAAGGGGCTCTAAGCAAATCTGTAATTAAATCTATGCGAGACTGTGGTAGCCTGTGTACTGAAGCTCTTCTGCTTATATAAATCCGCATCGATGGCTCTATACTTAAATTATAATAAATTACACAGGATATAGAATATTATTGAAATAAAATCATAAAAGGCTTTAATTCCCTCTAAGAAATTTAAATAATTTTAATGTCAAAATATATTAATAAGTTTTATGTATTAATTACATGTTGTTGACACCAAATATTTGAAATGTACGGAATCCGGGTTCAAATGACTTTTATATTATTTAGAAATTCAATAAATTATGACATATTATCACACTAGCGTGCGTGTCTGTCAAACGTAAAAAAATCGCTGGAATCTGCATGTAACTATTTAAGTTGTGTATACCAAGTAATCGGTCACAAAACGTTAAGACCCAGTTAAGAAGACACCTACGGTTTCAGCAGTAGGTAGTTATGTAGTTACTTTTGGTTTTCGAACTTCATCTCATACAAAATTAATGCGTCTACAAAACTTGCACACCTATAAAGTTAAACTTCGTGTTCGGGCGACGGTTTTCCATGGAGAATTTCAAACTAATTTTATTTCCAACATTACGCGTCAAAATATGTATGAAAAACATACAAGATTTTGTAAGCTAGAAAACTTTCTGTATTCAAACGGTGGAAATGTTATTCTATACATACATAAGAAAAGTCTGAAAGATTCTTGTACCAAGAAAGAGAACAAGACAATTTCTCTAAGAAAGTTAGAGGAATAAGTTCCGCCAATTCACGTGGGATGCCAAGTTTTAATTTAATAGGTTCAACTGTGGCAGAATCACGAGTTCAGTAACTCACCTGTGGCAATTTACAAGAAAATGAATTCATGCAAGGAAAAAGGGCAAAAGGGAGATATCAAACCTGCCTAACATTTTATACGTACACACAATTGTTTGGATTCATTGGGAAAGTTTTTGCCAGTTTCAGCAGGGGCTGAAGATGTGGAATTGTAATTCATGGTTATTTCAGGTGTTACAGTATATTCGGCTTTTATTTTTAAAAAAATGCTTGTGTGAGCATACAATTACTTTTTTATTTGACATCAAAATTTAACACAAAATAAATATATTGAGTACACAAAATTCAACGTCACTAATTAAATTAATTCAACGTCAAAATTGGTTACGAACAAGAAGAATAGTATCAAGATTAGTATAGTAATAAATTATGGACCCCTCCATGCAAAGATATCGATTTTCTAGAACTCAGGTCAACATTATTAATAACGCAACACAGTTTGTATTTCTCTAACAATGACTATTACGGGGTGATAGTTATATTATAACATTGTATAATAATGGTGTAGTCTCACTAAGAGCTCTCCATAATTGAGGAAATCAATTACGATTTTCCATAATTATTGAACGATACCGGGTTTATAATGAAACACTCAAAATTTTATGCCAGTTATTAACTATTCTTAGTAAAAAATAATCGTAGCAAAGTTAATATAATATAATTTAAGTGAAAAACAAAAATTAGCTTTAAACTTTGAATTATATTCATTAATGTAAAATAAAAGCTTGTGGTATAAATACTTTTCGTGAATGATTTTTTTATCGATTTAAAAGCGGCTGCGGTTAAAGCGATTAGAAAAATATTTGTAAATGGTTTTTTTACAACCATAAAAAAGTCTCAAATGACTTACATTTTTAAAATAATATTGTTACTAAGCAGTAAATAACAGATTTCCATGCCGTCGAATTTTCATAGATTACATGAATTTATTGAAGTATACTGTTTTATCGGTATGTATTAATTAATAAGCCACTGGTGAATGCGATACATACGTGACGGATTGAAAGCCAGGCAACTTAAGCTCCCTCATCTGTAGGGTGTAATATCGCCATGGTAACTGTGAAAACTTCACTCACCTAAAATAATAAAAAGACTGCTTTATTTTATGTATAATAGTTAAACGAGCACTATAAAACCATTGCAGAAATGTTTTGATAAACTCTGACAATTTGACATGTATCTAAAAAAAATCAAATGCCAAATTTCGATGTCAAGTATCCTTTACAATTTACACACCAAATGAGTTTTGTAAAGTGTGAACGTGTGAAGATTTTTTCAAATTAAAACTACAGTATAGCTACGTAATTTTCAAGCTAAATGTTGGACATCGATTTTAGCACCAGCATTAAAATTCGTGGATTTGAAAAGTTATAATAAAGTTTTTTTTTAATAATTTAATAATGGCTTTGTGTCCAGATATCGTCTTATTTATCAATATAACGATCCTCCAGTTCATTTATCAGACAATTTTGAAAAATCTTAATATGCATATGTATATATAAATGTAAAATTTTGTGTTCCACCGGGTCCAGTAACCAGATAATTAAAACACGACACCAAAAAAGTCGATATTTTCTGAATTATTACACGAATCATGTAAATGTTCTACAAGTGAACCTGAACTTTGTAGTTAATCTGTAAACACATATTGACAAAATGTATACATCACCAAAATGCCGTTAACTCGATAGTAAAAGTTTTTGAATTAAGGCATATTGTTGTTTAGAACGATATATCCAAGGTACTTCTGTTCTGTTTGCGTTGTAATACAGATCTTTCAATAGATATATAAATTGAATAATATAGATTCATTCAGTTAATTTGAAATTAATAATTAGCACTGAATTCAAAAAGGTTTAAATTAGCGCTGTTTTTATCGCACCGATGAGAATAAGTCTCGCAAGATCGCATCGCAATTACGAACAAAACGAAAGGAAGTTTCCTTAATGAAAAGCTTCAATGATTAAAACATCGAAAGAAAATTCCCCCGGCTAGATTTCTCAGAAATAATATAACAGAGTACAGAATACATTATTTTGTAGTGCTGACTGTAAAATGCTGCAAAATAATACTATTTTTATAGAGTATGCAAAAATATTAATAAGTACTAACAATAAAAAAAAAAAAAATTAATACTAACTACTCAATAAAACAACCGATAAAAAACATAAATTGCTAAGCAACTCTTTCTGATTTCAACATTAGACATTTGAACTAAAAAAATATTCAGTAATATAATATAGTCAGTTAATGTTCATACATTTTTCCATATATTTTTAAAGTATATATTCATATTTTCAGTGTCAAATTAATATTTTCATAAATATATTATATTACAAATACATGTGTTATACACGTTTGTACATTAAAAAAATATTTATCAGTAACTGTTAGTCCCATGACTTCGCTAGACGTATTCTATGAAATATATATAAAAATGGTTTTTTTTTTTATTTCATTCAGTTCACAAAATACAATTTAAAGGACCTTTCCTCAAATTTTGTATGAGTGGCTAGTCTCCTATTAAGTATTATTCATATGGCGTAATCCCAATCTTTACGCTATAGGGGGATCGACTGTAATTGGAAACATTAAGAAAGATGTCAATCGCCTCGGAAACATTACAGAGGTCTTGATGCAGGTACAAAAACTGTTGCTCCCTGTTTTAAGCATGCTAACTTTAGACGATTCCTGTAAACACTCCATGAGTTGAGATCTAATGAGATTCAGGAGATTTAGTCTCCCGAGGTTTTGAAGTTTATCTATCATGGGTTCGATCAGCCATGTAAATGTTAATTCTCATTAACACTTAAGTCTACTTTGCAACAGTTTATCTTTAAGGTGAATAAAAAAAAACTGAAACAAAAAAATGGTTGAGTACAGACTTTCAAAATAAATATGGCGAAAGTGCGTGTGGATTGTGTGATATTTGGCAATCTTCAATGACGTCAAAAGTTGGTTTAGATTCCTTCAAATAACACCCACAATGTCCGAGATTCCGTGATGCGAAATAGAAAAAAGTTTTCGACATTTTGAATAAAGCGGGAGACTGAGATGGCTGTGGCATTTGCAATTCAAAATTTTCAGTCCTTTGACGCTAAAAGAACAGAAAGATTTACTTAATAAAAAGCCTTTTGTTGGATAGCTCTGAAGACAGGCACTTGCCAGTATATGAATAAACTTTACTTACATTTAAGAAAAAAGATTCTACTATAAAACATCGAAAAAACTCTAGCATGAGTTTTTAAATATGGTTCGCAACCTGACGTTCGTGTAGTATACATTTTATACATTCAATGACAATAATAACAACTCATCCAACTTAAGTCGTATTAGCTCAACACGTTAATCACTCATTTGATACATATTCATTTTTTTAATGAAGATTTATCAAAATAAAAGAAATTTATTTTACATTAAATACATTTATACAATACTCAGAACCGGTTTCGTTTATCGCGAACATTTTCAAGGTCCTGATCATTTTATAAAAAAATAAATATTACGAAACAATGTGTGTGAAAGTAGAGTAGAATTTTTCGTATCAAAATCAGTAATGTAATATTAATTTATTATTTAATAATTATTAAATTCAGAAAAATTTGCGTCAAATTGCATATATTATAATTTAATAAATGAATAATATTATACATACATGTAAACACTATTTTAAGATAGCAGAGTAATTTTTAGACTCTAAGACAAAAATATAAATTTACTTGAGAACACATAGTTACTTAACAGAAACCGACTTTATGCTTTAATAAACGACAACGTACAGCAACGTGTATAAGTTATTATAGGACAACGAGAAATTATGAGTTTATATTATTCTTTATTCAGTTAATATGCTGAGGAGAAAATTGTCATAATTTTGAATTCACAGCACCCTAACAGTTAGGTAAAGAATTCCAAAACTGTTTTAAGAAGTTCCCAACATGTCAGAGAGTAAATTCTAATGAGAAAACTTTCAACATTAAATGCAGGAATGCACGAGAAAGACTTCCCCCTAAAATATCATTATTTATGATGAATTCCATTAAGAAAGTATGTATGTAAAATTAAAAGTTTGATATCTAAGAAGAAGAGAGAGAGATTCAAAAGTATTATTCATAATGCCAAACAAAAAAGGCATAATTATGAGTGATGTTTTCAAGTATTCATAAATTTAAATGTGTCAAATTGAATACCAAAATTAACAGCTCAAAATTGGAGCTGATTAACACTATTATTGTTATGTACATACTGGATTCAATTCTATCATTTTACTTTATTTGTAGCACTTCTCATCATATATTTTAACTGTGCTACTCCTCTTAGTGAAATACTCTAATAGATAACTTATAAATAGGTTGAGCAAACTGTAAAGTTTCAGAAATATTTTCAAATGATAAAATAACCGAGGTTGTATACGATTATTTTCGATAAAGACAGACAAAAAACAAAGTGTTCGTTTAACATAAAAAAAACGGTATATAATCATGACTTTTTTAGACTAATGTGGTTTCGGATAGTTTTTCTTTTTTAGTCGAAACGGGTAATTTTAAGACATCTTTCCCACATATGCTTTCGAATGTCAGAATCCATATTTTTTTTCATAACACTGAAATATACATTAGTATAAATGTTTTTCTTGATTACATCACACCCATAACACACAAATCGCAGTCGACGTTTGATTACTTAGAATAGTCATTTTTTCCTTAACAGTATCTAACAGCAGAATTTACGAAAATAAAAGTTGAATGTCGTAAAAACATTTAGACATTATTCGTTAAATCATTATTCCGACAGTATGTTCTCCGTTTGAAGAGGATGACTTATGACCATAAAATATAGTTAAAAGAGCTACCGACGTGTTTAATGCGTTCCGATATAGAAAATATAATACAAAGAAAATCGGTTTCACTTTTAAGATTGTTCAGTTGAAATATTGTTTCGAATTTTTATCACAGGTATGTTTTATCTTGAGCACAACTGTATGATTTGGTATTCATATGATATTTCGAAGAGTTGTCAGATGCGACAAAGAAATATGTTCATTTCAGTTACGATTATAGGGACGCTATATATTGCAATTTGCCATAATAGAAACGTCGCGTGTATGTACGTTGAAAATGAAATTCGTTTTTTTGTCAAACAAAGTAATGTGCCAAGGAAAGGTTAGTTTATTATGCATTCCACCAATATTTCAATTTACTGAAAAGTGATATTTTTTTATGATTATTGTGTAAGTGCTTGACGTACTTATATAGGAATGATGTAAATGCTTGGTGGACGCAGACCTTTGACTAACCTCACAAAAAAAAATATTGACAAATCAAACGTTCAAATTCATCTTCAAGAGCTGGAAATGGTGCCACGTGATTTTTCAAAGCAAAAACTTATCAGATAGGCTGACAATCTCCAAATCTTTGCTCGCCAAACAAAAAAGGAACCATTCGTGGATCGGATTCGGGTGATAAAACTTGGGTTGTATATAATAATGTTACGAGTAAACGTCGTTGGTCCACCCTCGGACAAGCACCCCATTCTGCCTCCAAATGAGAATTGCACCAGAAATAGGTCATGTAAGTGGTGGGAAATTAAGAAAATAGAACGTTACGAACATCTAAAAACAAATGAAACAACAAATGGTCATAATAATTGTGAACAGTTGAACAAACCAAACCACGAATCTTTGCATGGAAGGGATCATTATGTTAATCAATAAATGGAATACAGGTGTTTTTTTTATATAAAAAATATTAACGTCTCTTATTTGCAAAAACTTTCGCAACAACCTAATATGTTCTTTGAATGAAATACCAGTCAACAATGATCACAACACTTCATTAAATTTATTTAAACAACACTCGATATTGTATCTCATTCAATGAATCATGTAAACCTCGAGACTTCGGAATCCCTACAAGAGAGCAATAAACCTTATTTACATTCGGCTTTTTCTTAACCATTTGTTCAACCAAATGAATATTTTTTCGTATATTAAAAAATATAATTTAAGTTGATAATGGTAACACAACTTTATTGGTATCATTCAGCAAGAGAGCATTTGTTACTGAAATAAATCATTATGTGTATAGATATATTTCGGTTCCGCAATAAATTGAGAGTAAAAACCACGTAGATTATGAAAGTCAATTCCTAGCAATATGATTGTGGAAGACGCTATAAGATGTTCAATCTAATCAAATGTTTAAGTTTATATGTGTGTGTCTATCCATTATTCAAAAATATGAAGCGCGGAGCTAACTCGTCGAGAAAACATTTCCATGTAAGATGAAAAACTGTTCAAGGCAAGGTAAAAAAAGTTTAATTAAAACCTGTCTACAGCGAAGGCGACTTTCATTATAAGTTAATCCTCTCTTTAAAAAATCCGGAAAAAAATAGGAACCTCGTATACCGCAATAGCCAGAGGGCAGCGTCTAGGCTGACTGCCACTCAAAATCACACTTGTCATTTTCCTTTTACGTATGTATGTACGTCTGCAAATATATAGTACATTCTAAGTATAATGTAGTCTAAGTTAACATGTCCTTCAGTTTGACTTTAGAATAATATCCTCCATCTATATAAGAAACAATCCTACTTTCAAATTTGTCAATAGACGTATCTTTGAAATATATATTATTTTTAGTGCGCTGCTCGTTTCCAATAAAGGATGCAATTTTTTTATTTTATTACCCCTACATCTGTCTCTTTTCTCTAAGAATAATGCAAAAATAGAAATTTATTATCGTAGTACTATACCTAAAATATAATACCATAAATAATAATAAAACATTTTTAACTCACTTACCATTTTTTGTGGTATTAAGTATATCAAATATAAACACTTTTTAAACGCATTTTACATTGTTTACTATAAATCGGGATCGATTTTGCTCATCGCCAGCGTTATCAACTGATTCTTTATTTGATAATGTAGAATCAGTAAAGAAAGGCTTTTATTTTAAAATAATAAGATATGTCCAAAGTTGCACTTTTTCGTATGTCGTAAATTAAATATAATATCATACATGTATTACAATATAACTGTGATTTATGTTACCAAGTTGATTGTAAAATTTCTGAAATAAACGTTAATAATTGAAACTTTTTAGGGATATGATCCAAATCCACTAAAACGTTCTCCATTCACATTTTAGATTTCCGGTGACCGCTTTATTTTATACAACATCATCAAATTTCCATGCCATAGACCAGTGTTTTCCAACCCTATTTGTGCCACGCCTCACTTCGAGGCTTCAAAAATTTCCTTGTCCTCGCTCCCCGATCGAAAACTTATAGTTAGGTACCTAACGAATTTGAAAACAAATAATTGCTACTAGTAAAAAACGCACATAGTCATTACCATTTTTAATTTAACTTTCGTAAGTAAATACACATGTATATTATGTGACACGTACAACTTGGAAAAAATAATATTCAAATTAGTACGAACCTAGTGCTTGATGTGAGCTTCAAAAAGTATTAATGTGAGGTACTAATTTGGTAATTTTTGTTGAAAATGCGTTTTAACAAAATAAAATGTAACAAATATTAATGATTTGCGCATTGTCCCCCAAAACATCGAAATTGCCCCCCGGTGGGGCGTACGCCCTACGTTGGGAAACACCGCCGTAGACTCTTAATGAAAGTTACGAACAACATTATCTGTCAAAGATCATATGGGAACATTTTGCAAATCGTAAATGTAGTCATATTAGATCAGTAGTGGATTAAGTCTACAGTTGACGTTGTTTGAAAAGAAAGAAAACAACGATTATCATTAAAATATTAAAAGTTTAGAGTATGGGTGGGGAACCTTTTAATTTTGTAACATTTTGGGGACCGCTTTAATTTATCTGTCATCAAATAAGGCCACATTCAACAAATTCAATTTGTATTCTTTAAGTTTATATTATTTATTTTCATAATACATGCTTGGATTTAGTAAAAATCTGCACATAAAAATCTAAATGGGAGTAAATTCTACCCCCGAGATGAACCATGACAAGGACGACATTCTCATCAATAATAATAAATAATGGACATGTAAAAGAAAAAAAAAGTAAACGCTAATTCATTCAGACCAGGCTCGAAAGTATGGATAAATGAGTATTTATTTACAATGTAAAATGCTCCGTACGAATGTCAGAGATACACAGGGGGTTGTTTTTGTTCGAGTTACCAGCAACGGCGGCGCGGTGATAGGGTCGGCAGATATTTTAGCGAACCCTTCGCTCGGCAAGCGGGTAATTAACAACACGCGGCAGCCTGATTACGCGTGATGCGAATAATACAGCTCGACTCGTATTAGAGAGGCACAGTTCAAATTATTTACATCTTTGCCACATAGGACGTGAGTGATGACTGAAACAACACAAAAAGAGAAAATCTTCTTGATTTTCTGCCTCTTTTTTTATTTTTGTGGTGTGTTCAGGTTATGTACGTATATCTTTAACTTTTCGCATAAGTTCCAACCAAGTACAGTCGCACTAAAAATACTGAAAACCACCTTGCGAATACTGATTGTCGGTAACCAGTCAGTATAAACGTTAAATTTTTATCAGGAATACTTTCATTCATCTTATCCATAAGTGACCTTCCGCCAGAAGGTTTTGTGCGTAATGTATTTTTAGTTTCTCGTACGGTATTTCCTGGAGCATAGATGGGAATGCACAGGGGTGGGCTGGAGGGGGCTCGGAGGGGCTCGCGCGAGCCTTTTGTTAAATTTTAATAAGGCCGGCGAGCCCCTTGTTAAGATGAGAGAAAACAATATTCTCAGATCAAATTAGTATATAAATGCAATTTCTGACTTATATATTATCTATGACAGTTTCAGTATAGACGGTAGTAAATATTAACCATTTACATTGACTAGTTTACGGTAAATTGCATATCGTTACATATTATAAGTAAATCAAGAAACAATCGATTTCTTATTTAAGTATTGCACATAATTGCATAGGAGTGATAAAAAATTCACTCCTTCCCCAGAACACCGAAAATTCATTTGAAATTAACCGATCCCCTTGTTAACGTATTGGCAGCCCACCGCTGGGTATGCATAGAGACCATGGATAAATTTAGCGTTTTAGCTGCCGTAGATAATTAATAATTTATTATATATATATTTTGGCTATAATTTGCAATTATTAAATTAATTAGTTATTGACGAGATAACTCGTCTGTGGCAGCCATCGAGTTAAGCGAAATTGAGTTTGTCAGCTACACGACTGCTTTGGTGATTTTCTTCCAAGCAGGAACGACATTTTTGATATAATTAATCATTTTCTAGAATCCATAGACCACTTCTCAAGAATACAGCTACAATGAGACCTTGTGGTATTGGATGGTTTATATTATTATGCCTGGCACTTGGGTTCACTATGAAAACGCTTCGTTGGAATAATAGTGCAAAGGTAGTTAATAAATTCAGCGCATTGAATGTGTACAATAAGCCTACTTTGGCGCAGGTGCCTATTATTGGTTGAGCTAGTAAATCCATGTGAAACAATGGAGTTGCTTACTCACTGTTCTTTTGCTGTACACGTTTTCACGATGTTACATTTATTTTACTCAGCATATTCTCGCTTAGTCATTCAAAAAAAATATTTAACATTTTTGTAATAATTAAAAATGGCCTCATACTGACAACTCGTAACAAACATTAAACTTTTTTTACTGTGGCTCATTAAAATGAAATTTAAAATTCAGAGATATAAAGCATAAAAAATGTAACAACCAGGACCAGTTTGGTCATCGTGTAAAATCATTTAAAAATTAATGTGTATTATTGGATACGTACAAATAAATGTACATCATTTATTTTTTAAATAATATGTCTTTTCCACCAAGAAATGACCGCGTACAAAAAAGTTAGTCAAAAATGATTTATTATAAAAGGTTGAATATTTTTCTCATATTTTAATTTTTAAAATCTCCAATGTTAGTCAAGTGTTTTTTTTCTGTATGACAGTGCTTCTTAAGCTGGTGGCCGCAGGTTTTCTGTTGGGGTCTTGAAGCAGAAATTTAATGAAAAATTATCTCAGAAGTTTAGTTAAGGCAACAGCAAGAATATCCGTCTATCCTGTCTAAAAATAAACCTCGGTAATGCTTATTTGAAACAGCGTTTTCATTACTTTCGCTAAAAAAATACCACAGACTTTGCCTTTCCACAGGGTAAGTTGTTATGTAAAAACATGCAACTGCCTTAATCCATCTCATTGCATTGTTTTCATAAATTTCATGTGTAGTTTTTTGTTTAAATTATTATATACTTTGTTTATAAGTAAGTTCCACTTCATTGTGATAAAATATAAACTACCTAATAATAAATACCAACTTAAATATGTTTTTTGTCTGGGGATTCGTGAATTATTTTTTCAAATTTATAGGGCAGTGGCTTGAAAATTTTTGGAAAGTACTGCTCTATAAGGCGACAATGTTTGTACAAAATAAAACTGCAAGCACAAGCAGGCGTAAGAAAATCAGATATCATTTCATTATCTAATTCTTACAATAATTATTTTTGTTGTGAAAAACAATTTTGGAATAAAAGCAGTGCAGCGTCATGGGCATACAAGTAGGAAAACTTTTAAGAACGCACATTTTTAAAAAAATCCATAACCTGACGTGTGCGAAAATAATTTTAACGTCTCAGAATTCTACAATATAAATAAAATCGACGATTACGTTCGAAAATAACCTGGAATATTTCTTGTATGCCCGAAGATATATATCATCGCCAAAGGTAGAGCTAGTGTTAGCTGTTAATGGACGTCTTCTTGGAATACAATATCAGCATCAGACATGTACGAGGTAGATGTCTGTTATTAATATTCAACACTGCAGTGAACATCATAAAAATGTACATCGAATTTCCCCGGGGTTTTCTTCTTCCCCAGCGAAAAAAAAAATTCGCTCGTTCCGCAAGAATGATTACTCAATCCTTTCGTTTCTTAAAAGGGTGCAGGTGAGCTATTTTATTTTTAGATGGAACTTGTTTATAAAAATATTGTAAATATGTTGTGCACATTTTTCTATATTTAGTATATTATTATAAAATTCAAAACGATGTTTAGTTACATGAACTTAGTATTTCTCTAAATAAAATAAATCTTTCCGAATACCTTGATCGATTGACAAATCGTAGGACTGCCAACATATGATTCAGGGTTCATATCTCAAATTTATAAATTTGAATAGCTAGCTAGTAATTTAAATGTCCGCAATGAAACGCCTGAAGTTTCCAAGTACCTGTCACTTGTTGGCAACAGTTTAAGCCAGTGGTTTCCAACCTTTATGTTACTACGCCTCCCTTTGAAAAAAAAAATTTCTTCGCGCTTCATCATCCTTTTTGTCATATAGTAATAAGGACACGTTTTAAAGGGTGCATATCTTAATAATGTTGTAATAAACTGCCTTGAGCTGAGAGCTGAGCCATTCATTCAATCCTTAATATCATGGCGTGGCGAGAGCGATGACTCGTCATGTATCAGCCTCATCATTTAGCTTTACTCTTTACAAAAAATAGAGGTAGTTATTAAGTAACAGACAGTTCTCATAGAACAACTTTAGTTGAGATATACTTCATCGGGAGTCCACATCCTCCACATTGTTGGCCAGCATGCAAACAAAACACAATTCGATACAATTATATAGTATATATTCTGGTAAATCAATTGGTTTTGTATTTGTTAATTTAGTTCTAAAAAATATATGAAAAACTATACATTATGTTATTGTGAAATCTTTTTTTAATGAGTCTATCTTATAAGCGTATTCAAACGATGCTGTCAGTCGGATAGACAGCCAAACAGGCAGCTAGAGAAAAAAACCGACAAGCCTAAAGTTGATACTCGCATTTATTAAATTTTCCGAGCGGTTACAGGCTTTTTGCCGCGGACGGGAAACTTCTAACAGGAAATGCAAACGGATTGACATCACCGGGCGTAAGATATTTCAACACCACCTCAGTGCGGCCCCGTGATAATTTCCGGTGGGCAATTAAAATACGTAATTAGAGAAAAAAAAATTCGGCTTGTGAATTGTATGTTTTTTTATACGAACACTTTTTGTGTACGTACTTCACAATTTTATAATATAAAACATTTTGCTCATTACTAGAATTTTCGAATTATTAAAAATAAAATAGATGAAAGTCATTATTTTGATATTATAAATTACTAATTAAAATAACAAGAAATCTTTTTAGTTGATCATTTGTACTTAGAAGAGATATACGATATACCATATTAACTAACTTTTTATATTGAATCTTAATTAACAGAAATAATCTCATTTTACAAAATACTAGCAACCGTATATCCTTGAATTTTAATGTTCACATTATATTATCAGCCCTCATGAAGGGAAGTGCGTCATGTAGTAAAATGGTAAAAAAATCTATTTGACTTTTATGTACTTATAATACAACGCATGTAACACATGGCTCACGTCACTTTACAGGTGCATATATTATACAAAGCGAATCAGTACGATATGTTAATAATTAACTGGTAAAAGTATCCCCTTTTGAGTGTAAAATAAGCACTCCATTTAAGGGTAGTTGTCTGCTTTTACGAGAAAAGCTTCAAACTTTTCCGCTTGTGATATTAAGAGGAATTCTCTCGAAAAGATGTAATCCTTTCCCACCCCTCTGAACACGACAACACGATCTCGCGACTATGTCAAGACCGTATTAGACGAAACAATCCGGCCTACTGTCATGAAAGCATTAACTAAAATCGAATCGGGCATTCGAATATTATGAAAATAAATATGGCGAAAATTCTTAATTGTATTTTTTTTACACATATATTTTCCCAAAGATAAACTAATGGACTGCTAATCTGCTAAAGTGAAAAATAATCAAGATAAAGAAAAAATATATTAATCTTACCGTCCAGAGGAATTTATTAATTCTAAAAATACGCTTCGTTACATATTTTAATTAAAAATAAAAGTATCAAAATGTATTCTAGAATTATTATTCAATTCCGTGTTATGGTACAAGTATTAGTATTTTTCAAGAAAAAATCTCAGGTGGAATGAACCGCTTTGCAAATTTAGCAATTTGATACGAATTCGTATGTCGTATATCAAGAACAGTTGTTTAATACAGTGCTTCCTAGATTGGGGGCCGCCGCTGAACATGTTTTGTAGTGAGGAGAGCCGCGGATTATTTTTTTTCAGATTTAGGGGGCCGTGGAATGAAAAAGGTTGGGAAGCACTGGTTTAATATAGTGTTTTTTTATTCATTATTTTAATTTTTCATATTATTTTCGATACTATTGTGTAGATGTATGGGTCAGTAAACAGAAAGTAATTAATTAATCGATTTTCTTACATCCTTTTCCATTTCTATAACCGATTATTCAACCACCAATTGTTTCATGTTTGCAGCCGCAATTCAATTACCATTTTTATTTGGATATCAAATTTAGGGAGCTTTAAGTTCTAGGACCAGGCCCGTTATCGTCAAAGTTCTTCTAGTCTCCTTCATCGCTGAGGTTTTGATCATTTGCGTTCCATCACTGCCAACGAAAATGCGCGATCGTTACAGAAGTCAACAATCCTCAGTGAAGCCAGTTCACGGGGACACCATATGTAAATCATATAATACAAACCTCCCTACATACTATATCCTTACATGCATATGCGCATACTTACGTATACATATACAATACACAAGGAAGTCAACTAAAGAGAGTCATTTTGATGATGCTAAGGGTCGTGTTTAAACGTTATATAAATATTATAAGAAAAATAAAATTTAAAGTGGGTCGCATTGTCTCCTCATACCTGTGAAGATACGAGATTATTGGGTTATAACGTTTTCTTACCTCGCTGGGAAACTTTTGAGAGATTTTACGAACGAACTCGCTGATGGTAGGTATTTTCAAGTCTCTATAAAGCAGCAAATTGTCCACATACCATGGCGTACTACATATCTGTCTCAGTGATTTATTTTTAATAATCTGAAGTCTTAATAAAAAATTAATGAACTTATCGCTTTCATTATTGGCGTGATGCAGCGAACTGATATGTTAATCATAAAATATTGTAGGTAATTGAATTCTTAAATGAAATGTGTAATATTGTTTAACGGTTCCAATTGAAAGAAAAAGGTGCGTTTGTCTTTGACAGCTAATTAAAAGACAACATTAATGAGTTTGCAACGCTATCGAATATTTGTTATTATAATACAAAATCTAGGTTCGTGTTGTATCGTGTTATTTTGCCCACGGTTACCCTTGCAATAAAAACGTAGCCCGCCTTTCTGACATAGGGTCATTCAATCTGAGAAGGAGGTTCGCCAATTTTTGAGAGTCAAATTGAAAAGTGACTTTTATCTGCAGTGCTGTGAAATGGGTGAATACTGAATACGTTTTAATTTAACGAAAACAATACGACAAGCACCGCCCGTAATTAAACAATCAAAGCAAATTTTATTCATGAAAGTATTTAAACCACAGTAAAATAATTTATTTTCGTGCATTTCAGATGCATGGGTACTATGCGTTATTTTGAGCATGTAGCTATGATCACTTCATCTGAATCAAACGTCTTTGAATTTTACTAGTCACGAGCGATGAAAACTTTTTAAAGATTCAAATTTATGTACATATATACCATAACATGGAAGTCCGATTGCTGTTTTGAACGACATTCGCTAATACTTTTACGAAAGTTCATTGTAATGTTATTTATCTTTATTTGCAGCTAATGGATAGACGAAAACGGAACGACTTTATATAATTTGTATCTAGTTATCCTACTTAATATATTGATGCTCTGAAGTTGAAGAACATTATTAATAAATGTTTTGCTTTTGAGAAGGCGTGTTATATTTTTTTTCATTGTCTCAGTGTTTCATTTTGTAAGTTTAACTCTAAGTAATCGGTTGGCTTACTTATCGTAAAATATACATTTTTTTATTTTACCTCACAGTTGCACTGTATTTTTTCTCATCGTCACATTATGAATATTTTCTGTTTCAAATAAACGAAGTCTGGAATAAAGATTTATTACCATACATATAATAATATAAAGTTAATTATTCTTTTCATCATTTAGTTCTACGTTCTACTAAATATGTGTAGAACTAAAATAATTTTTTCACCTAATTACAATGAAATTCTACTAAGTAAATATCAATTCAATCAATTCTTTATCCGCTTTTATCATAAAAACAAAGAAAAAAATACATTTTAAGATATTTATTTTTAGTTTCCATCAAAAAAAGATGTGTAAATACTTTATTTAACAAACCCAATTTCATAAATATTGTTTCAGAACTCGAAATATATTTAATGTCGAGTGAAATTGAGTGAGTTTCTCGGTAGACATCCGTGTTAATTTGTATTTGATTTTTTAATGTTAAATATATGACTACATTACAAAAGCAATCACCTTATTATTCGTGATTCACGTTTGTATACATAAATAAATTTAAATAAAATTAAAAGTTAAAGAAAAACTCGCAGTGTGAAATAAATATTTTTGCGCGTATGGAGTGGGTACTCACAGTAATAAATTATTATAAAACACAAATTACAGTCCTTGAATAAAATACGCGCCAAGTGAGTTTTCTCAAGGCGAGCACATGCCTCCCCATTAGTCATACTCATAAATGTCCCGTGTAAAATGTAAAATATATACGAGGAATGTTTTAGGAGAAAAGTAAGTAGTTACATCTATCTGTTCAAAGCTTGGCCCGCCTTTGCCTATAACAGTATATCATAGGCTCGCCATACAATAACCAATTTTTACAGGTTATTTATTATACATACATATTTGAAAATAATGAGATTTAAAAAAAATATTATAAAACCACCATCAATACTTCTAGACGTTAAGACCTTTGCAGTAGCGATCAGGTCGGTGTGGGCTCAAGTTCCAGTAAGGTCAATATGACTTTTGGATTTAATCCATTTAAATTTGACATCTTAGACGTAGGTGTATGATGTTCCTTCTTCTCGAGTTGATCTCGAGTGACTTAATTCAGAAATTCCGAAATGAATAAGCGGATAGTTTCGCACATCGTCGTAGAATATGAGGACAAATAACTATCGTCATCTATCACTTTAAAGGTGTTCACTGTCAATACTTGGTGGAATGGCATTATAATAAAAATAAAAAGATTTTTAGTACTTTTTCCACATAAAATTTATTTGATCAGGACCGAATTCGCTCATCGTGAGCATTATAATTGACATCATTTGCCACTTATATGATTACTGATGATTTTTTAATTGTATGTTATAGGTGTTAAGCATTTTAATTTTGTGTAATTATAATGTAATTTGTAAATCCTTTTCATTGTTAGTAGTTGCTTACACCTTTTATTTCAATTTAATTTGTATAAATAGCACTGTTTATATATTTTTCTTATCAGTTGATAATGCTCGCGATGAGCGAAACCGGTCCTGATCAAATAAATTTTATCTGGAAAAAGTACTAAAAATCCTTTATTATTTTTATTATCGTCATCTAGTTTGGATTTATAATTTTAAAATATATGGCACATTGGCATGCCAAATAATATTATTAAATATCGTCAGTATACTGGCAGAAGAAGATAATTAAAAAACCTTGTATTGAGATAATTGTCATTTTCGATAATCATGAAATCTAATTATGCACATTACTATTATTATTAATCGATCTAAAAACTTCATTAAATTCGATAATGATTAACGAATTTGATTCACGTATTCAAAGAGTTATTTAATTTATTTATAATATTTTTTTGTTGCTTAAAATAACTTTAATCGGAATTGACTTTATGTATATTATTGTCGAATTGTGTAAAAATACACAAAAATATGATTGAACTTATTTTTTCAGAAGATACAATGCGTTAAAAGTCATCTAACTCCATTTATAACTCCAAACAGCCGGTTTTTGAATTATCGCCTTCTGCCAGTATGCCGACGATATATGAAAAACTTTTTTCTAAAAATAAAGGATTATAAGTTGAATACACAAAAGTTTTGTTAATTAAACTAACCTCATGTACATAATTCACAAAACAAGATAAAAAAACAAAAACAATAATCAACACAATGCATAATGTGACATGTAAAGATCAGAGGAACTCAAGTGGGTTATCTTATCTATGATTTTTATCACACTGATGACAGCCGAAATTGGAAATGTTATATTCCTTACTACCCCTGGATTAATGTTCTACAATACTAATAATACGTTATACTTCAGATATCTTTTTTGGGTTTTGTTGAAATATTGTCATTTTTCGGTTGCTTATATGTACACTTACATATCGACCGTGGGAAGGAAAAAAGACGTAGCTCACAGTTTTTTTAGAAAAACAGATTTTTTTCGATAATCACAATGTAAACAACTTGATACACGTTCTATCAAAAGGACGTATGGTGCAAATGCCGAATTAGTATCTAAATTTAACTTTTAAGTTTGAAAAAAGTTGGGCCTTCAAAAATTGCAAGCAGTAAAAATCTTATACCATTATAAATTATTATTAGATTATGTCAATTCAACACCAGTTTACAAGTCTACTAGTCAGTTACTTTAAGTTTGTGTATATTACGTAATTTACCTATGACCCAAAATCATCATAACAGTGTTTTTGCGCCTCCTGTTAAATTTGGTATGTGTGGGTTACGTCCTTTTTCCTTTCCACAGTCGATATGTATATGTGAAGCGAATCCACGTGAGACCTAACGTCGGATTAATATTTAGTATATTCAGCTACCGGCGTGAAAATAAATGTAATACTTGCGACAATTAATTGAAGTGATATTTAAGGTTTGCGAAATCGGTCATGATTTTTTTTAAATACATATGTAAAAGTTTTACATTTTTTTAAGCAATGCTATTTTTATTAATATTTATAATTAAACAGTTGATTAAAATTTCAAGCTTATAGTTATACTACAGTAATATTAATTTATAAAGTATTTTCTCATTCAAGTTTTTTACAAACGTGTTAACAAAAAAAAACATTTCATCTTGCATCATTTAGCAACTTTTAACGGATATTAGGTATCACAGAGAGACAGATAAGAAGAAGATGTATAAGACCTGAATAATTGAATATTAGAATTATAAATACTTAATTTTTGAACTGGTAACTAGATTTTTTGCATTAAATGATTTTTAGACATAAAACAAGAGTATTCTTTTCAATTTCATAGTAATATTATAAATATTTATTTATATTGAATGCATTCAATTGCATACGCATTATTGCATTGCTTATTCAAAGTGTTAATAAGAGAATTTAAAATTCAAGAATCTAATATTTCAAACCTATAGTAACTGTTTTCCGATGTCTTCCATTTGAAAAGATCTCTTTAAAATCATCAGAAATATATTTTTTAAATTCCTCATACTAGTGATGATAGTCAACAAACGAATAAGCCTGTGCTTCAGATTTGCACTGGTTGGAGGAAATTGCACTGTGGAAACGGATATTGCTGTAATCTATGTAAAACAGCGTACGAAAAATTGGAGCGACACGTCGATTTATAAACCAGATGGTTGCGTGATGGTTTATTCAGGGCTGGCCAAACGGTAAATCGCGGTCAGCCAGTCGAATATAGTGACATTAAACAGTATATCGTTTCGGTATTATATTATTGAGTCCCGTCCTCAAATGAACATGTTTATCTTTCTTAAGACACTTGAAGGTGCTTGGTGTAATTGCATCATTAAATTTAAACGATTCAAATTTTTACATTTAGTTGAGTTCAATATTCACGTGATATTTTTTTCTACTATGCCATGCACATCTTATATTGTCAAGATATTATTGTAGAATATGTAATTTTAATTATTGCCATAGTTATTCAAATAACTATCCAGAAATTCATGAATTTATTTATTTTAAAAACAGTTACCTCGCAACTACTACCAAAAAAATGACCAGCTCTGAACATATTCCATATAATTTTTGACAGTAGTTTCATGTTTGTCGATTTGTAAAAAAACATTAGAATTGTAAAATTTATACTATTTGTTTTTAACAGTTAAAAGCATTTTTATTCAAGTGTGTTCAACATTTTTGATTGCATACTAACTAATTGAAGTAAGAATCACAATTCAAATTGACTTATCTTCATTGACTTCTCAAGACTAAACGATAATTAAAGAATATGTCACTGATTATGAAAGTATTTGCAATGTCTTATAAGCTTCTTTACATGTACATATAAATAAAACTGTAAGATAAATTTTTCTTTCAAAAAAGAAATCTTTTTGAAATCTACCAGTTTTTGAACTGCTGCCGCCACAATTGAATGTAATGTTCGACCACTGGAATATATCCGAGACTATGGCAGATTCGGGAAGATAAGGCTAACACGGTAATTTATACGCGTCCAGCTCGTTTGAGCGTTGTAAATAGCTCTTTCGCTATCCAAAATAGACCCTTTATTTGCCCACCTGAATGTGGCCAATATTATAGAAAACGTGAGTATATAAACATAATTTATCGCCAGTATTATATCACTTGAATGTATGCGTGTGAAATATGTTTTTAGATAAGAATTGAAAGCCGACAAAATTGATCTCACTTACATAATTGATTTAGTACTAACGAAACTTTCACCAAGGAATACCTTAATAAATTGCATAGAGCGAAAAAATCGACAGTCGCCTATACCTAGTGGGTTTTTGTCCCGGGGTCGAATCCTCAAGTGGACACTTTAATAAATTTATGCTTCAATCGATATATAAATTTGCACATCCTATTCTGGAAACGGGCCTCAAAAGTAGATGTTTATTTCTGACCGCAGTCTTAAATTTGCACTCATTCTAAAAAAATGTTTTCAACATTATTTGAATAACACTAAAAAGTAAATACGTTATTTTATATTAAACCAAAATTTTCCAGTTTTTTTTTAAATGATTTTAATACTCACCATAAAATCAACCACAAAAAATAAGCAACTAGCGTTTTTTTGGAATCATTGCAATTAATTTTAGCTTATAATTAAAATGCGTGGAAGTAAATACTCACTTTATTTCATTACATTGTAGTACATAGCAATGATTAAACGTTTCTGGCAATCATTAGCAAACTTTACCTAATGTACATAAGGAAAACACGTCACCAAATCGTGGACGACTTCGCGCCAGTGTTAATCTTGCTATACAAAAAGTTTAACGCTAGAGCGTGACGGAGTTCACATGTAAATGACTATTTATCAAATGTAGCAAATATAGACAATTCTTAAGAACAAAAAACTACTATATAAGTGCCTAAATAAAAGTAAAGAAAGGCATCGATATTACAGTAGCGGACTATTAAAATAATAATTATGGCAAAACTGTGCCCACTTCACTAACAAGTTAAATCAGCCAAGGCAGCAATTATAAAAACAAACAAAAAGTGCCCAAATGTCATTATCACAAACGAAACAAAAGCCTTTTCAAGCGAGCGGCGACTGAAAAAATTTGATGAAGTGATCCGTATAAAAAAAATTTGGCACATCCACTGCAGTCATTAGTGAGGATGAGAAGTTATTAAAAGTGGAAAAACGTGCTCTGGAGCGAAATGTGCAACGGTGCGGGAGGTGCTCACTCGAGCGCACAGCCAAATGCATTAAATCGCTGCAAAAATGCATTTGGAGAATCGTATCGAAAATGGAAGGCGAGCCGAGTTGAATACTAAATACAATACAATATATAGGATATCGACTTAGGATAAAAGATGAGAATAGGCCAAAATATAACTAAACCAAGTAGATATAATATATACTTCAAATTGTTTACATTTCTTAGTTTACTTTAGATGCAGAATAATAGTAGTGTTTTTTTTTCAAGATTTATTTATACCCTATCATTCAACTCATCAAGATAATACAGATACACCTGATTCGCTCAAGAGGCTTACATTAAAACTGAAAACTTGTTTTTTTTTTATTTTCATTTAAATCACCCTTTTCCATGAGTATATTTTTTAATAGTAGGAATATGTTTAAAATTTCTATTTCACACGATACCGACTGACGCTTAAAAAATGAAAAGATGATAATATTTTTCAAATAAGAAAACGTTGAGAGCCGATGGCGTCTTGGAAAATGGATTTTTTCCCACGGCTAAACAAAGCAGTAATGCTCGTATTGTATTAACTGTAAAACTAAATGCATAAAAAATGACCTTACAACTAATAATCTAGTTAGTTTATCAGCTTAATGTATTGTTTCAGATTATATACAGTCGTTAAGAACGGTAATCGGAACTAATGAATAAATATAGAACGCTTAGTTAAGAAATAATTGCAATTGTTTAGTTATTAACTATTATTTATGGTACGAGATAATCGGAACCGGCAAAAAACTCGAATTCCTCTATTAAATCTCTATTGTTTTGATTTATCCGAGAAGTGTTTCGGAACAATTGTATTTGATTATTTTTTGTCGACATCGGTCGTTTATGTTGCATTACATATCGATCGTGGAAGTGCAAAAGGACGTAACCCATACTTTTTTCGATAATCGCAATGTACACATCATAATACACGATCTATCAAAAGGATGTAAAGTAAAAATGCGGAGTAACTGGATGTGTTACGCGGACGAAATCAAAGCGAATTCAAAGCAACTCGGTGTGGCACGAAAATATAAAATGTTTTTGATTCGCTTTAAACCGCGTTCCAATCGCGTTCGTAGTAAATTCGTCCAAGAAAAACGTAGCGTTAGTGACTAAGGGTAGCTTTTAAATTCGGAGAAAGAAAGGCATGTAAAAAATACGATCGGGAAAAAGGGCTTAAAAAAGGTTTTTCTTAAACAATTTACTAAATTAATAGTAGATTAAGTAAATTTAAAACCATTTTAGCAAGCCCAAAATCATCAAAACACAATTTTTGTGTCTCATGTAAAAAAAAATATGTGTGGGTTATGTCCTTTTTCCTTTCAGTTGATAAGATGATATTATCTCATACGACATATTGACACATTTCGGCACACCGACATTCTAAATTATTTAGTTTCCCAGATAACTAAATTTCACGTATTTTTACACGTACATATAATGATAAATCCGACAAGTTGATACAATATCGGTATTTCATAACGAAATACCTACTACCACGTAAACAAATATGTGTGGACTAGAGTTTAGGTATAAAATATCCAGGACTGCTATTGTCCCAAGCCAAAGTTCCAATGTCTGAAAAGTCTTCGGGTGGAATTTCTAATAACGTCAAAGTTTTCACCCTCGACGATCATATGCCGCGAATGCAATGAACACGCCATCTATCTCCACGACTCGTCGCTTAATACCTGCAATGATTGTGTGGATGTAGTTGCTATAAATATATTTCCATGAAAATATTTCCAATATGATCTCGTTTTTTGTTTTATTTCCTTCGCGAAGTTTTCTCGTATTTATACCATTTGCATCCGGCCGGAACAACGATGCGTCGCGTGTCAATGATTGATGATCGCATCCATTATATCTCCTATCTATATTCTGGCCTGATACAAAATATTTGATCACTGTTAAAAAAAATGTTTTATATTTTTTACATAATTCGACTGTATAAAGACAAAAGTAAATAATTTTCAGTTCTTTTCAAAATATGTAGCTTATTTTGACAATCACAATGTAATCAAATTAAAACACGTTTTATCAGAAGGATTTTAGCTGCAAATGCCGAATAAGTATCTAAGTAAGTTTAAAAAAGGAGGTCTTGTGTAAATTGCGACCAGGAAAAAGGACTTACACAAAGGTTTCTCTTGAGCAGTGTATTAAATTAATGTCAGATTGAGTAAATAAAACACCAATTTATTAGTCTTCGTGCACTTCAATGTTTTGTCTATTTAATAATTTGACTTGAGCGTTTTCTGTACCTCATATAAAATTTATTCTATGTGGATTACATTCTGTTGCCTGCTTGCTTTTAAACTGCTTTCCTGTTAATATCTTAACTAAACAACCTGTATAAACTTATACTATATATATATTCTATATAGCTACTTAAAGACACATAACAAACATATATAACTTATAATTAGATGAAGTGAAAGAAGCTTTTCACGCTTGTTTAAGTTATGTTTATATATTGATATAAGTTTATTTGATTTGACTATTTGATGAACGTTTGAACTAAACGATTCAAATTTATAGGAACTTTAACTATGTTATTTCCATATATATTTCTATTAATTTCTAATTGCTTCAGGGTTTTTAATGGGAGTCATTTCCTAATAATAATGTATCGTAAACACACAAACAGTGAAGATTCAATTTAAAGACATATTCACTCCATACATCGCTACCTGAAAACAACAGTAAGATGAAATGAAATAATCGATTTTTGTATAAGTATGACAATTGATTGAAAGGTTAACTAAAAAAATAAGATATTAAAAAAAAGAGATATATTAAAATGAGATTTACATTAATTCATATTGCACTACCACTTCAAATCATTAGTTAGACTAGGGATTACAATACTGGACGAATATATCATTACCTCTATTTCAATATTTTATGTTTGATGATATTATAAAAAATGTTTAAACAAAGCAAAAAAATACGGCCAGTTGGGATTGCAATAGCAGGCGAGTAAATTAAAATTGGGATTTTAAAATTGTGAAATTTTGTATGAAGCACCATCATTAAAAATATTGTATATTATAACATAATCATTAGCAGGTGTTTTTCATAAAATCATTTACGACTTCAAGAAAAAATAATACATCATTGAAAAGCTCATTAATTATGAAACCTGGCAATATTGACACAACTCTTGACAGATTAACATTATTAGAATTCATGTTAAACAATTTTATCGAAATATGTGGTAATTTTTGTAGATTCGAAATTCGAAATTCGATTAAGATTACTTTTCTTTGTCAAAATACTGGCACTTTGTATTTTCGAAACCGATAATTCGGTAATGAAAAAACACTGGAAAAAATACCGGAATTTCGGTTTCGGTTTCGGTAATACCGTTATTGCTTTCTATAAGTGGGATACGTAAGATAATTATAATATAAATAACAATATACAACAAATCTTATTATTTAACTATAATAACTAGCAAAAGAAACAAAATAAAACTATTATGAACGACATATTATATTTTAAATGTATAAAAGAAATCTTTAACCTAAATTGTCTCGAAATATTTTTGGAATATTTTACATATAGTTTCAGTTGATAACGATATTTATTTCATTAAAATTTATTTTGAACAATGAAAAAATGCTGTTAGCAATGGTCAAAAAAGGACGCTTTATGTTCATTTGAAAGATAGATTTATTTTATTGTGATTTAATTAAAATAGCTTCCATATTGCATTAATTAAGGCGAGGTCGAACAGTTTTTTGTATTTGTCTGATCATCAAAATAGTTATTACCGAGAATGCATCTGTTAATTTATTTCATAATAAAATCTTAATTAAAATTCATTGTTGCTACAAATGCTAATAGTATGCTCGAATATATTACCGCTTACATATACCACAGCAGTGCAATAACCTATAAAAAATAAAAATGGCTCGTTCACAACTATAAATGAACAATTATTTATCAAGCCAGTTGATGATCACAATAATATTTCAATGACCATACGACGCATAACACATTCCTGGACCAATCAAATCGAGCCAAATATACTTACTCAAATAAGTAATAATAAAATAACCAGCACTAGATGAAATTGTACAATACGATTATTTCCAGAGGCGACTAAAAAAGTATCATACATTTTTATATAAAAAATGAACATATGTTGATAGTGTAAATGTTTCGTATATATTGTACTAATTGGAAAAAAAACAAAGATATTTATAGTACATAAAAAAATATTATTTTATTCAATATTTTGTATTGTCTATTATGGTAGGATACTGTTTTTAGTTTATTAATCTGGCGCTACAGTTGATGTTCGGCTCCACAATCAATCTCTAAGCATCTCTATATATTGGCTCCATCACTCGAATCGTTCAGACATATCCTCTTTGCATCCTTCTCGATCTTGTTCGCTTATCTGTCTATCAGGGTATGTATTAGGGTTCTTTCGTACATCTTGCAGAAATCATCTTTCGGTCAATGGTTGCCAACCAATGCTCCGCAAACTTTTTTCAGAATCTTTATTGACGCAAAGAATCTATACATATTTTTCAAACATAAAAAATATATTATTATGACATTATGTTAAGCGACGGAATTTATAACTGTATGATAAACTGTCCAAAAGTTGGCAACAGCTGGATTAGATTCTTCCCATCTATTGCTAAGACTCAGATGAGCTAAAATTTAATGGTGTTAAATTTCTCATGAGTAGAAAGACATTTATTGAAAGTAAAACACGTAATTAAAAAAGAGTTAGAGAAAGAAAAGGGTTAAATTTAAATACATATTTCGAAAATAATGGATGCCGCCACTGACGGCATATAAAAGTAGATTTTACAGATAGAACGATGACCTAGTAGGCGTGTAATTATTGCATGAATAAATAGGTACGTATTATTTACGAACAATGGAATATAGAACAATCTCTTATGTTAAAAAAAAACCAATCTCATAATTTAAAACGAGTCGTTTTACTAAAATGTTCTGTGGATTAACCCCAATTGAAACAGGCGTTGAAGAATACATTGCGTAAATATTGTTTATTTTTCAAATTCTGGAAATTTTTAGAGAAAAAAAAAATCATTGAATATTAAACCTATCATCCTTAGACAATTTTTTGACGTTTGGCTTATCAACCTGGTCCATTGCGATCGATTTTTTTAGCACCTTTCTTTCACAAATGGGTTTTATTGTTTCGCAAGTTTAATAATAGGAAATTCATAACACTTATCAAAAGACTATATCATATATAATATTTTTCGTGTAAGAATATAAGTTTCCAGACTTAAATAAAATTAAAAAACATCCCAACATATTGCTTTAGTGCTAAATGCAAACAAATTTGAATATAAGTGAACGATACATTCATTCGATCTGACAAAATATTCCGTTTCAGGACACGCTTGCTTCAGTGTGTATTTTTTAAATATTATGGATAAAGTATATTATAAATATTCAACTGTCGGGTCCATACCTGATTTCTTGTGTTCGAATCTTAGTATGAACGGCATTTTTCAATCGATTATATCGACTTTTGTTCGAAGACGTGGATTTTTTTAATGTCTACCGACCCTAAAATAAAAAAATGTAGCTAGTCTTGTCTACGAAAAAAGAGACTGAATAACAAGTGGTTCTTGTAGGGAAAACTTCTGTTATGATACACCCATCAGGAGATCATATGCTCCACATTAAGAGCGGATATATTAAATATTAAATGGTTCATTGCCTTTGACCGTGTAAATTTAAAGCCATGCAAAAAAATTGAGTATAGGTAGAAGTGATATTTTTTTTCGTGGGTTTTAAAACACCAACAGACATAATGAACGAAGCGATCGGAATTATTTTTTTAATAATTGGCCGCAGTGCGATAGTAGTATTGCGGCAACTTTTCATTACTGAATTCGAATATTTAGATTATTATACAGCTGTTGAATGCCATTGTGATGATGAGAGCGGAACACTCCACGCTCTTATTTCTTGAAGAGTGAAAGGTCGCGATATTCGGCCGCTGTGTGACCTCGGCCGCCTTTCGCCTAGTAACTTGAGTCTACTGGATGTATATTTTGTTAAAGACAGTAGAGCAAAATACTCTAATGAGAACTGAAACATCACAAATATTGCAATTATTATTGTTTTAAACCTAAGCCAAAAGTCGCCGCAATCGTATTTTCAAAAAGCCAAATAATTATTACGTGGAAAATTAAGATTTAATTTAAACTAATCAAAACACATCTAGGATATTTTTATTTATAATTGAAGAAAACACAGGTAATAGTTTAATATATTTATCGCATTTTCTAGATTATAAGATCCAACAGTAAAAAAATTCGTTACAACAAGCGAAATATTTAATGCAATCAAGTTAATGTATATTATGCTTGTTTCGTCTTATGCATGATTTTGCATATATGGAACAAACCGTATTTAAAATTGTGTGCCTTACGTGAAATCTATTATTTTAAAATAATTTCTATCAGTCAATGACAAATGATCATTGGACAATAACATATTTTTTAAAAAAGACGATAGATAGCACTGATCAAAATTATATTATGTTTGATTGTGCAATCGTTGTTACTCATATTATTATAATTCTAATTCATGCAAAGATTTTTGTTTATAATAATGTCGTGGTAACTACTAGGCTACTGCATTAGGCCGCAGGGGTTACCAAGCTTTTGGAGAAACGGGCCGGATTGATTTTTTTAAGAATTACGGGGCCGCACTAACTTCCTTCACTTTTGATCCACAACCAGATAGTCTTTCAATCTCAATTGATGAATCGAAATCAATAGCTGTCATTCATATTTAATAAATAAAATTTATTCTATACGAATAATTTATATACGAAAATCGTGATTTTTTTTAGGGTATCGATAAAAGCTACCAGAAAAGTCATTTAGGCCTTTTCAAGGGCGAGCAAAAGTTGGCGGCTTATTTTTTATTTCGCCTATAAGTGCAAGCAAGTGCAGTGAGATTTTTTTTTATTTTACAAAGTGAAATGCCAATTGTGTGAAATGTAACTTAATTTTGGAATTATGTTTGTATTACGCGTGCAAACTCTTTTTCCGAAATGTCATCAAACGTCAGTAATATATCCGGTCAATACAAACATTTTGATACAGGGAATGTAGAATTAGTTAAAATCGACGTTGAATGAAAAATAATCAGCCCCAGTAAATTCCTCCTTCAAATAATTTTATAAAAATAAAAAAAATCGTTTCTATTTCAATGGCCAATGAAGTATTAATTTCAAAAGAAAACTACAGAGCGCTTTAAGATGACAGATTTATTTCTACGATAAAATATGCGTTGTGAATTATTTAAGATTGAAAAGTTCTCTAAACAAAAGCACTTCGTAGAATAATGAGTTGAAGCGGTTCTTGTTTTCAAAAACTTTATGTTCCGAAAAACAAAATGGTTGAAGTGGTGAAGGAGCGGAAGAGTGATCGACAACCTATTGATTGTAGAATATCATTTTGAATAAATAAACATTTTGTAAACATGTAGATTGTAGGGTAATAGGTTCGAGGCTACCGCTCTGGACTCAACACCTAGATCAGTAGAGGGGAATCTGCGGCCTCTTGGCTACTCTGGTGCGGCCTATTGACTTGATCAAAATATTCACTTTGATCAAAACATTATACGCAAGCGTTTGGAAAAAGAGAGTTATCAATCCATTATATGTTCGACAGTCGAAAAAAAAGGGGGTTAACGTTTTCTTTACTGCGGCCTTGTGTTGAATCAGATAAATGAATGTGACCTTTAGAAATGAAAATGTTCCCCACTCCTGACCCAGATGTTGAAATAATATTCTTAATATAATTTTCCTTAATAAATTATTTTTCAATAAATATATGTGGAATTAAATCCTACGCATTTGTCAAAATTTTCTGATGTTTCAACCCGAAACACTCAAATTGAACCGAAGAGAAATTGTGAAAAACCTTTTATTTGTTACACCTCTTAGAAGATGTATTATTACTGTTGTCAATTGGATCTTCGTCGGAAGCCGGTATCATTTAAAAGTTACTTTTCTAAAACAAACGAGAAATTGATACCATGGAGTAGAATTACTCAACGTCGATGTATTATTGTATTGTATAATATTACATATAAAATATTTACAAAGTGAAATGAAAAATATTTTATTATAATTAATGTCAATATGTATATAAGATTGTTTAGACCAGTCGTGGGGAACCTGCAGCCTTTTGGCAACTCTGGTGCGGCCTTTTGACCTGATCGGCCAATTCTGCAAATTTTTGTAAACTCGTAAATTCATGAAAAAAAGGTCCCATGCTGGTAATTTTGGGAAATCCGCAAATTTCTGGGCTTTAGAAATTGTTTCCAGCCAAAGATTGCCTAGTCAATGTTTACTGCGGCCTTATGTTGAATCATAAAAAATGAATGTGACCTTTAAACAAGAAAAGGTTCCCAAACCCTGGTTTAGACGGTTTCTCGTAACTATTTAAAGCATCTAGCCGTTGTGAGAGTAAAGATAGTATGATGAGGTTAGGTAGTGGACAGTAAAAATACAATCATTTAAGCCTATGAATCTAACTTCATGCATCGATTGAACAATCAACGAAAATTTCCATCTGGGGGTGCGGAAATATGATCGCAGAACTACATAAGTCGCTAAAGGAGCCATTACAGCCGCGGCGATCAGCCTATATTTTAGGTCAATCATTAATCAATAAATTTGAGATAAAACGGAATAGTACGTATGTCGTTTTGAGACATATGATGCCAATAGTCTGGCACAACTTCTGATAACGTATGGTATTGTAAGTAGGTACAAGGACTTGAATTGAATTCGGGAATCACCTATAGATGCGTATATGAAGTTAAAAACTTCCTCGGCCGGATATTGATGCTATTTGTATAAGTTATAAAAGTTCTGTGACAGCTACGAATTTATTTCTTTTGTACGCACAACTCAAACAAAAGTAATACTCTACGACAGAATTGAATATTTTTAAATGCGCAAAATTATTTTATGCTGTTCATATTATACAGTGACCAGACAATAATTAATGCACATTCATGACAATTGCGCCAACGACATGTACGAAATACAGCGACAACTTTAAGTCATTTACTTTTATTTTTATTATTATTTCTTCAAAGAACACTTTTATAATTTTGTCAAATATTGTCACTGTGCAAATATTTTTGTGCAATTATTGTTATGTGCGCTGCGCGTCAGTCATAAAATCATTTATTTTTATCAGAGCTGTGGATTCGAAGTCGGGATTCGTGGACTTTTTTCCTTGATGGAAAACGGAAAAAAATATTACTCTATTCATCATATTTATTGGTGAAATGTAATAGAATTATGTGATGGTATACAGATATGTTAGTTAAACGGAAATTAATGAAAAAAATCATTTCGGAGTCGGAGTCGACTCTACGGCCCTGATTTGTATTAATGTTATATAAAGTTCTGACGATGACATGGGTTCGAAATATGAAGAATATTCAAACTTTCAGTAGATGAAATCATTATTGCTGCCCACGTTTCTTTACATACTCACCAGGAACATAAAGTTGGTCATCGAATAAATGATTCTTAAAAATGGAAATATTCAAATTTGGTTATGCTATAAACACCCTAAGAAATATTCCCTTTACGAAAGCTACGCGAAACGTGTTATATGAAATTCTGTGGGAAGGTTTTTTTCTTTAATATCAATTAGATAGGAAAATGAATAAAACTGATATTTTAGCGAAAGTAATAGTGACATTATTTAGTCAGTGAGCAGCGCAAAAATCCAATAAACCACTTTACGGGTTGAAGAATTTCCATATGCGAGATACGAGAGGGGTCTCTTTAAAGATATTGTTTATCTACGTGGCTTCATGCCAGACAAGCAAATTGTTATATATATGGCGTACATGGGAAGAGCAGTGATAATAGCGTAATAAGACAACCTATTTTACCATTCTTATAGGTGTAGAAAAAATAAAAGAAATCATAATGCGTATATCAAGACAATTTACATATAAGATATACAAAAACAACAAAAAAAAAAAAACAAATCAAATTATCCGAAATACTTTCTGTGAATTTGAGGGTTGCAGTGCGAAAAATTCATTTTCAATGTATCGTGTGTGTATAAGTACAAACAGAACACGATGTTTTCTTGTAAACAGTGTTTGCGTTATATTTGGGGTCAAATGAAAAATATTACATAAAATTTATTTAATTTTTATGTCATGATTGAAAAAAATTGTGAAACGATCACCGCGTGTAGTTCTCAAATATCTTACAATCCTGTCAGCTAGTAATGTATGTGACTTTGTAATCCCTTGAAGATAATTCAAGCTGAAGAAACAGTGACATTCACAAATAAGTCCAGGGTTTCTAGATTAAAGGGTAATACAAATTATCAGTACGCTAGGTCTCCGAACAACTAAGTACAACTACAGCAATGTTTCATTATCAGACGATTGACGAGTTGTGACATATTTTTTTTAAGAAAAAACAAATACAATATTTTTCCCATCCTTTATTTCATATAGTAATAAAGACACGTGTTATAGGGTAAATACATATTTTGGACTGTTCACGCCTCCTTTGCAATGGCCCACGCCTCCCAGGATAGAAATCGCTGGCGTAAGTCATTACAAGGAATTAAAAAGAGGTTAACACGCTGAAATACATTCTTTTATTATGCATTTTTCAAAGTTTTAAGTAGATATTTCAATATGTTGAATAAAGCTTTCATTGATGAAAATTTACAAATGAGATTAAGATCGAAGAACGATCGTCAGTATTAACTCTCGCGGCTCGGAGACTAGAAAAATACTTCTCTGCCGATGGGGGTCGTTTAGGGACCCCAGTGGTTTCCTCATAAATGGCCTTATTCTTATGAATTTAAAAAAATAGTCTAAGGGCTTTAAAATATCTCTCTGCATCATTCCTCATACATTTTTTTTTTATAAAACTCCGTGTTTTTTTAACAAATGATCATATTTTAAATTGCGCGTAAAAAAGTCGTCATTCCAATAAAAATATAAATTTGCAACTGACGCGTTCAGCGCAGTTATCTTACAAACGATCGCTGATAAGCGGGCGCTTATCTCGTTATCGCATTGCGTATTTATATAAACTACAAAAGGTCCAAAAAACTATGATATAAGAATACCTTAATTATAAACATTGTATCACCCATATTAAAATAGATATTTAAGAAAATGCGGGTATTGAGGTCGCATTTCTTGAGCTTAGAACCGGAAAAGTTACATATATGTATGTGCTGATTGACGGTCAAGAGTAGTAAATTAAAAAAAAATCGTTTGACCACGGCTATAAATAGAGTAATTGAACATAATTATGAAAATCGTAACCATTTTACATGAATAATGATTTTGCAATCAATGTTTGATGTTATTTTCATAGAAATAAGGTATAATCAATATCAGTACCTAGTTTTAAAAACCTGATCTTTATATCATACATACGTTAATTTTTCTAAATGTAGTAAAACGGTTCTTGTGCAAGCGATATTACACAACTCCATCAAAGGGTTTCCGGTCGTTGGTTCGGTATGTCTCATTTATCAACATACATATTTCAAATTCGTGCACATACGCTGCTAAAACCCATTAAGATGTGAAATATTTAAGTGAATTAATTGCTGAAAAAATATGTTATTATTTAATTGCATCTAATATAAACAGGATAAAACTGCCATGTATGTTGTACATCGTTGGATACATTATTTTGTCCATCATTAACGCCTTGGTGGACAATACATATTTTACATGGGTGATTATATCCCAAATAAAATTGCTACTTTTCTGGCAGAAGTTAGTGGAAAAAAAACAAAACAAAAAAGTATACAAAGAGATTCTTTGATATAATTTCTTTGTCTGGTATAACTCAATTGGTGCATTGATTATACCAGTTTGCCAAAAAAATCATTTATTCGTACAGTCGGTTATTAATAATGCTGATCAAAGGCAAGCAATTATCCCTGTCTATGAATTTTCTCCGGTCCTATGGCGCAGTGGTTAGCGTTGTTGGCTTCAGTGTTTGAAGGCATGGTTGTTTGTGATGTCTAAAATGTCCTCCTCTCCCACCGTTCCGATCCTTTAATAACTGGGCATATCAAGAGCAATTAGTCACCCACTAGTCCTGTCCTAGCTTTATCATTCTTTCCTCACTACTCTCTTTGAAAAAAAGAGAGGTTAACAAACAGTTCTCGTAGAAAATAAGCCACATCGGGAGCGGACATAAATAAAAAAAAAGTGTCAGATCAGCATTAGTGCATATATATTTTGATATTATAATTATTTTTGTTCCATTAAATATCGATGTAAGAGGATTTATCGAAATTTTTAGTTTGATGTTTACTCAGAACTATTAATCTGTTACTTCCCAAATTTTTCCGGAACAGTGACGAAACATTTTAACACCCATCAAGGCGCTTTGACACAAGAAGGAAAACGGTATAATACACTTGAAATCACAAAAGCGTTGAAAAAATTCTTTGAAAATATATTTGACGTAAAAAAAAAGTTTTTATTCTAAAACCATTTTATAATAGATTCGATACTCATCTAAACTCATACACATATAGGAATTAATTAATTAATATAAATTCTTGTCAATATTTCATAAAATTTAATCAAATGATGAATACATAATATTAGGATGAATTCTTTCTTTCGCTCGCTAGTAATATTTTTGTTGGAAATGTTTTTTTCTGGCTTAATAATCAAATTAAATAAAAAATGTCAGAAAGCAAACATTGTTTTTTATAAGGAATTTTGCTACGACTCGTCTCTCAAATTATTTTAGTTTTTGCGTTATCTCCTAAGGTTATCAATGTCACTCAAAGTTATCGTTGCTATAAACATCACAAAATCCCACAGTGTGTGCGGGAATTTTGTAGTTGCCGCTTTTTTACATTAAATATTGATTTATTAAAACAATAATATAATATTTTTGATTATTTTGGGTAGTATAAGAGAGAAGGTGGGTGGTGTTTAAAATAATGCACTCTATTATTATATACTGAGCATAGTCAAGTGGTCAACGTCGTTGGCATCAGTTACGGAGATCACGGGTTAGGATTCCAGTACTGATAGTTTCATTTATCGATTTTTCATGCGATGTCTTGAATTACCCCTCTCACTCATCCTTTATTTAACGGAGCATAGCGAGAGCGATTAGCTAACCACTAGTCATATTGTCATACTCCTATCTTTATATTCCTAATGTCTTTGGAAAAAAGAGAGTTTAAGAAACTAAATAACAGGCAGTTCTCGTAGAAACACTTATGTTGAGATAAACTCTATTTAGGATTTCATGTGCTCTACACTGAAAACGGACATGATAATAAAAAAATACATGTTAAGACGATAATTTTTTATTAAAAGTACGGCATTTATATCCGCATTACGTGTGGACGAATAGACTTAAAATAGAGCATATCTTACTTAGCAAACATTGTTCTACGATAACTGTTTGTTATTTCAATTTTAGGGTGTTTACCGTCAATAATCGGTGGAAAGGCATTATATTTTTAAAAAATACTCATTTGTACTAAATCCATTTTTATTTAATATGATAAGGACCGGTTTAGCTCATGACGAGCATCATCATCTAAAATGGGCTCGCGTTGAAGAAAATCTGAGAAACACTAGCTAGAAGATCTATATCATTTATTATCTTGTCCTCTGTTACTCGTACGTTTAGTAGAGCTGACATGAACTGGCAAAAATGTTATTATAACATTGAAATCGACTCTGTAAATATGTACGCGTAGTAGTGTAAACATTTTACTTAGTGCAATTCTCAGTGACTTTGCAGAATCAGAGATAACGTCTTGCATATGCAGATGCAGCACGTTAGAAAGAAGATATATGATTATATTATACAATGAGTAAGCAAGGATTTTGCTTCTATCAACCGGCACGTGTTAAGTACATTAAATTTAGTTTTAATTTTAAGAAATTAATATTACATGATTTTGAAATTATGCTTTAAGGGTAATTAACAATTTAACTGTAGTTAATTTAATGCCACAGTCATTTGTAAATTCTTTTCAACACCAATTGTTTGTTACACCCTATTAATTTGATTTTGTTTTGTATAAATAACACTGTAATATTGTATTCTTTAATCAGTTTATAATGCCCGTCACGATCGAAACAGGTCCTGATCTTATTAAATAAATTAAAATGAGTATAAGCATTCATTTCTACCAAGTGTTGACAGTAAACACCCTTAAAGTAGATAGATTCAACTATTATTCTAAAATTAGAATTTAATTGAATATCAGAAAGTAATCGCTGAATTGTGAATCAATGCAGTACAGTCTACGAAAAGATCCGATTATTTGACTAGCACTTTGCATTACACATTTTTCATAATTTATGTGTCAGTTTGTAATGCTCATCACAGCACTGCACTTGCGCACGATGCGTAAATTGAATGTGTGTTTACGTAATATATAATTATTTTTGGCACCTAGCGTATTATATAACCAGTATTTGATATGTATTCTAAGCAATAATTGCTTAAAATTAGTTATACGCACGTAAAAATGAATTAATTTTGATACACTTGGCCGAAAGCTGTCGATAATTTTAACGCAAATTGACCACAGCGACCGTTCTTGATTACTTTACCGAATGGCCGAACTGCCAGATGCTAATCAATCAAAAAAAAAAAAAAGTGTTACTTTATGCCGAATCTTATTTGTTGAAAATTTACGAACACCAATGTCAGGCATAATAATTCATAAATTTTAATAATACGCATTTCGATAGAAGAAGTTTCCTGATGTACATAAATTGATAATTTCTGAACGAGTATAATAAACAATTTGTTTATCTGAAAATTAATGTAACTTATTTATGTAAAAATATCCATGTCCGCTCCCTATTGCGGAGTATAAACACTTCTAATCGAATTGACCTCGACAAATGTTTTACAAAGATAACTCCTTATTGCTCAGTTTCTCAGTCTGTCTTATTCGAAGACAGTAGAGAGAGATGAATAGAGCTAAGACAGGACTATGGATCGGATGGGTGGTAGGGATTTGTAGGCATCACCGACACCCATTTTTCTTTAAGCAGAAACCATAAATCGATTGATAAATCAACTGTTAAAATTGAAAAAACAGGGATCCGAGCCAGTAAAATACCGTAACTGAAGCTAACAGCGTTGACCACTCGTTTGCGGAAGTGTTTTTAAAACACGTTCGCTCCGAATATGGACCATATACGTAATTCTACATAACTCGATTTAAAAATCCGTCTGCACTGGGATTCAAAACACGTGTACTCCACGACTTAATCCAGCGAAATTGACCATTCGACCACCAATCCTCGCCTGCTCGAATATGAGTACACAATATATGGCAGGGATGTTGAACCTTTTTGGGTATGCGTGCCAAAAATCCTCAAATATTATTTCTCGATTGTGTGGCGTGCCCAAGCAGTAAAAACAAAACTAACAAAATAGAAAAAATAAAAAAATATTTTTTTAAGCTTAAAAATTAATTTTTTTGAACTTGGAAATCCTTCGCGTGCCATCTAAATTCTCAAACGTGCTACTTCGGGCACGCGTGCCGTAGGTTCGCTATCCCTGATATATGGTATCCTTATTAGAATATATACCACAGTAAACCTTGATTTATCCTATGATTTTTTTTTTCAAATAAGACAAATTTCAAGAACCAGAGTGTACATTTTCTGAGTATTGCTTATACGTGATTACACTCCTGCAGTAGTTTTAACGCGTTCCGACCGATGATTATTACCTTACCTATTTTTTTTCATTTATAAAAATTAGCCTATTTTAATATGTCATGGAACTAGCGCTCAAACGATGGTAAGGGGATGCAATTTACAATTTTTCAAAAACTTTATCGATGAAGGAGACTGGAAGAGCCTTGACGCTGGCGCGTCCTGGTACTTGAAGCTCCATAAATATGATATCCAAAAAAAAGGGCTTCGCAGTAAACCTAATATTCCGGGATTTCACGCTTTTACTGTGATTGAAAATTTTAGCTCCGATGAGATTTGCGATCATGATCAAAAGTAAATGTTTTCAAATCAATACCCTCATGTCACTGTCACAATCAAATAAACGATTTTGTCACACCCAAATATAGCTGCACAATAAACGTTTTTATATTTATAATATGTATTCAATTCGTTAAATAATATCGTATTGGAGCTATGGTACATTATAATAAATCGCTGGTAGCAGGAATAATTTAACATCATTAATTTACAATCAATTACTTTCAGTTACGTGTGTTCAATAATTAAAATTCAAATTATTCGCAGGTTAATGTAGGTTACAGTCCAAAAGTTATATAAAACCAGATACAAAAACAAACGTGTGAGCATACGTTATGTTAACTTTATGACACTGTTCAAAATTACAATTGTATTGTTACTGTATTTATTTGTTCGTCCTGTAGCGTGTTGCTGAGACGCAGGCGACGCAGCGCAGTTTAACTCAGGGCAGCATAGATTTTGTATAACATACGGAAGCACAGAGCCGCGAACGACGCAAGTGCGTGCGACGCATACATGCGTCTGCCCTGTGCTGCGGTCTGTTGTAATCGTGGCACAGATTTCTTATTGATTCGTACAAGCTTGGACGTGCTCTTTAAATTGCGCCGTGAAAATAACAGTTAAATTGATTGAATGTATGCGAACTAAACATTGTTTATACGATACTAATCATGTAGACTATTCTTAAAAAACAATGATTTGCAGAACTCAAATATTGTGCTTATTTGCAGTGGAAGATTTTTTATTTAAAATTTTTGAAATTTTGTTTACTTGTACTGAAAGTTTTGAGTTCTATTCGAAGTACTCGTTAAACATGAACCTTGAATGTTATTTTGTAAAGAAATATACATTTTCAAAATATGCCATTGTGCGTCATTCACATGTGACATTTTCGTGGCACAGCTTTCACAGCATACGCTGATCGCACATTTTTACTTCACCCACCAGCACCTAACAATTCTGTACTGCCCTGCACTGCGTCGCCTGTATTTCAGCATACTCTTAGCCCAATAGTTGCTGTGTCCACAGGTTATACGCCTCGTATGCACAATTAAATAAACAGAGTTTATAATTGATAAATGTTCAAAAAAAATGTTTTATGTTTTCAAATAAAGTAGAAGTTGTTTCACAAAAACTGCTGATTATTTAGACTTTCGAAGAAGGAATGGATAGCAGAATACGACCAAAAAAAATATTTATAGTGTCGCAGTCGCTGAGTTCCTTACGGGCAAGCAGTTCTTGTAGAAAAGCATATAAACTCCACAAGGAATCTAAATTCTCCACATCGATATCGGCGGAGACTACCGGACATGAATATAGAGTTAATTCCAACATGATTTTTCTTGAGACTTTTTGTTAAACTAAAATAAATACAATACTAAGCCCGACCAATAATCAAGAAATGTCACTTTTACTTTTTATACTATCGTTAATCAGTAGAGTTATAAATATAAAATAAAAATGTAAATAATTGGGAAATGTTATGCTTTGTAATATTCTGAATTTTGTTCAACCTTTTTTGAACTAAATAATATTTTCTCATTAATAGAGAGTAGACTCGTATTTTTAGAATCTATATTATTCAACTATATATATAGCCTTTTGATTTTTAATTTCAGTGTCTTATACAATAGCATTAAAAGCACCTCATCAGCCCCCCCCCCCTCCCAGGCATTTTGTTATATTTCGTATGTATGAATTCGTTCCACCTATTTGCTGAGATTGTCTATTTTTTTCCATCAGTTTTACCAACCGATTCAACGTGTCTTTGATAAATTAGGACAAATCATTAGTTGTTTTATCTTCGTGTTTAAAATGCATGTAGTATAAGATTGAAGGGTGGTGGTTAAAAAGGCGTTTGAATTGCTCTCCGATGAGATTGCTTTCCACATTGTCTTTCTTGATCTAAGCCACTCGACAATTACAATTCTTGCACAATAATATGTAAGCACCATTTAAAATCGAATCCTTGGGCTTTGTAATCATTTGCTATGCCATGAATATTAATTAATGTTGGTAAGCCCCATGGCTTTTTGAGGCTAAAAACTATATGCATTTTTAATAAATTTCGTAACATTGATAAAATATATAATGTTAATAGACGATAAATACCTACCTAAAAAAATCAATCGGATGAAAGCAATTCGCATCGAGTAACACTTTGTATGCATTCAACATGAATGTCAGCAAAATGATGTGGTCACAGGCGCTGTAGCAATAACGATAGACAAAATCTTTTGTTGGGATATAATATATTATATTTGTATTATACAACAGTAATTTTTGTTTAACATATAACACAATTTTATATTAATTTCTGATTTCAGCATCTATTTGCATGTTTTATGAGTTTGAAAAAATTTGCATTTATTGTTAATACATTTTAAAACGATAAAAATGATAAATGTGATTATATTTATAATTTTTACCATTTTTTTTACAATATATGTATGTGACTTAAGTATGTATTAAATTAAACTAATTGAACAGTATCAAGTTATAATATATAGCAGCGGTCGGCAAAGTGTCGTCCGCGAGAAAATTTTTGGTGGCCCGCAGAGAAATCTGAAATTATTTTACAAAGCGGGGGGCATTTCTTGACGCATTTGTAATATCATCACCTTTATTTATATATGTAATATTTAACACACAAGTTCAGTTGGTGGTCCACTGGACTAAAATTGCGAATTAAGTTATTTTGCCGACCGCTGATATATAGTCAATTATTATTCTTGTAAAAAACCTTTTATATGTAAAACAAAATACAGTACCTAGGTATTTAATTTTTCGAAAATACCATCAGAGGAAGCAAACCAAGCCCTGAGCTTATTATCAAAATGAAAAATTAAATTTACATGTTTTTTAAGTACCAATATTTATTATAAATCAGTATTTCACAGTCGAAACCACTATCACATATAATGGAAGTAAAATTATTCATCGTGTCCTCGTGTAACTGTGGTGACCAACTGTTTTAATATGAGTCATAAATTATGCAACAAAAAAAAAGGAAAACTAACAACCATATTGATGCATTCGTGTACGTTCATTATAAACATACTATATTTGGATATCGCGCATAACTGTTTTTCCAATGTGTTTACAAAATAAACAAGCTAAATAATTAAAACATTATAAAACAACTATGTTCTTAGGACTCGGGTCAACATTATCGTGACTTATTCTCTAAGAATATATTATTATTATTATGTGTTTCTTTTAGTTCAATAATATGTAGGTGTCTACGTATCATATCATTAACGAGACTGTGGCAAAAGAATCTTGGAAATCGTTAAGTGGAATCTCAACAGGTATAAGCGGGTATACTGTATGATAAATTCAATGTTTACAATTCTAATAAAGCGTTCGAAATTGAGTTATATATATTTGACTAATTAGAATCTAGTAAGATAATATCGTTTTTAATGTTGACAATATTTAAGTTGTTTTATTGATATAATTTAAGTCCCGTTCTTCCAAAAAATATTAAATAATGGTTTCATTATAAATAATTTAAAAAGCACAGTATTTTTGTGGTAAAAAAATATTTTATTATGTGCTGTATTTTGGTATTGATTTTTTGAATCCTGTAAACGTTAAAATAATTTAACATATTACTACCTACATCCACGGTATATTTATTTTTGAATTCATAACAAACCGGAGCACTTCGCAAGACAAGACATTATTATGAAAGCGAATGGTAACGAATAATACTTTTATGGGTCAATATATCAAGTGTAAACAAAATGATATATCAAAACATTAAACAACCTGGATGAAATATTGTACTTGCAGGCATAAAAAACTGACGATGTACAGATGTTAGATAAGTGACATCAAACCCAGTAATAGTATCGGAACGTAATCATCTTGTAATTTACTGTTACAAAAATGTTAATGACATAGTTCTAGCGTGGAGTCAGTTTAAGTCGAGCACTTGATTGAATTATTAAATAAATGTAGACTGACCTGCGGAAATAGTCCGGATACAGGTTTGGCGGGTAATCGGCAGATACGATGTAATCCACAAATTCTTTATCAACTTATTCACCAAAACACCGATAACACTATTTACTGTTGTAGGTTATGTGCCAGTCAGACAGTACGGCAACTGTCAAACGTAGCTGACAATTGACTGGACGAGGAGCTAGGCGCTCTAGCGGCTAACATTGAAAGTTGTGCTTGCGCGCGCAATTTTGTACGTGCTTGTTGAATTCAAAATTTATTTTGATACCGTGAAGTTACTGGTAATATTATTCTATTCAATAACGCAGCTTTAATACTGTAAAAAAATATAATGAATTATAGACTTTACAAAATATAGTATGTTATTTACATTCTCCTTCGTTATTATGTTGGCTGCGAAAGTAATGAGTGGGTCAAATTAGATTCAATAATAAAAAAAGAATTATTATTTCATTGATGCAATTTCTATCAATCATGCGTAAGTAAAAGCTTTTTTCGTTTCTATGCAACTCATTCGATTTATTAATATTTTGATAATTGCAAACTGTGATTCCAATGTGAAAAAAAATCAATTACTTCATCGATCAACTGATCAACATATTTTCTGGATACCAGTTTAAAATATATACTCTATAAACGAACACGCCCATAATATTAATTTTGGAAATCAAAAATTTTCACAGAGTTGGTTTTTTAAGAGGAAATTATTGGTTAGGTTTGGCTGAGTTATCCCATTTTGTTATTATCTGGTTTGTGTTTTGAATAAGACATCTCCGATAGACCATGTTATCAATACACGGCAAAAACCTTAAAACAGTGCTTTTTTCCAGATGTAATTTAATAATCAATGTTAATTACTTTACCGCGAACATTTCTGATTGCATCAACTACGTCTGCATACTGAGCACTGCTGAAACGTGTCTGAAACATTTTTTTTGAATTAATACAATGAAAACATATTCCATTTCCGCTATGATTTGACATTTAACACCTTAGAAGTGATAATGTTATGACGCTCCATCATGAATTTATACTATCTACATTGTGAGTGGATAATATAGATGACATATCAAACATGTATGTGCATATGTTTGTTTTGTTTTTACTAGTTAACATAACTTACTATAACATTTTTTTTAATCAGTTAATTCCAATCTCATGGGTTCTATAACGGTATGTCATTTTTTCTATTGTATCATTATTATTAAGTGAACATTTTCACATTCCATGTGACAAAACTAGGGTATCAAAAATATGTTTTTCACTGATTTTACTGTTACTTGCAGGGCTGTCCAGTTGGAGTCGGGAACCAGAAGTTGGCTGTTTTTTTTCCGTAGACGAAGTCGGAGTCGGAAACCCCGAGAAAAATAATTTAAAGATATTAAAAAAATATTAGTCGTTTCATCATGTTGATTGGTGAAATCTATTGAAATTATTCTAGAAACTAGAATGATTTGATGGTAAGCAGATATGTTAGTAAAACGAAAATAATTTTTAAAATCAATTCGGAGTCGAAGTCGTCTTTCTTTACACGATCCCACAGCCCTAGTTGCTATGGCTTCCATTCTGGGTAAAACCGAGATCGAAAGCTTCGAAAACCATGTGCAAAATGTTCCGGATATACTTATATTTTGCAAAACAAATTTAGAAATTAAGTTAATCAGGTGTATACTGGTAAACAGAGTCCAATGCTAGAAAAACTTCTTAATTGGTAGCTATCAATTTGTATTCAATCTATTTCAACAAGTTAACGCGTTTTTTTCACTACTAACGAATTTTCATCAAAAATTCAATTTCTTTGAAGTATTAAGCACTGGGTGTATTTTTTGTTTGAAATATTTCTGTTTAGAAAAAAAAATACCTTTAAAATGAATCATTTTATATTTAAAAGATTTAAAAACTGTTACGGTCGTGTGTAATATGTAAAGCAATGTACGAAGTGAAATATAAATGTTTGATATTCTTGTTTTCCATAATGTTAACTATCAGCAAGATTATTCTGTGTTTATGACTTAATTTTAACGATGTGTGCGTACACGATTGTTTCGATTTAATCAAATAATAAACATTTGTCCAATTAGTTTATTCAAAGATTTTTGTATTTATCGGTTATTTAATCACTATTACAGTTAAACACTTTTTTGTTTATATTACACATATACTCGGTACCTATACAATAAACTTTAACTCTGTATTAGTATATTATTATAGATTAGTTAAAAATACCCGGAAACGAATTGAGTACCCGGTAAGTTTTCGAAAAACTACTCGAAAACCGGGTAAAGCATTTGGGTGGGTATTCGAATGCCTTTACAGTTAACAAGTTGGTTGTTGAGTATCCCACCACCACCCGTTGTGTGTATGCAGCCGCATTTTCACGGCCGTCTTCCATAACGCAATGCGATTAAGAAAAGAAAAGAATTTATTCCTCATATTGTTGGTCCGATACAGAGCTGCACGGGATCTATCTTTTAACCATGCACTGTTGTGCTTAAAAATAAAGATAGAAAGAAAAAAGAGAATGTGACTTGTTCCGTCATTTAGTTTAAGTGATATTAAGTATCCTGTGTATCCGCATACTGAGAATCCGCCGTGGCGGTAGAGTTAAACCTACTCCGCGTTGAATTTAAAGAGGAATCAAGAATTTCCCGTTCCCCATAAGATATTGTAAATTTATCGAATGCCTCAAAAAGTTATTGTTAAATTAAGTATAAAACATGAATGTCACATGTTATGTAAAGTTACAGTAAGCGTAGTTTTAAGCTTTTCATTATAGGCTGACTATTTTTGATACTGGAAACTCAATTCCTTCTTTATACCAATCATTATTTTTGAACGACATCGTGTTTTGATTGATGGTTATCACTCACCCGGCGTTTCGAATCCGTTATAGATTTAATTTTCAAGGGTTCTTTAAAGGATACTTCTTTATTAATGAATTATGATGGTGCTTTAATTTCATCGTATTATTTTATTAATAAGAAAAAGCATCGTTCGATTAAATATGTAATATATTCGCATAATGTTAGTTATTCATGTTTAATCTCCGAAGAAATTTCATAAAATAAATATTATTGTTATTGGATTAAATAATGAAATTATTATTTATGTAGCTTTTACATAAAATAAAATAAAGAAAGGTTGGCTGTAGCTGCTCCCAACGGAATCACGGGACTTCATAAGTTGGCCAGTATATGAGCACAACAGCTCGCAAGAAAATATTTACAATATATTTGTGTATTTCAATTATTTATTCTATCTATTATACTTCACTGTTTATTAACGGGGTCTGGACTTGGAGATCACTATCAGATCACAATCTGATTCGTGTATGCAGATATCTAGATATCTTCATATTCGTTAAAACTGCAATCGGCGAACAGATTGTCATAATTAATTTGGTTTCATTTTGAAGAGGAACATGAATGGGTCTGGCTGGAGTTAATCTTTTCTCAGTCAATCAAATATATTTATAGATAAGAGTCAATTTTTATAGTTAAGTCTTAAGATAAGTCTTAAGATCTGCTTAAAATGAATGAATTCATACTAGGGCTTGCATTACAGGTAAAAAAAATCGACGAAAATTGACCTTCGGTAAATTAGAATATCAACTAACGAAAAATAATAAATCGCGTATTAAGGGTAGATACAGCCATATTAAAACAAAATATTATTTCAAATATGCGTTCGGAATGTTGAGTTTTGTTTACCAACTCTAGAAATATTGAAACACCCATTGTTATAGTAACTAGTCATAACTCATATTGATATCATTTACCATCCCTCACCAAAACGACCATACTTTATAGCTATAACCGAATATGTATTTATGTACAGATTCGGTAATTTTTTCTTTATTTTTTTGTGTATTGTTATTCTTGTTTGATTGAAAAAATATCTTTTTTAAAAAACATTCTATAAATAAAATGAGCCGTCGACCAACTAAAATAGTATAGAATGAAACAATGTTTTTCATATGCGGGACAAATATTTATAAGTTCTCATAAAAAATATTTCTTTTATGAGAACATATTTTGATTCCTAAAATTGTTTTATTATTTTCTGAAATTTTAATTGAGATTTTTAAAAAGTGTATCTTAAGTATTAAATTAATGTATTGAATACATCAATATGTCAATGTTTAACTTTTCAAGCATGGCATGGCATATACCAATAATATCTGGAAATACGTGATTATTAAATCAGTCATTTCCATATTTCCATATTTAGCGTGTGCAAAGAATGCGGTGCACACATGAGCACGTGCGGCGTACATAGGCGTATAGACGCCGCACTACAATGTCAACACTATCCACTCATTTAGACCTAGTTTTTCGATGCGCCAAAAGCCTCGCACACAGACGCAAAAATCCTCGAACCGGTCCAGTGTGTATGACATTATTCACCTTAGAAATATTTTCAATCTAGGACCCAGCATTAAGTAAAATTTAGTCACATACTTTATAGTCTACTTGTTTTTTCTTTTACCGGTCATGGAAGAAATTATTTACCGTTTAACGGTAATTTAAATTTTACTGTAAATTAGAAGCTTTAATTCAGACTCCAATTCTCACCCGACAAATAATCTCAACTGGTAGGCATATCATCGTGAACGTACATATATGCATTTTAAACTTTAAAAATTAATTCAAGACATCTTTTCAGTCATAATTGCACAAAACATATATTTTATTCTACTCAAAGGATAACGATGAAAGTAATCCACCATTTAAAAAAAACGGTCAAGACCTCGCAGAAAATAATATTAAACGTTACATACCCCATTATGTATTTATTGTATCACTTACAGATTAAATATGATTGTTACACATTATTATTGTATTATTAACCACCATTTCTCTTGTATCCATCATAATTTTCATAGCTATTTAAAAGTAAGCATGTTTTGTTGCTTATAAGATAGTTAACCAAACTATCACATAAAATAATTTATACTTTGATGGATTTTTCAAAAAACTAATAAAATATATACGACGAATCCAGAGACCATCGCACGTTAATCAAATTCGGCAGGTAACTTTTATAAGTAGGTACATTTTCTTTGATGATATCGAATAAATTTTTCCAAGCCTGGTTCCACATTTCGTATATTGGTTGAGCAAATATTCCGTCTACTTATTTCCTACCGCTGATTCTCATTTTCTTTCCAAAAAGCTTAACCCAAGTTATTATTATAAAATGATCAGGAATAAATTTCTTTCCTTATGATGATATCATATTATAAAGTATAAGATTTCTATATACTTTGTGCTCAATTTCTGTCAACCATTTTCTAATCACATTTAAACTTTATCGGTGAAATAGAAAATAGTTGAATTTTATAGTCGATGTTTTTAGTATTAATTACTTTTTTCGGCCACCACTGCATCGAAGTATTATGTTTCGTAACACAAATGATGACAACGTTTATTGAAAAAGATCAGGATATTTTGGAAAATGTGATTTAAAATTTGACATGCAACACAAAATACGTTTTTATTTCGTTGCTTCACTTTATTATAATTGTTAAAGTTTTTACTTTAATTATAATTGTATTGGATATATTATCGTGTGTAATTAATGTTATTGAAAAATATGATATGATAGCTAAACATATTTTCACCTAACACTAAATTATTTATTTACTCTATTCTTAATATTTATGAAAACATCTATTTTACATTCATAAGGTAGCTGCTAAATATATATTTTTAAATCAAGTTTCTTATAACTTAATCAAATATTTCCATACATAAAAATTCTATTCTTAATTGAATTATTTTTTTTGATTTTGATTTTGAAATAATGAAATAAACACATACTAAATCTTTTACATTATATGTATAATATCAATTTTTATCATATTAATCGTCTTGCTTACATACTGTTACATGTAATTTTATACCAATTATATCTTAAGATAGAATACTCAATAATATGAGTATAATTACTCTCACCATTTTTGTAATCACTCCACAACAATTAACCATGACAGGTTTCGCTCTTTGCGAGGTTTTTCAACTATTTTCAAAATATCATACTATATTTTTTCTCGCCAACCATTACACGAATTCACACTTTATTGTATACATGTATCTTGTTAAATTAATATTAACAAGCAATGATGCTTTTACACATCCAACTGACACACTTAACTGCATAAAATCACCATTTTAAAATTGTTTAAAGCTATTCTTAAGAAAATGTTCCGCGATTCGAACGTTTACTGCATTTTGACTTATCCCGGTAGTATTGCAAAGTAATATTAATATTTTTTTGCGGCTCAGTTTTAACTAAGGATTCTGAAGACTCGGCTTTTTTAATGTCCCGGAATACGAGGCATAAAAATGTCATGTTCCGGAAAACTCTAGCGTTTCTAGACTGTAGTAATTAATGTACTATTGTTTATAAAACAATATTTCTATGAATGAACACTTGGTAACTACCGACCATCCCGGGAAACGAAACTGGAAAAAAAGTGTTTATTTACCGAGAGTTTATTATTAGGTTGTCTCGACACAGAATCCCTAGTGCAAACCCATGCGGAAATGATGTTTTACTTTTCACCATTATACAATAAACAAGAAAGATTGGAGAATATTTGGATTGTTGATTCCATTTTATTAAGTATCGTGATAATCTAAATATTATATACAGATATATATACATATATATTTATTGAGAATCGTGATAATAACTGTACAAATACTACATTTTTAAATTCAGTGCCGGTTTTGTTCATCGCCAGTATTATCAACTGACATTCAGTTGATAATGTGGAACACTAATTTTGTTTTATTTTTAATTTAACACTTTTAAGGTGATACCGATAATCCACTGCATAATATAGAAATCAATTTAGCCCAGGGTCCTCCCTCCCTACACTGTTCTACTACTATTTTGTTTCATTTTCATCGAATTCACGCAAATTTATAATAAACTCCAGTCAGCGTTTTTCTATTGGAACACAAATGGAATATCTTTCAAGCTTGCCGATCTTCACTACACTAGCCCCGACTGACGTTATCCACAAAGTTTGACTAGCACAAGCCTTATGCTTCGAATAACACGTATGAGTTATTTAATTAAAAACATATTTATTAGTTTGATTAAGTGTGTTACACCTTCTCTACTATTATTATATTTGAGAAACTGTGCATAAGCTCTGAAAAGTGCAAAAGTTCCCAACCTGCGTATAGAGGAAGCTTTTATCAGAGTCCGTAAACTTATTTCGTTTACAAATAACATGGCCATAAAAAGCCTTATGAATAATTCAAATGTGGTTCGACTGAAGGAAGGCGTCACAAGAGAAATTCGAGGTATCTCAGTTGTAAAAACGATAAGAATACTGCATAAATAATTTCTTAACTGAGTGGAATAATTGCGCCTTGTTATCTTTTTACCCCCTTGAACAAAGCGTTTGTATAATCATTGTATTATTATATGATTTTATATTTTGAACCCTCAACAAAAGCAGATTCATATAATGTATAATATTTGTCTTGTTTATCTATCGATCTGTATCTTTTTCGTAAAGCTTTAAAACAAACTTTTATTGATAAATTATAAATTTTGGTTCGTTTACGTACGGTTTTAAATTTCCCCGTGATTCATATTTATAAATTTAAAATTAATTACTACCTATAGCATTTAGAAACAAATGAACCTTCAAATTGTTACTTGGTATCTTATACTGCAAGGTATACGATTTCGGAGCGACATCTGTTTTAATAGACTAATAATTTTTAAGGGCTGACAAGTCATTATTATAATATTTGATTTTTATAAATAAAAAAATACTCCATTTTAGTAAATGACAAAGAGTTTAGAAATAACAGAAAAGTTCTTATAAATTAATTAAATTCTCAGCAGAAATAAAAATGAGTAAATAAGAAATTAAGTATGTGATCTTTGGGATTTACCATCTTCATGTAAGTAATTATTTTTTTAATAAGTGATTGTATCGTATTCTCACCCAGCGTCCAGTAGAAATGAACAAATCCCAACATCTATTTTGTAATTCATAAGTTAAGTATTAGTTAGTTTTAGTTTAGTTTTTTCAAAAAAGCCTTACCATAAATATGCATCAATCTTAAGTTTTATTCCAGTTACCGTCGAATCTATCGACAATATTACGTTAGGTTAGGTTAGCTTTGGTTGGTTGAAGTACTGTGTACAAGGACCTGCCAAATATGGTTTCACTGATACTTAACAGTGAAATCGTAAATCTATTGTGTGATAAATGTTTACTGCGTGTGTTTGCAAACATACATTTTCACTTGTGATAAACCAGTGTCAATTAAATTTTCATAGACTTTTGCTGTAACATATTGCATACATATTATTTATTCAAAATATATGGGAGATAGTGAGTGCCAGATTACATTTTTTAATAAATGTGTACATGTAATATTTTGACTTCAGTGTTGTGTGGTGTGCTTTATTTTTTATATAATCACGAGTATTATTTCAAACATTTCATAACGTTTATTGTATAATATCGACAAAACCTTTACTTGCATGTAAAAAGATTACAACAGTTACAAAAGTGTTTAATGAAAATAATGATTTGATACATCAATATTAAATTTTTGAATCGTTCAAACTATTACATTCCCACAGATTTTGTCACATACGACCCGGGTTTCGCCTTTCAGAATCTTCAGGCGTTCAAGTGCACGGATGAACTTGAACTGTCAGTTCAAGTTCATCCGTGCACTTGAACGTCTGAAGATTGCGAAAGGCGAAACCCAGGTCGTTAGTGACAAAATCTGTGAGAATGTACATAGTTTGAACGGTTCAAATTTAATATTGAAATTACACCAAGCACCTTTAATCGAAATCTTAAATTACATCAATATTCATTGAAAATAAAAATAAATCAGTGTCTCTCAAAAAGTATTATATACTTAAAAAAATATTTTGAATACGAACATTCTTCAAAAGATCCCGTTTACTTAAAGGGATAATAAGGACTATCTTTCCAGGCTTCTCCTGATACCACACGGCTGTCAAGGTTAAATTTATCAATTGTCTTCACCTCTTCAGGGGTCAATTGAAAGTCAAAGACATCAATGTTTTGTTTAATACGAAGTGGTGTAATTGATCTCGAAATAGGAACCAAGCCGCTGTCGATCTGTTAACAAATATTATCAATGAATCCGGCAGTAACTTTGTGGATAAAAAATAGTTGAATCTAAAATAAATTTGAAAACTTTTTTATTCCACGGATTATTTTGTGGAATAATGGTTTTCTTAGACATTATAAAGGTCTTTAAATAAGTACACATTTGAGCGTGATATCGTTAACTCAATTTGAGGAACTGGCTGTGAGGGTAAAAAAGGATGGTTTAGTTCCCGAAATGGCCACAACGACACATCGGCCAGCATATTTTGGTCACTCATTATGTATATTCATAATCGACACAGTCGACTGTAAGCCATATAAAAAATCGGCGGACACTGGGGTATCCAATCCCGGAGCCTTTTTGCACTCAACATGATATCATGTATAATTTGAGAAAAGTTTTGGTGTCGGAATTTTTCATTATTTTAAAAACCTAGGAATTTTCCGATTTGCCCAAAATGTCGCCGTAACTCGTTTTTTTAGCTCTCCAGAACTTCAAAATCTCTTAAAAACCCAGGAATTTACGATTTCGGGCGGGCACGTCTATAAAAAACGCCACGCCTAAAAAATATATTTTCTTATAAAGCTATTTGCTGTTTGTTCAACTAAAATATAAAGCCATTGCTAATTTGTTATTGCAAAGTGAATTGCATTTTAATTGAATATGAGTCGACAAAAATTTGTTATTTTTATTCCATTGTTGTAAAAATGTTTTCACTTCATTTGGTGTTGATTTTTTTTTTATTTTAAGAAGTTTATACTCTGACAATATGAATATTTCTTACCAAATATCTTAGGACAATTTGAACAGTGTTCTTTTTGTACTTCTCTCCCATACCCTGAAGGATGGGATCATCCAAGTGAGGAGCAGGAGTATCCATGTTTCGGGATCGTGATTCAGGCATAAACCCCAATGGAGAGTATGCAACTACCTGGATTCCCTTGTCTTTGCAGTATGCAATAAGTTTCTTTTGTGTCAGATTGGGGTTCACCTGAAAATTAAAATGTTTGTTGTAATTTGGTTCACACATACACGGCAACTACTTGTATAAAGATCCGTTTCAACGCATTCTTGTGCATTTTATTTATAATTTATATTGAAACAAGCATACACTTACATTTACTTTTTTGTACAGTACTATTAACATTTGAATATTGATTTCTTTGGATAAGTGTACTTAGGTGGTATGTCTTCTCTCCCAAATGTCTAATAAAATAAATAATCCGTTCAAATGTTCTGTTTATTTTAGTTTTTGTATTCTATTATCAAATATTTATATCCCTAGTTGTGATGTCTTGCTATGGGTTTGGTCATTTAGAAATTTATTTCTATGACTTTTGTTTTTTATTGAAATTCAAAAAAAAATATTTGCCTATGCGTCAAATATTTTTATATTGAAAGATCATACAAAAAAACTTGATGAGAATTATTTGTTTGCACGCGTCACTTGAGATCGACTCGAGGTTAATTGATATCACTAACACCCAAGTCAAATTTAGATTGAAAGTTTTTAACTTGACTTTGACCTTACCGGGAATCGAACCCCGACCCGCCTGATCGGAAGAGCAAGCTCTAACCAACTAGACCACAGCAGGTGATGATTATAGATAGATGATTAAATTTGTTAAGCTCGCATGGTTCGTTATTATTTAATTTCTTATTAATTTAGACATGTCCTATGTATAAATTTTCACATAGGATTTTTTTTAAGTTGTAGTTTTTTTTTAAAATTATAACATCAAAAGAATAAAAAAAAAAATTTCTCACCTCGACTTGGTTGACTGCTGGCCTGATATTTGCTGACTCAAGAAGCCTTTCCAGCTGGTTCTCATTGAAATTGGATACTCCAATTGACTTGACAAGACCTAATTTTTGAGCTTCCTCCATACCCCTCCATGTCTTTACATAGTCAAGGCTGTTAAACGATCCGTTTTCCTTTTAATATTATTTCGAAAGTTTAATAAATTATTACGAAGAATATTTTACAGGAAGGCATGTATTGCAAAACTAAAACGTGCAGTGGTTACACTATATTCGCAATGGATTCGTTATGAAGAATCTTCACAAATTAAATAAGCCAAATCTTACATAATTTATACAACGAGAAAATCTTCATGGGGCATGCATGCATGAACTTAGATAAAACAAAAATGAATTAAAATTTTCAAACTACTTAGCGTTTATACATTCTTGTACTACTTGATGTTAAGGATCATGGAATTGTGTACGATCAGCCACGTTAAATGCGTTTTCTAAGGGTTAAGCTTCATTAGAAATACTTACATAAAAGCTGACAGGCCAGTGGATGAGGTAAAGATCTACATAGTCTAATTTTAAGTTTTTTAGGGACTCCCTAAGTGCTGGAACAACTTGATCTTGTGCGTGTTTACTATTCCAGAGCTGAAAATTAAGAAAAGGTATTACCGAAAATGGTGAATCGAAAATGTCAACATTCCCAAAATTTTGTAATAAACGAATGCCTGTGGTACGACAACTATTGTTTAATTCTTTCTTTTAAATTTAATATCGTCGAATTAAATTTCGTTTTTATGAAATAAATGACAACTGTGATTGATTGCTAAGTATACCTTTGTGGTGATGAAAGCGTCTTCTCGTTTTAAAGTGCCGTCAGCAATTTTGGCTTGAAGTCCTTTGCCAACTTCCTTTTCTGAATTGTAGGAGGCAGCTGTGTTGATGTGACGATACCCTTCAGCGAACGCTGTCTCTACTGTAGCTTGAACGACTTCGGAACTAGTGCCATTCTAACGCAAAAAATATATCAATTAAAACTGATTTCATTTAAGGGAAAAGTGGACAAACTTTTATTTTCTCAGTCCAAGACAGAATCCTTCTTCTTAAAGTAGGATCTCAGCTTCACATGTCCAAAGAGTCGTCAATTATCTGCACGAGTGATTTTTCTGTACGTGTTCCTAAGCAAGCCAAGAAACCAGGCGTTATTTATAAATAAACGGATTAAGTACTTGTGAGGCCCCAGGCGCAATACAATTTAGTCGCCATTTTATTAAAAAAACTACCTAAAATAAGAAAAAAAACTGTAAAGTGAATTTAAAATCAATAAAATTTGGAGGATCTTGGAGGAGATTTGGAGGAGAATTTTTTTGGATCCTCATAGAGGCCCAATAGGCCACACTGACCTGATCCCAACCAAAGTCAACTTTAAGACATTTGATAAATTTGCAACACCATGTAGGGAACTGGATATTATTGATTACTCCTTAGATTCCACGCGGAGTAGATAAGGCTCTACCGACAGATTTTCAGTATAAAGATACACATGATATAACTTGAACTAAATGACTGAGCAAACCACATTTTCTTTTTTTCCATATCTTATTATCTATTATCTTTACATAACAGGATATGGTTAAAAGATAAGCCCCGTACAGTTTGTATCGAGCCAAGAATATGATGAGTAAATTCGTTTATTTTCTTGATCGTTATTTCGCTATGAAAGGCGACCGTGAAACAACGGCTGGATACACATAACTTCGACTAAGAAAAGAAAGATTAACGTCAAGAATATATACATCAAAATTTGGCAATAATCATTTGGTAACATGGCCAATTAGCATCGAAGCCTTTCATGTAACCACTCGGTCACAGCATCGTACAATCAATTGCATGTTTGGTTTGTTTACTGTTAATACTTGGTTGAAAAACTTTTTATTAAAAAAACACGTGATGAGCGATACAGGTCTTAATATAATAAATAAATGAGGAATTAGTAAAAAATGGTCTTTATTTTTTTAAATTAATTGTATAATTTAATGAATACCTTCTATTAGACAAACATTTACGTTTTATATTATGTTAGTGACTTTTATGATCCATGGATGATATTTTAAATGCGGCAATAATATTATCTGCTGATGATAAAAAAAGTTCAAGCTTAAAAAATAAAAAGGCAATGTTATTTATTTTTGGTGTATTTAATTTTTCACTGTGAACCGCTACAATTAAATATTCTAATAAAATTGTGTAGGTTTGTTTATACTAGGACTATTACTGCCATCTCTAAAATGCCACTTAAAACGTTTTGTTTTCCCAAAGCCCACCATATTCAGAAATATAATACCTACATGTTATGAACAAATTTATTTCACTACAACACTATGCTAGAACATAATTTATTTGAGAAAACAGTTTTTCTTTTAAAAAAATACATATTTCCATTTTTTAATTATGTAAGCGAGTTTTCCATCAAAAATACAGCAATCAAAAAATATCTAATTTATTTATTTATTTAATTAACATTGCGCAAGGTTGACAAATTATTAATTTAAAACTTTTACAATGAAGAAAAAAAATTAATATTAAAAGCAGTAGAAAAAAATGACAAGGAAGTCAACTGAGTAAGCTCCGATGAACTCTACTTTAATACATAAAAAATAGTACTCGTCGAAACTCACCCACGTCTACGTAGAATATGTCAACATCCGAAGCAATATTGTTGAACTCTATTAAAGTTCTCCCCAGTGGCATACCTATTGGCAGTCTGGTTCTACACCTTGGGAGAACAATCAATTCATGTCCACGATTTCTCAAAAAATAATCAGGAACATTTAGATTCACATTCTCAAGAATGGTATGATATTTTTGAAACTCCAAATCTTAGGTTCATGACTATTTATTTATCGAAATTGATAAATAGAGAATATTTATTTATCTAAATTGGATTATCAGAGCCGATGTCGGTTTTTACATATGTGAATGAGGTGATAGGTGAACACGGGTCACGGGAATGAGAACGTTATCAAATATAATTTCATATTAAAAATGAATTTCCGCAAAGTTACTGCCGATTTCATTGAAATATGAATCATTACATAATATTAAGCCTTCTTCTTCTTTGACCATATTCGCTCCTGGTGTGGTGCATATGGCCACCACGCGGCACCTCCGTATTTCCCTGTCTCCCGCCAATTGCTTTATTTCCTCCTATGACATGCCGGCATCTTTTAGTTCTGAAGAATACATCCTATGGATAATATCCGACGGTCGTCCAGGACGCCGGAAACTTACCGGTCGGAAGAAGAGGTAGGCAAGACTAAAGCTTTCCAGAGGCATCCTCAGCATGTGACCCAGCCAGTAACAACGTCTCTTCATAACTATTGACGTGACGGGGCGCTGTCTTGTACGTTCTCTAATCTCCGAATTACTCACAAAATCAAACCACCTTACCGGTATACCTGACTGAAGCATCTGTTCTCGAAGCAGTATACGGAAGTCTTCGTCAGGTTCCATAATTAGTTACCGCAAAGCAACACTGGTAGAATGGAAGCGTTGAGCAAATAGCATTTGGTTTTAATCGTGCACAGCTGTGTGTCTCAGACAGCCCGAATTGAGTTAAATGTGGCTCCAGCCATTCCTAGATAAGTGCTACCGTCTTTCGGAATATGTACGCCGAGATATCTGAAGCTGTCGACTCTCTTGATGGTCTACCCCGCGCTGACCAGGGTTCTGTCAGATTCATGGCAGGTTTGGTTACACTATACATTGGTCTTACTTGTATTTATACAAGTTATATTAATAGCGTATTTCAATAATTTGCAAACTTTTTTACACATTTTTCGACATGATTTTACACTTTTTTGATACGTTATCGGATATAATTTGTCACTTACTTAGCATACTTTTCATCACATTATCGAAATAATTTGACACACATTTTCGCTAAAATATTGGATATGTTTTTATAACCTTTTTTCAACTCATTTTTCGAATACCGTTTTGAGGATGTTATTCCTTTTTTCAAGATTCTCAGTTATCTTTTGTGTTTTATCATCGATTTTGACAGTCGATAGTTATTTCTTGAGTTTTTAGTGTCTTTTTATACCATTAGAACGTAATTTTTGACTTTTAGTATCATTTTTGATAATTCAAACACATTTTTTTATTTTTATAACAATATAACAATCACTAACGCTACGGTTACTCAGGCTTTTACAAATGATAATATTCATTACGATGCATTAATGTTGTGATAAAGTATCGTGAAAAGAGCTATTAAATAAATAAATAAGTTTTGATATATACAATGCAATGTGCACATAGCGTGAAAAGGTTACAAACGACTAACAATTTTACTTATAATAATAACGTTTTTACTGACGCCAAATTCATTCACTGACAGTATTCTATAGTAAACATATTCTAAAATTTAATATATTTGACATCCATTAAAAAGTTATTTATCATCATAAATAAGCTCTACTTTTTCATGTTATATTTTTTGTCTAAAAAATTCTTGATGGAGCATTGATAAATATTGCAGGAAAGAAACGTGATTTATTATATGCAAGCATCTGACGACTGGTAGCCTAATATTTGCACGTGATTTTTTTTAAAAAAACCGAAACGATTCTTCGGGAGTATGTTTTTTAATTCCGGAATTGAAATGCATCGAAAACCGTTCAGAATCCCGGAATTAGATTCCCTATATACGTATTTTTTATAAATTAATTAATTTGTTTGAATACCCGCCATGTTCCTAGTGCTAGGACAGGAAGTTCCCAACCGTCATTCAGCATGACTGTGGTCGCTTTTCCGGGAGTCGCATCCTGCAAAATAACATAATTTTATATTGAATATTACCTATATATATGGAATTGTACAAAATAATATAAAACTATTTCGCTTATAATATTTGAAATTGAGAAACACAAAGCACCTAGGCGACATAATTTTGTTTAGTCTGTGTGATAATTTGGTAATAAAAAAATACTATTAATTTATAAAAAATACGTAATTAAAAGTGTTCACATTTACACAACATTTGATCATCTAAAAATAGTATATCAGCGAACGATAGTATAAATTGAATGTGAATAATTAATATATCTGATGTTTTCTACGAACTATTTGGTTAAACTCCATTATAGTAAGGTAAAATATACATCAATAAAATAAAAATGTTAATAATACTTTATAATTATTATATAAAAAATAAATTTTGAATGTTTTTCATTTTAATCGGTTTTCATTGATAACCAGATACATAAAATTAAACATATTTTTTTTATGACCTTGATTGATCTAATAGGTGGTATTGGTTGGAAAATAAACTGTTTCTAGCAACGCAAAAATAAAAATAATTCTTGCAGGTCGTAATTGCAAAAGAATATTAGGTATGAAAGTAAAATATCGAACTATTAGGTATTAAAAGAATATGAATAAGTTGGTAGCTTATTCGGTTTCATACCGTAGTGCTGACGATGGCATGAAACCGAAATAGCTGTCAACTGATTTATATATTTTTCAGAATTTTATTCTTTAGAAATATTACCGTACTGTTTTTATTAATAGTACTATATTATTTAATTACTCTCAAAAAAGTTTAGTTGTTATTTGACGTGTGATATTTAAAAAAGCGGATCATTTTAATTAAAAATTGTAATATATTTTACTCCTTAAAATAAATTCTTTAATATTTTATTTAATCATTTTTTTATACTCACAGCAACACAGAAGCTTCCACACACAACAAAAAACAAAAAGAAAAGCTTATTCATTTTGTAAAAGTATACTTCACTACTGCAGGAGAACACGGCAGCAGACAGACCAAACCAACATAGCCAAAAATCTACCGTTTTATCAAATATACAAAGATGACAAATGTGGCTTATCTTCTTATAATGGTAGACCTCGGAAGATTTAACCAGAGAAGTAAAACTAAAAAAAATGTATAAATGCAAATAAAATATTATTGATTATTATATTATACAAAAAAATATTTTTTAATAATCTTAAAACACTTCGAAAACAAATTAATTATGTGCCTCATTGAAGATCATACAAGTGATGTCAAGGTCCATATGCACTAGGGCAGTGGTCGACAAACTGCGGCTTTTTGGCCCCTTGAGTGTGAATCTTCCACAAAATACCACTTACTGTGCCATTTAAACTTCGTGTCCCTCGCGCACAAGTCAGTTTTCGGTCTTAAAACTTTAAAAAGTTGTAAGGTGCGATCTCAGCGAACGTATCTAAATCAGGTTGGGGACCTTTTAATCAAAAGCCAGCATTGGACTACCCTTATCAAGGTAATAATAATGTTTATTATATATATAGTTTACGTTTAAAAAAACTGGCTATCAAAAGGAATTTCAATCGTTGAATAGTTGATATTTGGCTCAGTTGACTAATGAGTTTCCCGACCACTGCACTAGGTCATCCGATCCCGTTCCCTTTTTTTTACCCCGTGATTTCGGGATTCACAATTATTTCAGAATTTAGACTTTCAGGATCTCGGGATTTATCGCCTAATAATGAATGCGAAATTTCTGGCGAAAAACTGTCTAACAGATCCTAGAATTATTCTGAACTCAGAGACTTTCTTTAGCTCTATTTATGTTTTTTTTAGTTTTTTTAGTGAATCCCAAAATATCGGGATTGGTACTAAGATGATCTCGAGATTACAGGATCACTAAATTGGTCAGGATCTCGGTATTTCGGGATCATTTATCCCGGTATCGAAAGGTCTAATATGTACCCCTCCACTTATATTCCACGTATTTATTCAGTGAGAGATTGGGCAAATAAATTCATTATTCCCAAATTCATAATAATAAAAAAATCCTGATAAGAAGTGAAAACCCACATGTGTATTTTACGGGAGTTTTTTTTCAAATTGATTTATCCGCTCGATGTCTTTATTTTAATCTTACGTAAGACAGTAATAAGCTAGAAAACGAGATAGGGATGTATAAAGTAAAACTAAGTATGTGGTCATCTTAGATATAAAAATAGTTCGGAACTGAGAGCCCACTTCGCAGGCTCCACATAATTTCAGTAATTAATTAATGTAAATGTATAGGCTTTGTAATTATTCAATTGACATTTACTTATACTACGGAGAACTCCATTATACTACGGTCAAAATAACGCTGTATTTAGATCCGATTGATGCTTTTTCGGCATGCATTTATGTACCTATCTATATATTAATGGTCGATAAAATAATCACTTTTCACTCACTTTTCACAAATATGTTCGTAAAATGTCCTCGGGTCTTTTTCTTCTTCTACGAAATATATTTGTTAGCGTACTTGAAAATTTCAATTATTCTAAAAATTATATTATATACATTTTAAATACTGCAGGGCAGGACTGTCGATATATGCCCCGAGGTATATTTCTTTTACTTTTAGAATTTCTGGCTTATACAATAAATAGGTTTAATAAAATAGACTAATTAAAAATGCAACGAAAATCCCCCCGTTGAGGTCAACGGGCTTACAGCTAGTTACCTATAATTTTCTTATATTAATGCTTTCACAGTTTGTATAAGTAGACTTATTTTTTACGAAGGCACCGTGTCTTGATGATCGTTCGATCCCTCGACACCGTTGAGAAATTCATTTTCAAGGTCACTTTTAAGGTGTTCACTGTCAATACTTGGTGGAATGGCATTATAATAAAAATAATAAAAGATTTTTGGTACTTTTTCCACTTCAAATTTATTTGATCAGGACCGGTTTTGCTCCTCGCGAGCATTATCAACTGATAAGAAAAATGTTTAAAATGCACTATTTAATTTATTTTTCTTATCAGTTGATAATGCTCGCGAGGAGCGAAACCGGTCCTGATCAAATAATTTTTAAGTGGATTGTACTAAAAATCTTTTATTATTTTTATCATTTTCAAGGTATTGGTAATTATTACCGATCAAAACAAGATTCAAAATAATATGTTTACAAGGAGGGAGATTGGCAGCTTTGTCTGGGATTCAGGACGCATCGAAAAATTTAAAATGAGAAAGTTTTGTTCTGACGTAAGAAAATCATCCTAGATAAAAATAACTCCGAAAATGAGCATACAATTTAAAATTAAAGATTGAGAATGTTTGGTATATTTATAATAATTATAACGACGATTTATAATTAGTAGAAAGACGAATTAATTATCTTTTCTGACAATTGTACCTCGTTAAAAAATGATTAAAACCTATATAAAAAAATACATGTAGTAAATTGTTTCATTACGCATGGTAGATAGTTAAAATTGTATGGCTATGTACAACAGTTGTTTTCCTGGAGAACGTAAATTTTTAATTACTTAATTATTTTACATTATCCTAATACTAACGCGAATTCTTGAATTCATACTTCAGTGATTGAAAATAAATGTATATTTAACAGCGTTTTGTTTCGCTGCGCATGTCTTAAAATAAAATAAATATTATGAACATGTATGAGGGACTTTTTCATTATTAAACCAATGGATGATTGTGTAATACGGTGTAATAAGGTGTTAGCAGTATACTTATGTATGCTTTTTTGTGCGTAGTGAATTTTGCATGTTATATTATACACAATTCCACAAAATCATTCAACTATTAAAAATAGCATATATATTAATGTAAAATAATATATATCCTATTTTCAATAGGATATAATTATTTGAAAAATGTTTGAACAAAAGTGACATTACGCGAGCCGAGTACAACAAGGTTCTATGTGGACAGCTGCACCAAAAAAGATATGGGCATTCGATGTTTTGAATGCTTGTATTTTGAAAATTGTAAAAGTTTTTTTTTTATGTATCAATGATAGTACTGGCATGATATAACTATTAATAAAATATTGTTAAAAATAGTTCTTCACAGTTAATATTAGAAATACCGAAACTTCTGTTAGAACCTTGTCCATCTGAAATTCAAACAAACCGCCAGTGCTACAAGGTTCTAACTGAAATTTGTATGAAAACACAGGTGAAAAACAGATTTACGCTTTTTATATTAAAATAAAAAGAATTCTATGGAAGATATCTAATGTGATCATTATTATTGGAGAAAATATATAAAAAAAAATGGAGGATAAATAGGAAAAGGAGTTTTTTTTTCGTAATTTGTGTTTGATATCATTAAATACTTAGTTAATATTGTAATATTTAATAATATCACACTGCAAGAATACAAAACATTATAATGGTAAAAAATAACACCATTGTGCTGAAGAATAAAAATAATTGATCAAAATCAGATAATTCAAAAAAAATACAGGAGTAAAATTATCAAAATAAAAAAGATATTACTAAACCTATGTACATTCACACAAGTTTTGTCACTAACGACCCGGGTTTCGCCTTCCGGCATCTCCAGGCGATCAGGTTGAAATCACAGATATCTTGCGACGCGCACATTTTTAAAACTACGGCTTATTGGAAATTTTAGCGAAATTTCGACATCATATTAATACAGCATGTAGATGTTGCTACGCTTAAGACTGCCTCATGATTACTTTAGTTTAGCCAAAAGTCGACCCTTAGAACGTTGTAGTACTCAGCTCGCGATTAATAAAGTTAATGATATACATCTAAATATTTGGATCATCACTTTTTATTCGTTTGTGTTTTGCATCGTTGGTTAGAGTGGTAGTATTTTTTTTTTAGAATAATTTCGGCTTAAGTCGGTTGCGTAGTTTCCTTAAAAATCCGTCAACCCGTAGAAAATTGTTCGAGTTATTGGATGTCTCAGTAGAAAGCTTTACACCGAGGCGCAGTTATGCGCGATTAGTTGGCGTGTGTTCCTTTGCACAGTGGGCATAAGTAACATACGTCACTTTGCTAAATGTCCATCAAACGGACCTAGACTTTGCAGGTCCTCTTTCCTTTTTTCCGAAACGACCTGCCTGTTCCTCTTTATTTTAGAGCGGAAGAACTGAGGTGTTCTCGAAACATAATACAGCATATGTTCTAGAAAATTTGAGGATATGGTGGCAGATAACATATTTATAAATAATTTATTGGTATGTAGTTTTAAATGCTTTATTTTTGGTAAAATCACAATAAATCATCACGTTAATAGTATGCAATTTACATCGATAATTTTTTTATTTGATTGTTACAAAAAATCGTCATAAAAACCGAGTATCAATCTTCATTGAAGATAATATTATTATTCAGTGTTTCCAAAACAATATTTCTTGTAAAATTTATTTTGAATACGAACACTTTCAAAAGATCCTGTATACTAGAACGGATAATAAGGACTGTCTTTCCAGACATCTGGTGATACCACACGCTTGTCAAGATTAAATTCGTCAATTTTGTTCAGTTCTTCAGGTGTCAATTTGAAGTCAAAGACATCAATGTTTTGCTTAATACGCAGTGGTGTTACTGATTTAGGAATAGGTACAAGGCCGCTGTCGATCTGTGAAAGAAACATAAATAGATTTAGTCATTTTTAATTTTAAAATATCGAATTTAGTATATTATTATTGGAAATCACTAATCGACATTAAACGCCAATAATTTCAAAATATATAAAAAAAAATCGAAGATAATTTTCGAAGACTGCACGGTGTATTTTTAAAACAGAAAATTATGAGTGGTTTGTGCTGGCCGATTGGTCATGGTGTATCAAGAAAATGTTTTCGTAGGGTTCTGGACACTTTTAAAGTCTTTATATGAGCTAAAATTAGAAGGTCCGTAGCAATTAGGTAAACTAGGGAGCAACGCACTGGACAAAGCGATGTAAGTTTTAAGGATGAGACTACGTCGAACGACGACTATGAGTTTAATTAACTGATTTAAACCGGACATTTCAATAAAAAATGTAGCCATTCCAATTTAAAAATAATTTCACTTCAATTGAAAATAAGTTTATTCTACCTGGCAAAAAATGCAATTTTTACCCACCGGTTGAAGTTAGACTATTTTCATACTCTGTTGTAAAATCTGTACACTTATTTTTACTTCATTTGATTAACATATATATTTTATATGTCAAAATTTTTTAACTCTATTTATAAATAAATATTCCTTACCAAGTATCTCAAGACAATTTGAACAGTATTTTTCTTGTATTTGTCTCCCATGCCCTGAAGGATTGGGTCGTCTAAATGAGGAGCAGGAGTATCTTGATTTTTGGATCGGGATTCAGGCATTGAGCCCAACGGTGAATATGCAACGACCTGGATTCCTTTGTCTTTGCAGTATGCAATAAGTTTCTTCTGTGTCAGATTGGGGTTCACCTGAAAATCAAAATGTATATTGTAATTCCTTTCATACATAAAAGCCACTACTATACTAGTTTAAAGATAAAATTCAGCCTATTCTTGAGCATTTTATTTAATATATATAACTTTTAAATATTGTTTTCAATAAATCGTCAAGGCTGTTACGTTATACGATTTTGTATTTTAAATTTTATCGAATGTGGATAATACTGTAAGCACCAAGATTATACACCGCTCATAAGTAATGTCACACGTGTTTATATTTTAGCCTTCAGCCCAACCACAAAAACTATTTAAGCTGTATCAATATAAATTCGAAATTTAAGGTCTCTCTTCCGCTTTAAAAAATAAATATAGTATCGTTAATTCTTTATATCAAATATTTAAATATTACGAAAAAAAAATTAAATTATAAATTGTTTTTATTTCTTTTTGGTGTAGATTTAGTCTAACTACACAATGACTACATTATAATTTGCATATATACATAAAGTAACATTTATTGGTATAAAGTTAAATGTTACAAAGAGGCTTTACTGAAACTTGCATTGAGTACAAGCTGAGTAATCTTTCCTTATTCAAATGAAAAAGTTAAACTTTCGAAGCTCCGTAGACATCAAAGCTTCAGCAGGTAATTAGAGATGTCGTCTTACTCGATCTTTTTTGCACTCGTGTAATCGGTTATCTCCGCAATTGAGACGGATTTAGTTTATGTACTCAAATGGGTGATAATTATAATATATTTGAATGTAAAGTTGATTTGTCTACAAATGCATGATTTTTAAAAATCTCTTCTACCCATCCGATCTCAAAAAAACGGGACGTTGCGACAGCGGTTAGCTAACCATTACTTTTCTAGTCTTAGCCTTTCATTTTTCCTCTTGGTAGGTCGAATGACTGAGTAAAAAACAGTTCTCGTAGTATGTTGATAATGGTCATGGTTATAGAATGATATAAAACGGTACCTGAATCATTACTGATAACTTGCTTACCGTTAAAAATGATTTGTTCTGTTATAAACAAGATAAATAAACATTCAAAAATGATCTATAATTTTATTTTGAATTTTGCATACTCAATGCGTATCAAGTATTGTACTACTTTGCGTATAAACCCAATCAAATAAATATTTAATAAAAAATAATAAAAGATTTTTAGTACTTTTTCCACTTAATTTTTTTTATTATTATTTTTTATTTGATCAGGACCGGTTTCGCTCCTCACGAGCATTATCAACTGATGCAAGTACTAAAAATCTTTTATTATTTTTTATTATAATGCCATTCCACCAAGTATTAACAGTAAACAAACACCTTAAAAATGATAAATAAATATTTTGTCAAATTTTATAAAAATTCTATTTATACAAATATTTTATTTTTGCGTAAATTTTCATACGGTTTTTTTGTTACAACGAGGACCATCTCTGAATGCAAAATTTACTTAGAGAAATTATTCACTAAGAGCTTACAGTGCTATTTTCATAAGCTGCTAGAAGCGTCTTTCTTATTTATGAGTTTCTCATTCATGGTGGTTTACCTGCATACATACTCCATCACTGTAATACATTGGCAATACTTATTGATGCATTTATTTTATCTTTTTATAATATCATCACCTTTTAAGAGTAAAACTATTATGAGATAGCAAGATATAAATTATATAAATATTGGGTGTTTAGACTTAGTTCGACAAAACTTTATAAATTTACTCAATCACCACTATTTCGGCACCATATCGTTTTCAAAACTATTCTGAAACGGATTTCTGCGCATTCACATATTTAACTAATATGTAAAACTTAAAATAAATATAGACACTATGTCATTTTATTTAATATGGTGTTGTTAGTTTTATTTTTATTCTACTTGCTTAATGTAACAACTTCGGTTCAAATCGTATAAGATTCAACACAAAATATGTTGAATCAACGCGTAAAGATTTAAAAATAATAATAATAATAAGTTCGCTTTGACTAAGAGTTCATCTTATTATCATAATGTTTCATGAAAGATTCTAATTGAACATGATATTCGAATATAATTCTTTCACAAATGTCATTTGGGATTACATTATATTTTGAGATACCTATTCTATCGATAATTTATTTTTAGTATCTTATACTCATTCGAATTAGTCGAATTTTGTATACATTCATGTTGTTTTTTTACTTGAAATTGAAACAGTTCATTCAGTTATAAGGTTTTCCCCGTCTTAAATTTTCTAACCGCTAACAATTCAACGATATTTAATTTCCAAATTTAGACGTTTCTTGGGGGCGGTACAGTTTATTTATTGAAATTTTATCTTTAAAGAAGTTTTTCTCTCACCTCGACTTGGTTGACTGCTGGTTTGACCTTCGCTGACTGAAGAAGTCTTTCCAGCTGCTTCTCATTGAAATTTGACACTCCAATTGACTTGGCTAATCCCAACTGTTGAGCTTCTTCCATTCCCTTCCATGTGTCTACATAGTCCAGGTTGTTAAACCCTCCTTTTTCCTTTTGAATATAATTTTTAAAAATTATTTCGGAGAAAATTTTTCCAGGAAGTCATGTATTCCAAAACTTTAATTAACAGTTTATACACCTTCCGTCAGTATTCGTAAGCGATTCATTATCGCGAAAACGGCATAACTTTACATTGATTATACAACGAGAAACGCATTAAGATATGTACATGTAGTTACATTAAACAACATTAAATGAATATGCAACCACTTGGTAAAGTACTCAAAATTTAAAGTCTGAATAAATATGTTTTATTTTCTAGAGTGCTTGGTGTTGAAAAGTTTTGAATTATCTATGATCAGCAATATTAACTGGTTGAGTAATGTATCAAATAATGCTTACATCAAAGCTGACAGTCCAGTGGATCAGGTAAAGATCTACATAGTCTAATTCTAAGTTCTTGAGGGACTCTCTAAGTGCTGGAACAACTTGGTCTTGAGCGTGTTTATCATTCCAAAGCTGAAATTGAACGAAAAATATTTTATCCAAAGTAATTTGTATAAAATGTAATTATTCTTAAAACTAAATTTTTAGAAGAATGGATAATCGAAAAAAATAAGAAATTAATATTATATTTCAAGTATCATATGATCGAATTTTATGTGATTGGTATGAAATAAACAGCAAATTCGATTGATAAATTAGTATACTTTGGTGGTGATGAAAGCTTCTTCTCGTTTTAGAGTACCATCAGCAATTTTGGCTTTTAGTCCTTTGCCAACTTCCTTTTCTGTATTGTAAATGGCAGCTGTGTCAATATGACGATACCCTTCAGCGAACGCTGTCTCCACGGCAGCTTGAACAGCTTCGGAACTACTTCCATTCTATCAAAGAAAAATACAATTGAATCTGATGTTATAATTTCATTTCTGATGAATTAACACTACGAATTTTATTCATACATCGATAAAAAAACAAAATTTACAATGTGTATTTGGTGAATCGATCTACTAGAACCGAAGCCTTCCATGCAACTAGGGCTTATACAAAAACAGTGTTTTGAAAATACTCTTTAATCTGTTTTCGAAAATTCAAAAAAAAGTCTTTTTCCTTGTTCATATTTGGCGGTGAAGTAATAATAAAACTATACCGAACCCGTCCTTATTTGTTAAAATGCACGTATTTTTTTTCAAAATTAATCAAAATACAATACTTCAATCAACTACACATTTCAATTTGTTTTTATAATGACCATTTCAACTTCATGTCAAATTACTAATTTTATTTTAATAATTGTAAAATATTTAAATACTAATTCTAATATTTGAAACCGGGTTACCATATTGAAAAAACCAGCTTTCGCAATGTCAAGCAAAGCGACACGCCCTACAACCATTCAGCCACAGCACCATTTATTTTATAATTCCATGAATACTTATCTTATTAAAACATCTTCATATACATTATATTTTTTCCGAATCACTTATATTATATATAAAAAAATTGTTTGTCTTTTTTATCAACAATTAAAAAAAATAGATTTTAAACATGGGATAAGTGTTTTTATTTTATCTTATAATATCATTTCACCAAAGATTTAAAGTAAATTATTTTAGTTCTTATTAAATTATTTTGAATACCCACTTTAATAATATAATATTATGTATGTACTATTTATTACCTTTAGGCAGTGCTTTTTTGAAAAAAAAAGGTGCCGGAACGCACTTTTTTCGAGCACTTTTCACAGAAAGTATATTATTTATTATATATTCGAATATCATTTTGATAGAATTAATGTACCGCAACCCCTTTCCAAGAATATACAAACCTGATAATATTTTGCATGACATTCATTTATGGGTCCCATGATACTCTATATATTCAAAAGGGATTAACAGTCAATGGCTTCCAAGAAAAGAAACGAATGTTTTAAAATAGAAAAAATAAAATTTTACGAACATTTATTAAAATTTCGAGAAAAAAAGGTGCCGGAACGCCGTTCCACCGCGTTACATGGTAAAAAAGCCCTGCCTTTAGGTATATTATACAAATAATAGTTTGTACTAAATATGACAAATACTGCCATCTCTAATCTACCGTTAAAAACTTTTTGTTAGTTTTAAAAGTTACCATAGTCGGCTATCTAATATATTTTCAAACAAATTCATGGAATCACTTTTTTTTCGGAATCCGTATTTTGTTCATTAGAATATATTAATTATATTCCAACTTTTGTCTAACCGAGTGGCTCATCAAAATTACAATTATAAATAAAAATATTCTTATATAGGTCCAAAAATATGTATTTTTCAATATCGAAATAACATAATGTAATGTTAATTTGTTTTGAAAGGTGAATAACCTTTTTCTTTGTTTTATTGTTAATTTATTTTACACAAACAAAATTTACCATTTCAAAAATTAAATATTGATTTAAAGCGAACCGGTCCGGTTAAGAAACCGTAAAATTGTGTAACAAAAAAAACATCATTGGTAAGAGACATTTTGTTGATAAACGATATTTTTATAATAATTATCATATTTTCCAAGAAAATGAACTGATGCCATTTCTAAATATAATTGGTAGCTAATGGTATGTCATTAATATTTTTAGATGATTTGTCTAAAAAAATATTCTGTATTATTTAACATCTTTTTCGGCGAAGAGAAAACTTACATTTTACACAAAATATCTATAATTTGTTCTAACTACCTACATATATTTAACCAAAAACATAATTCTTATTCTTACTATTGAATTATCATTATGTTTCTATCTATGACTCCATAATATTATTTGTCACTGAAGAAATCGCTCGAAATTTTATATTTGACTTTTAATTTTTTTGAGTATATATTTTCAGCAATACATATATGTTGTCTTAAATTTGATTCGCTTAATGAATCCACCAAATAACCTCAGTCGAAATCTTAAACTAGCATTATGTTATTGAAATTATCTAGCAACATCAATATAAAATATTCCCGTTGTTTATATTTTTCAATTCGCATTGTCTACCGAATATAAAAATCTACGGTAACTTTTTATGTTTTTCGCATATTTAAATTAATAATAAAATACATACATATTCTTATAAATTCAATTGATTGAACGTAAAATATCTAATTTGTAATTAAATTTGCAATTTTCATTACCAGCCATGTTCCTAATCCTAGAACGGGAAATTCTCGACCATCATTTAATGTGACTGTGGTCGCCTTTCCGGAAGCTGCATTCTGCAATAAAAAAAACATTATTTATAATGTGTATTAAAAAAACTTCAAATTATTTTATTTATAATATTGTATATTTTCCATTGAGGTATGCACCATGAGTCACGACCGTTGTTATATTGCCGTATTAATAATTTTTCGTGTGATAATACAAACATACAGGATGGTGTGTAAACATTTTCTAATCACAAGTGTTTACTTTTCCACCAAATTTTATCACATCAAAAGACTCATTAATGAAAATGATACTATTAGTGTGAATAATAAATATATTCGTCGTTTGTACAAACATATATTACTATCAAAAAATATATTCAATTGATTGCATTCCTATTCATTGTATAAAATTCCATTGTAGTAAGGTACAAAAGTATATATATTTTAATACAAATAATTCTTTGCTATTTTTTTATTTTTTTATATGTTATTATCATTCTATTGAAAAATTTAACTATTGTTTATTTAAAATCAAGTTATTTGCTGACCTTGAACAGCACGAATGATCTATTTAAATATTTTTACCATTTCAATATTTTTGATTTTTATTTTTTAATAATAAACATGCTAAAAAATGTGTGGATATTTTGTTATTTGTTTAATTATGAGTGTGAGTTCATATTGGACTTTTAATATTCTACATTTTGCAAGCACTAAAAATTATTTCACTAGAAAATCGAATGGTTACTTGGTAAGTAGTAAGTTTACACCAGAAAAATAAACATAGTATTTATTCTGACATCGTAGGAATGATTTCTTATACCGCACAATTATTTCAACTGAAAATAAACCCCTTCGCAATACCAGTTATGCAGGGAAGTATTTATATGAAGGTAAAGTTATTAATTTATCTAGTTTTACAAGAATATGTTTTGGTTACTTTTACAGCTTTACGCAACTATTAAAATACAATAGCACTGGTGTGGCGTTTTATTGCAGATATTGTTGAAATTATTTCAATGTCTACCAAGCAAGTCTATATTAAATTAATATTTGGTATCGTTAACACATTGACTGTAAGTAATTTTGTTCGCTGAGTTTCGAAATCGGCTGAAAATTGTCAACATGCATATCGAAAATGTCTGTGAATATTAAAAATGTTAAAATGATTCATTTTTGTTTGGTATATAATTTGAAGGGTAATTTTCTATCGGTAAAATACTTTTTTTGTTAAAATAGTCAAATTTGTTCACAAAAAATATAAGTGGTCATTAATCAAAATGCAAATGTAACTAATAATGATTATTAAATTTTGAGCACTTTACTAATATCTTATCCAATAAATATTTACTTGTTATACTCACAGCAACAAAGAAGCTGGCGCACACAACAAAAAACGAAAAGACCAGCTTATTCATTTTGTGAAAGTATATTTCTTCCACTTCTTAGAGAGACCACTGCAGCACAACACGGCAGCAGGCAGACCAAACCAACATGACAGAAATCTGCCCTTTTATCGAATATTCAAAGACGATCATGTTGACTGTTCATCTATCTACTCATACTGGTTGACCTCGAAGGATTTTATCAGGGAAGTTAAACTCAAAAAATAAAGTAAATATAAAATACTTAAATAATATTAAAAAATATAAATTTGTTTTTTTTTTATATATTTTTGAAAACATTGTCAAAAACGAAAAGTAGCTACCAAAATTAAAAAATATTGTTGATGTTTAATATTTTTTTCAAAAATGAATATTGCAACTTATTAAGCACGCCACTGGCTCCTTGTTCATTTTTTTAATGATACATTTTATTAGAATATAATAATAAGGAGTGCTTAACTAACTGGAATGTTTTTAAAATCCTATTAGACTAGATTCTTCTAGATCGAGATCAGTTACTCAAATGTTTGTAAATAAGTCATTTAATAATTTCAATTAATTATACATAGGTGCCGCTATAGACCGCTATACTCACAATTAATTGTATTAATTGCGATGAATAATTAACGATGAACGCATAATGATGTTTAAATTAACAGAAATATCTCAATTGTGTTAATTGTTAAATTTTTATTGAATACCGTTGTAATAATAAAATAACTTTACCAGTATTGTGTAAAAAATATATAAAATGTATTTGTCACAAAAGTTTAATTAATATTATTGAAGGTAGTCAAACCTTTCTGTCAAAGATAGCTTACCATTTTTTTTATTAATTATTTTGACTAATAAATTAAACTGTCACAAAAATTGGTGATCGCTGTACTTTTATTTCTATTCTAACGAGTTTTTTACGTACATGTATAATAGTTTTGGCTTATATGTTTAATAAGTATGGTTACGTTTCTTTAAATTTTGAAAAAAACATTGTTAATTTAATCATATGTCGATTTTACAGCATTGGCAGCAACTGGTTTAGATCAATGCCTCATATGTGTTTTGTTATTATTATTATTATATCATAAACCTGTATAGTCAATTCATACGTTGGGCTTGTATACCCAACTTATATGTGGTAAATAATGTCATAAAAAGTATAACACAGACCTAATCAACTACGGTCGTTTGTATACATAAAAAATACGTTGCAATTCGTATGGAAAACTTTTAAATATATAATATTATAAATAAATTAGTGTGTTGAAAAATGATAGTGAGAATTTTAAAATTTCGAGCATTCGTGAACATGCCTAGTAATTTATAACATTATGTAACGTAATAACTTTTTTACTGACTTGTTGTGTTATAAGATGTAACACGCTTTTTAAAGAGGCAAACCTCTTTAAAAAGCATCTTCAGACAACAGAATATCGCAAGGATGACAAATAAACTAAAAAATGATTTTTATTTCTAAGCTTTAAGTCAAGGGTGCTCCTTTACACAGCAATTACTCGACCAATCATGGTGTACGCTGCTCCAATATGGACGTATGCTCACCGTAAACATATGAAGACTCTCCAGATTGTCCAAAATAAATCACTGAGACAGATATGTAACGCCCCGTGGTACGTGCGTAACTCGCTGCTTCACAGAGACTTGAAAATACCTACCATCCGCGAGTTCGTTCGTGAAATATCACAAAAATTTCACAGCGAGGTAGGAAAACATTCTAACCCAACGATCTCTGATCTCCACAACTATGACGAGACACTGCCTGAGAATCGTTTTAGACCCAGAGCAGTCCTGCTCGACGACCCTCCATAGATCTTATATCGTATAAAATTGTCAATTTTAGAACGAACTTAGCATCACGAAAATGACTCTCTTTGTTTAAAAACAATTTGTATACTGTATGTGTGTATGTATGTATCCGCATGTGTGTGTACATGTACGGATATAGTATGGAGGAAGCATATGGAATGTGATTTGCAAAATAATGCATATGGAGTTCCCGTGAACTTCTTATCTCTGTAGTGATCGCGCCCTTCCGTCTGCGAACGACGGTAAGGGGATGCAATTTACAATTTTTCAAAATCTTTATCGATGAAGGAGACTGGAAGAACCTTGACGCTGGCGCGTCCTGGTACTTGAAGCTCCATAAATTTGATATCCAAAAAAAAAAAAAGTCAAGGGTGGCCAACCCGCGGTCCGCTGGGTGTCTACTTGTGGCCCGCGGAGCATATGCACATATTTTTTTCTTTCAGTGTACATAAAACCACTAAAAGAACATTCCAACGTGCGTAGTTCGTATCATATCTCAGTACATTGATTCAACTATCGTGATAACTTTTTGCTGCATTTGCAACGCCATTCTCTGTAGACGTGAATTTATTGCCAGGAATTTTACAAATGAAACATTGTGAAATGTGTTTTGATGCACAGTTGAGGAGAAATTCAATCAGGTTGGTTTGGGAGAGTTTTACAAAGAAATTTTAGAAATATCCTGCATTTTACAAACATGCTTTATCGATGATCTCGCTATTTGTAAACAGCTTTTTAGTCGAATGAAGCATATAACATTTAAAATGAGAACACGAATCACTGATGAGCATTTGGAAAACTGTTTGCGTGTAGCAACAACATCAATCGTTATGCACTTAGTTCTGACAAACAAAATCAGACGTCTCACTAAAATTTATCATATTTTGTTTATGTATTATTATTATTTTTTGTATTACCTAACTCCAATCTAATAAATATGTTTGATTCTCATTTTTGTTATATCATCTTAAAAAAAACAATATATTTCTTGTTTGCTTTGAATAATAAAAGAAATTAAAAAAATAAATAAACGGCCCGGTAGGAAATCTCATTTCTAAAATCTGGCCCGGCTGATGAAAAGGTTGGCCACCCATGCTTTAAGTAAACAATAAAATTGAGTTCGGGGATTTTTCCTTACTTACTGGGCGCAGAGAGGGGGTCAGATACAAACATTGATAGTATTAATTACTTATATAAGGATTTTTTTAATCTCAACCAATATATAACTTTTAAAACACTCAAAATCACTATATAATATCCAAAACAGTTTTTCGTGATTTACTCAAAACTCAAAAAACCTCCATAGTGGGCTTAACAACTCGGCGCCTCATATTTGAAATGATTTCGTAATGTGCGTAGAAATCTATATGATTTATATATTAGAAATCTTTAATTTTTTCATTAATAATGCATTTTTTCGTATTCAGACTCAAATATAAAAGAATATTTGGTAGCAAGGATAAAATATAACATGAAAAATATTTAGACAAGTTAGCTCAATTGTATCTCTTTTCAACTTTTCTTTTTAATTATTAGCTTATAGTCAAACGATCGCCCTGCCCTGGCCTGTCTTGTTCTGCCAACAAATCGCATTGACAAAATATTATGTTCACTTTGTTTCTCCTATTTCTTAAGAATTATATAGATTTATACAATCGAAAAATTGTAAAATTCTGCCCTATTATGATGCTATTTTATTTATTTTAAAGTACTTAGACACGGAAATAATATTTTCTGTAATTTTCATCAATAATTGATTGTATGATGGTTGACCTAACAAACTTGCAGTGTAAACAAATATCAAAGAAATTTTCCATTGGTTTATAAGTTTCATAATTGTATAGAATATTTTAAACGAACAACCATGTATGTATCCATTGCAATGCCATATTAAATTATATTTTTTAAACCTGTACATTTTGTTATTTCATTTTAGATTATTTTACGTAAAATATTTGACTGTATTCAAATTGAAGTATATGATTAAATATTTTTCAAAACTTAACACATTTTTATCGTTGATGCAGTCCTTAAATTTGATGTATTTAAATGTGAGAATGTTTTAAAAACGATCTTCGTCAACATTTGTCAAATAAATTCTAAAAGTGAAAGCATAATTTAGAAATGAACTCTCTGTTAAAACTTGTTTCTTTAGATCAGCGTTGATGAATATTAAATAATTTATTACCTCATACTTTTCGTAATATTAATCATGGCAAAAAGTTTTAACTCCAGTTAACCTAACTAGGTTTTCGTAGACTCAGTCGGGGTGGTGGGCTTTTTTGATTGTGGGCCACTGATCTTTTTTTAGTAAACTGGAAGTGCGTATGCCATATAGTAATAACCTCAAAGATAATAATTTAAATGACGAAGACTGGTATTAAATAATTATATTATTTATTACATATTATCTTCGATTAAAATTTTATGAATCGAGTTGCTGCAGATCGTGATACATAATTATTGTTGTTATAGTTTTTTGTACATAATCATTTTTTTCTCGTGTTAAGTTGTTTCGATTGTACTGTTAGCGGTCACGGCCGAATCTTTTATTCGTCCGGCAAGCATATTAATCAATCAATCGTAAACATCAATATCGTGATGTTTTAATTAACCCTCGGCTCACAGAATATTATAATTATGTAAATTGATAAAAAAGTACTTAGGTGGAAGAGAAAATTCTATAACTTCAATGACAGTGGCATCTATTAATGACAATGTTAAGTATTCATATTACATTTATTTACAAATATTTTTTGTTAAAATAAAGATACAAAACAGCACACTACAAATATGAAAACGCGAGAAATCTAATCTATTTTTTTACCATGATACTTATTTTATGTTTTGATATTGTTAATGTGTATTTTTAGCAAGGTTTATCATGGGAGGGGAATACCACATGAATCAGAGTTAGCTTCAATATGAGTCGTTCAGTATCAAACACGGGCAAGTCCTGTTTTTGCCAATGTACACTATTTTATAAATTCTTGATGAAATTTTATGACCTACCTACAATTATACCTATTTTTTGTTTCAAATTCGTACTAAAAGTGTATGAAAATCAACATTAAATCAAAATTAATTTTATTCTTAAATCTAGCCGAGTCAGTGACATCTTGTTATCATACCGGCCAACTCATTGAGTGATATCAGATCGTAGGACTTTAATCAGTTGACTGAAAATCATTCAGTATTTTTTTATGGATTGTAAACGCTTAACTTGATGTCCGGGGTTTTCGTAGTTATTAAAGTAAATATGAATTGAAATTTCTTTGAAAAGTAATCAAAAAACTTTCAACCATCCTGAAAATTAAAGTGAAATTGACTTAGTTGTGTTTGATACTGGACGTTTCTTTTATGTATATTATTAAACGACTTCCACTCTTTGTGTGGAACATCTGCACTCTCAATAAAGTATTTCATGAGATTATATTAATTTCTGATATAGTTTTATGTCAGGAAATTGCAAATGATTATATATTTTTTTTCGCCTTAGCGTTGCTTATAGATCTTATAGGTAGGTGGGAAATAACTAATGTAAACATCACAGAAATCTGCGCTTTTATAGTCAAATCAAGACATCGATTTAAAAATAAACTGTTTGGATTCGATAACTTTGCCCGAATAATGACCGAAAATATAAACCGCTGCAGACCAGCTTGATAAAATATTGATGATATTTTACAAAACATAAAGAAATATGCGTTTACTGTTTATCTGTATAGTAAAAAAGTTTAGGTGCTTAGATTTTGTAAAAATTTAAATAATGTGTAACCAATAATTGAGTCCAACCTTATAAATCGAATGTCAAATTTATTTAACGGAAATCAGATCGTCGACTTAGTTTACCGTCCAAAAGGTAAACTAAATATTGCAAACTCCCAACTTGCAGGAATATTCTCATGTACACAAGGCTCTAGGTTTAAGACATTTATTTTGATCGGCATTAAACATAACTACCTGTAAGCCCGTTGCCCTCAACGGGGGATTTTTTTCGCAGTTTTAAATCAGAAAATTTACTGACGTGAAAAATAACCTTCAAACCTATTTATTGAATAAGCCAGAAGATCTAAACATAATTAATTCTCTAAATGGATTTTTTAAGAATACACCCAGTTCTCTAAAAGAACTAAAATACACCGGGATTGCAAAACAAAATACTCAAATAGCGGAAAATTCCGGGCACGTGAAAACGTGAGGATTTCGATGAACTGTAAATAATCAAAATTTACGTCCAAACCAAATTTAATTAGAGAAAACTTTCTGTTCAAAAGGTTAAAAAAGAATTCGATCCATAGTAAAAAAATGTTATTATTTTATTATTAGTTTTAGTAAAAATAAAAAAAATAATGTGACAATAAACTTTTGAGATAGCAGGGGTGTCGAGTCCCGAAATTTTGGGAAACCATGTCGCGAAAGTAGCATAAACCATATAGACCAGTGGTTTCCAACCTTTTTAAGAAAAAAATATCTTCACGCCTCCCCATCCGTTATTTCATGATGTAATACAGACTAAATAAATATTTTGGACTGTTTGCGCCTCCTTTTGCAATAGTCCACGCCTCCCAGGTTGGAAATCGCTGATATAGACAATAGAGGTGTCAACTCTTAAAATGTTGAGAAACCGTGTAACATAGGATGACAAAATACGTCATGACAGGGAGGGTGTCGGCTCTTAAAATGTTGAGAAACTGTGTCACATATAGGATGACAAAAATCATCAAAGCAGAGGGTGGGGTGTCGATTTTTTCAATGTTGAGAAACGTGATGACAAAAATCATCAAGACAAAGAGAAGTGTCGACTTTTAAAATTCTGAGAAACGGGGTCACATTTAGTAAGATAAAAATCATCAAGACAATTGGGGGGAGGGTGTCGTCCGTAATAGTTTTGCTATAAAAAAAAATTCTCAAAATGTCCAAAAATACATGTCACAAAATATATTTTTTATGGTTTGAAAAAATCGATATTAATTGCACATTTTGTCAAAATGTTAGAATAAAAGTCAAAATATAGTTCCATAAAATATCCATACCGTAATTAGAATATTCCTAATGCATGTAAGAAATCAAAAAGATTTTCAAGGCCGGACGCGAAATTTAACCATACATTTCATTATTCGAATCAATGACACTGACCAAAATCTGTCAAATCAGCTCCAAAGAATCTTCGTTTCCCATCGACTCACACGGCCCAACGATTCATTTCGACAACCCTATAATTATAGCTTCAAAAAATCGAATCAGTATCTTTGATTATTAAAAAAACTTTGTAAGCGATGCAAACTTTCAAATAAAGTTCTCTCAATATTATTACAATGTTTCAGTTTTAAGCCAGGATGTTTGAATTTTAAATATTGAAGTTAATTTCCTATTGGACGGATCAAAAATGAGAAGTTCAAAATAAGCCGTTAGCATTAGTCGAAAAATGTGCGGTTCAAAATAAACCGTTATTGGTCAGGACATTATGATGAACATATTTGTGATTATTTTATCGGCTATTAATTAACCATAATTATTAAGCCGTTGACGGTTGGTATAACACAAATCCATATATTTTCACGGTGGTCATATTTTAAACGTTAGCCACTTTTTTGTTGTCACCATAGTAGTTACTTTGGTTCTTATAGTCATTTTTTTTTCTTGTTTAATGCCGTAGCCTACAAAATCGAATGCGTTCGACAGATCTAACAACCGCCGAGTATATTTCTCCATGAAAACAACAATAAACAAAGCCGCATTCAAGATATTTGTTTTATACCAACCGTCAAAAGCTATTAAAACAATCGATACGATCGCCTTAACGTTGTTACGTATTTCAGACCGTCCAATATAGGTGACTTGTTATTTATGCACGTGAGTTACTATAACATCAAAAATTAGTTGTTGAATAATTTGTCTTTGAATTAGGCGGAAATGTTGATCGGCCAAGAGTAATGAATGATTAAATGCCCATTTTGTGGCATCCGTGTTCAATTTTCAAATGCTGTTTGTTGACAGACAAAAAAACGAAAATACGTGGATAGAGGATCATTTTGAGGATCGGATAGGTGGTGAGAAAGAATTTCAGACATAACAAACATCCAACAGAAAATAATTAAAAAACGGCCCGTATAGAGACGAACACGTGAGCTCATTAACCGAAACCAATGACGTTGACCACTTGACCGCGGAGCCAGCAATTTTGAATTCAAATGTAAACTAGCTCGTATAAATCTCACTTTTGACCTTTAATTGCTCCTTTATAGAAAGTAGTATCATGGTAATTTAAACAGACAATTAATTCTTTTCAATTCGAAGCAGCTCCTAAAAATTGCGTAATTACGTTTCAATTTTTCACGTTACCTCGCAGAAACAGGTTTTAAATTTATACCAAAGGACTTAACTATGGTAGTCACTTTTTAGCAACATGTCTGATGTAAAATAGAACTAGGTGCTAGAATTTTAATTTAAAAAAATAATGGAATGTGATAGATATTTAAGAAATATTTATTGTATTTTTTCATCTATTGCATCGTTTCTGAAGCTTCTCCCTCTCCTTCTTCTGCAGAAATTGTATTGTTATGTTTTATCAGCTAGGTTTGATACGATCTTTATAACTTCCATTTTTATGTTATATTACATATTTTATTATCAGAATCAATATGAGTATTTATTTGTATTCAAAAAAATCTACTTCTACCAATGTTGAAAATACAAATTATTTTTATTCTCTTAATTGACATTACAGAAACT